>BMAV01008784.1:31951-63903 GCA_019973955.1 Trichonephila inaurata madagascariensis | reverse complement strand
AAAAGGAATTCATTTTTTGTGGTCTCTCAACTCAACCTTTATTTTCAAAGATATTTTCTCTTTTTCCATGAAATTAGATAAAATGTAAAGTATCGAAACTTATAATGAAGGCTTAAAAAGAAAGTTTAAGAGAAATGCAAATGAAGTTCATAAATATCATAAATAAAATTAATAAAACGCTGAAAAATGCGTCTCTTAGTTTCGTTTTCATAGAATGAAACGTTTGTTACTTTATATTTTTACATAAATATAATAAGTGCAGGTATTATAGGTGTATTTAGATAAAAAAAAATTCTCTAAAATTTCGATGAAATTGTAAATGTTTTAAAATAATTTATTATTCTTCTTCATGTATTCCTGTAATTGCGTTCGTTAAAGATTAAAATATACTATCACATTGAAATAGAGAAATACTGCAATAAATATAATTTTCATTATAAACAGATTAGGAAAATTTCGTCAGTTTCTATTGAAGAAACTAAGTTGCCCTTGGTTTGTATCTGAGAGATATTATTTTCCTTCGATTTTGAATTAATCTTGACAGGGAATTTAATAGATACAAGTGTAATTATAATGTCTCTCCTATGAAAATTCTCAAACACATACACACATTCGTGCTCACACACACACATATATACACACGTAAAAAGGCACATATTTTGCTGAGATAAATTGTATTTCGGTGGCTTAAATAGAATTGTTTTAGTATATTAAGGAAACACGATAATTTTTTTATATAAAACTTATTTTCTTTCCGTGATAGAAACGGTTTGGTCACACTAATAATAATAACATAAAGAAATATAATTTCTTAACAATCTAGGTACCGTAAAATCCGGCGTATAACGCGCGCACTTTGAACACAAAAAATAAGATCGAAAATTAAGGGTGCGCGTTATACGCCGGGTATAAAATCGATAGCTTTAAAAATAACAAAAAGAATGGACATAAGAAAAAAAATTTACTTCTAGATGAATCGACACACTGTTTATTTAAAAGAAACAACTTGACTAGTTGTAGTTCTAGAAGTATGCTATTTTTTCAAAAGTCTGGGATAATACCTTGAATAAATTACTTCAAAACATAAAAACAATGTATATTAATATTTCAGATTTCTTCGTTAAAAAGGGGGTGCGCGTTATACGGCGAACATACCTAAAAATTAAAATATTTAGCCTGAAAGTGGAGGTGCGTGTTATACGCCGGATTTTACGGTATTTAAAACGTTTAAAATAAAATAACATTTTTTTTCATTTTTTCATATATATATATATATATATATATATATATATATATAAGTTTACCTTTTAATATCTAAATATATATATCTAAAACAAAAAGCTTTAATTAACAAGTTTAAACAATATTTAAAACACTGAGTTGGGGGAAAAGCAGCGTCTTTTATAAATACAATACTCTAAAATTATTCTACTATAAACTCTCTGAATAAATACAAATGAAAACCTAGTTAAAATATTGGCAGGTTTATATTACTATATTGCTACATTAATATTGCATGGATTATATTCGATACACATTGTCAATAAACGTAAAGAAAGAAGAGCCTTTTAATTTTATTTCAACGATTTAAGCTGATCTGTTAATATTCTACCATTCACTGCCAAATACTGTTTAATTTTTTTTTTCATTTTTAACTAATTTTTTAGTTTTCGTAGGAAAAAAACGCACTATTCTGATACATATTTTTCCTGATTAACAGTAATATATAGGTTTATCTAGATAAACAACTTTGAAATGCAACAGAATAATATCTATGATGAATATTTAACATTAATTGCTTAGTAAAATGAAATTATTAAGTGAATAGAAGACAATTTTTTACTTTAATAAGAAACATCGAACAATAGTATATTATAATAATTTCCGTTAATTATAGGGATACACTACGTGCATAAAAATATATTTCAGAAGTGCATCGCAGCAATAAAAATGTAATTTATAATTTTTTTTATTTTCGTATTTCACATGTACTTTAATTTTTTATATACCTCTATTATAGCCTTAAATTGTTATACTTTCTTTTTAATACATACAATTTCTTTCTGCATTATTACTCAGGTAAAGTTTTTTTTTAAAAAAGGTTTTTCACACAGTTCTAAAAACTGCTTACAGGTTAAAAAGAATTACTACTTTTGAAATAATTATATGTGTACCAATCCCAAATTTAAAGTAACATCTTGTAGAATAATGTAATTAATACTTATGGGAGTGTAGGGAAAGAAAGACAACGCAGCTCAACGTTTCAGAGGGAACAAAAACGGTTCTTGACAAATTAAAAGAGACCAAAAGAAAGAGTTACGAAATTGAAATTTTTTTCCTCAAAAAAACTTTCTAGAACTCGTTACTGAAATAAGAATAATAAAGTGTAATCTCTCCGAAACACAATTTTACATAAGATCACAAAATCACTTACTTGTAATGTAGTCATAGTGACTTGAGTAAAATACTGGACACCATAATCATTTTGCGTTTCGAAAAGTTGGACCGCACTGGCAATTTTGAAACTTTCGAAACCTTTGTTTTCTGTTTTACGTGAAATATTTTGCAAGTGAGCAGTATACACCTTCGAGGCTTTGACCTACACCAACTTGGTCACATGACCAAGGTGAGGCGGAAGTTTCAATTATCACTACTACTTGTTAACCTATTTAGGAATTAGATGTCTTCGCATCATCCACGATAAGTAATTGTAGCAAATTTTGTGAACGGTGGTTAGACGCCTGCATACCTAATTTTTGGCCTTGTCAAAACATGATATGCAAGGTTTCTGAGGGTTTGTTTGTGACTACAACACTTGTTTAGACCATTACTCATTTTCAAAAAAACAATAAATAGATTTGCATTTAGAGTTGCTCAAACAAAAGCCGAATGGTAGTAATTGAATCAAATTGAATATGATAACCTTTCACTCTTGATTTATTAAATAAATTCTTCTCTTTGTATTTGACATCGACGATAAAATTATGAAACACTTTCACACAGGCTTGGTTCTGGAACAAAATAAAATTCAAAGGAATGTTTTATTTTTATGTCGCATTTAAAGTTGAAAGCTTAACTTCACCAAAGCTTTCAGCCGCTGTATTTTATATAAAAATATTTTTAAATTTAATTGTTTGAGAAATCTAATCAAATTAGGTCAATAGAATGGCTAGTTTTTAAACTTCGCCCTATTTTTCTTTATAGTACTTTATATTTTATTTATAAAAAAAAACAAATGAAAAAGGAGTGTCCTTCAAAAAACTCTTGATGTAATAATTTTTCATCTTTTGAAATTTAGTGATAAAGAATATTCAAATATAATTCAATGCGCATAATTATCTGTTTACGTGCATTGTTTTAATATAATTTATCTGCAAATATGATAAATTTTCTTGTTTAAATTATTCCTTGTTTAAATTACGAATTCATAAATAAATTCCATTTATGTTGTTTATTTTTAAGAAAAATAAGGCTTGTAGATAGAGCCTTTTCAAACAACAAAAATGTTAGAACTTTATATGAAAAAAAATTCTAAGGTTGGGAAAATGTGTCTTTTATTTTAAAATAATTATTAAGTGATTATTACAGACATCCTACAATTATATCACCATCTCCTATAATTTCAGGTAATTTAAAAGTAATACGTTTTTTGAATGAATAGTTTAAGTACAGTTTTAAGAACTTGTAATACAAAAATCCTTCATTCACAACACGTTTTTTACCGAGGAAAATGTGTGTGATAATTTCAAAATAAATTACATATTAAATAAATAAAGCCTTTAAATCCTCTTAATTTTTCCTTATAATAGAATATTCATCTTTTACCCGAATAGATATTTACTTAACTTATATCTAACATATTATTTTTTTCATAAATAGAATTTTTATCTTGACAGGGTACATCTATATTTATTATTTTTCGATCGCTGTTATATATAGTTGATGGGTATTAAATTATTTATTATTTTTAGTATAAATGATGATATTGCACAGTATAAGAGCACTCAGTTTTTCTTAACATAAAAATTAGTAAAGTATTCTTTATTTCTTAGAGTTCCTTCTGTAAAGTGCAATAATTCTTATAGAAATTTATGCAATTATCAATGCAAAAAAAATTCTTGAAAATGAATTCAAATTTATATAATTAAATACAGACTATATAGCCAAAATTATTCGAAGAAATTAATATTTTTCGGAAGGATACAAATGAGATTAATTAATATAAAACTATTACGGCACTGAAATATTCTTTTAAAAAAGATTCATTCCAGAAAAGATTATTTTTTCAAAAAATAACTATGCACATGTTGTATGATTATGCAAAATGCTTTCTGGAAACATCTTGATATTTTATTTGATGAAACTTTTGAAAATCTTTAAATTCATTATTCTTTTTTATTCCCTCTTTTAAATGTATAGAAATAGTAATTTAAATATGTATAGCAATCACTTTATTTGGAAAATATGTTTTTATCGCAAAAGGATCAATTGAAATTCTTTTATTTTTTATAAACTTAGATTTTATGACAATAAATTTTCTTTCCTTATACCTTAAATTAAGAGATTGCATATTTTGTCAACTTTCCCGAAAAATACCGAATGAAAGGTTAAACTAATGCTTCTAAAAACACACAAACGTTTTAAAATCAAATATGTAAGGACAAACATATGTTTTTAAACAATGCATGTAAAGAATAAGTCTTAATAAGTGCGCGCGGGATAATTTCCGTGTTATGTTCATTCAAAAACTTCATTAAACTTCTCCGCGTTTATTTGTAACATACGGTGAAATTCAAAAGCAAACAAACAAATGATAACCACCAACGTTTGGATGATGGAATAAGGTGACGAATCGAGGAGACTGGAAGCAGAACAGTTTCAAGTGCGGGTTACTACAAACTTGAATATTTACTTCCAGCATTGTGTTCAATTTATGGAAACTTCTTAAGAATACTGGATTCGTAAAAAGAAAACTAAGGGAAAAAGCATCCAATAGTCACGACGGTCAATGAAGTTCTATATTTGTCTTTTACAGCGAGGCGTAACAAGAGTTCAACAGCTTTCCAACTCCTTCGTGACCTTCATGCGGCCACAGGAAGCCGAATTTCGAGAGTTATTGTTTGAAGAAGGTTGCCATATGAGAAGTTACAAAGCCCTACCGTAAGAGCGTCCCGTTATATTCTGCCCACAGAATTCGATCAGCTGATGCAAAGAATGTCGAATGTGGATGAGGGATCAGAAGGGACTGTTATATTTAGCGATAAATCTCGGTTTAATTTAAGTACAGGGTGTCCATAATTAAACTTTAAATTTTCGAGCAGTCTGTAGCAAAAACTACACAGCGGAATTGAATGAAAGTTGGGTAATGGCAGAATGAAATTACGGGAATTTTATCGAGGGAAAACAAAACAATAATTTTCAAAAACCACCCCTAGGTGGCGTATATCATAGCTTTATTGAGAACATATAAATAATCTACAAAAGTTTACAAAACAAGCTCGATATGCTGTCCACCATTGTCTGCTACTATCAGGAAGCTAAAAGTCTCATGTTCCACTATTGAAAGCAGCATGAACTGGGGAATGTTACGCACATGGCGTTCTAAGCTTCTAAGCATTCTTTAAGGTCGAATAGAGATGTGATGAAACCACGGTAGACCATGGCCTTGAGATATCTCCGCAGCCAAAAGTGGCAAGGATTCAAGTCAGGGGATCCAGGAGGTCAAGTCATAGGTTGCTATGAACGCACATGATTACCATGGTTACAACATTTGCATATGCCAATAGTTTATTGCGCAACGCCATCTAGTGGTGGTTTTTGAAACTCATTGTTTTTCCCCTCGATGAAATTCCCATCATTTCATTCGGCCATTATCCAATTTTCATGAAATTCTACTGCACAGTTTTTGCTACAGACTGCTCGCAAATTTCAAGTTTAATTAGAGACACCTGGTATTTATTATAAGTATACATTCATCTGGAAAGTACCAGGAGCATCTTACAAAATCCGAAAAAAACCATTATGGTGGAGGAGATATTTGTCCGTTTGGGCAGGTGTCATATTGGATGAACACATATATCACTATAACTTGTCATAGACTCTGTAACTGCTTCAAAATTTAGTAGCGATTTCTTGCAATATAGTAATAAGATCTTAATTTTGATGGACTACAACTTGTGTCCGCATTTAGCTCATCTGGTAAAAAAATTTCTGGAAAATTAAAATATTTGCCTTGTTGATTGGCAGTTAGGATTCAAGACTAACAAGGACTCTACAGAGACCACGTAATCAAAACTCTACGTAAGGTTTAATTCCAATTACAAACTTTAGATTTCAAATTCGTTTCTTACAAATCTGATTCAAAAGTTGCTAGGAATTTAGATATTTCAGCGATGCATTTTTGAAGATATTGTCTTCGGGGAGCTTTATTTTCAGGGAAGAGAGCACTTTTTGTTTGAAGCTCCTATTGTAATATGAGAAGGAAGATGAGATTATTTAATTATGCATAAAATCTCTTTCTTCGCTGTTGTTCTGCTGTCTTGATCATTTTTTTTATATTCTCAATGTTGTCTCAATGCGTCATCTTAGATTTCATCTAAGCATCTGTTTATTATTTGGCACTTAGTGTTAAAATAGGGATATGAGGAATTTTCGTCCCAAAAACTATTGAAACATCTGAAACTGGATAGTTTACAAATTTTCTTTTAATAAATAAAAAATGAAGAGCAATTTCTCTCTCTCATTATGGATGAAAAATATGAAAATTCTCTTGAAAAAAATAAAATTTCTCTTTTCACATCAAATTTTTGTTTTAAAATATCTATTGAGTATTATTTGTAATCATTGTGTGAATTTTAATCGCTCTTTAAAAACATTTATATATACTGATTCCAGAATGTAGCTAAGCTTAAGAATATTAAACTGAATTAAATATTTATACTGATTAAGATAATTATTTTTCAATTTTTTTAAACTTTTAATTGTCAAAGTAATTAAGTTTCAAAGAATAAATTTCTTTCTAAGTTTTAAACATTAAATTTGATTTTTACTGTATATCTAAGTAAAACATCCCTTGTGCAAATGAATAGTTCTTTTAAAATAAGAAAATCCTATATTAAAAACAAACAAAAATGCAGCTTAATGAATTGCTTATTAAAAAGATGAACGATATATGCACAGTTCTTGCTTTTATATATTTCTGATAAACTTAAGGAACAATTGAAATTGCCGTTTTAAGAAATTATAAAAAAAACTCATGAAAAGGAGAAAAAATTCTTACAGTATAACCTTTATAAGAATATATTCGACAATTTAAGCATTACAAATCTACACTTTTATAAATAAAAATATATTCTTAAACTTAAATGAATATTTTTTTCTGGGACATTTTTTTTAAAAGGAACAGTTTCTTAGAGAATGTTATTTTCTAATTAAATGTGTGGATGCAAAAGAGTTATTGTGGTTATATGAGAAGTGAATTAATGATCAGAAGTTTTGTAATTCAAAGCTTGATTTCATCAAGTTATGTTTTTGCAGAATAAAGATTAAGAAAGAGAATGCTAGACTTAAAATCTAATGTATCTGAAAATCCATGATTGAAGAGATGGAACTTTAAAAGTAAGCAAGTGCACTGTTTCAGACACTCTCATTCAAATTTTACTGTGCTTAAAATTATATCGTTTTGCTGAATTTTGTTCAGCTGATGTTACTGAAGAAAACTCATTTCAGGCATTGTATTTCTTAAGAAATATAGATATATAAATATCATTTGGAGGAAATTTCGTTTTAATAACCAGACATAAGATTAAAGATATAAAGCTTCAGAATTTATGTTATTTTTATATTATTTATGGAAATACAAATTAAATTTAAAAGAAAATTTCGATTAAACTTTCTTACCTTCTTCATTTTGCTTATTTTATGTTAATATAATTTGAAACTGCTTGAATATATATTTGTTATAAAGGGCAAAGGAAATTATACAGTTGCAAAAAAAAAAAAAGAAGAGAAGAATAGAAAGAGAGAGATTTATATGTCTTGTGCTAAAAACAAGTAATATAAAAAAAAATTAAGTCAATTCCTACTTAGGTCAACAAAGAAAAATTTTATTTTAGTTACTTTTTATTAAATAGTTACAATTAATATAAATATGTATATACATTTAACAGAATCATAATATTAAGTGACAAAATAGAAAGCGATTTTCCTTTCTATATATGGTTGTTGGACTATTACTTTTTTTGTTTCTATTTATTCATTAATTAAATTTAGTTATTCTAATAAACTAGTGTAGTAAAAAAGAAATTACATTCTCAGAACTTAGGCCATCCCAGGTGGGATTCAAACCTATTAGAAGTCCTACACGGTATTCATTGCCCTACAGGGACACAACGAACGATTTTACTTTCTGCATATGCTGTTGGACTATTACTTTTGTTTGTTACTATTTATTCATTTTGTAATTTAATTAATGTATTAATATTTGAAAAATGCATTAAAATCGAGTGTCTTCACTACATTTTTAAGAAAATGTATTTGAAATTGAATGGATGAATAGAAAGTATTTTATTAACGATTGAAAATTTAGATAAGCGAACAAGATATATATATATAGAGAGAGAGAGAGAGAGAAAGAGAGAGAGAGAGAGAGGGAACTAATAGAAGAAATTAAAAAAATAGGTAACCCTTATTCATTCTTTTCACGAATTCCACCAGTGTTGCCAGATCGTGCGATTTTTCGCGAATTTTGCTACTTTTGAAAACTTTTCTCTCCTTTTTTCTATTCTACTGCTACTTCGCGAATTTTACGCTACTTCACTTAATGGTCCCGCTACTTTTTTCTACTTTCAACCAAACATAAAAGTATTGCAACAAGTTTAAGAAAAAAAGGATTTATTTGGGAAAAATCCCCCCACCCCAAATTTGATGAATTTAGTCGCCAATAGAATCATGGGGAAACTCCGAAACGACATGGAACGCAGTAGGAAGTTGATTTTGGAAATGTCTTTTTGAATAAACTGACAAGCAAAAGTAAAATAATTTCTCCAGAATCTACAAAAGAAATCCATCAAAGATGTCGTAATTTTCTCAGGACTTTATGTGAACAACTTTTAAACTAAATCCCTTCAAATTATGTAACTTTAAAAAAGATAAATAATTTTCCCTTGATATTTTTTTAAAAATTCAAATCGTCCTTCTTTTTATGATCTGCCTTTGGAATTAGCAGACCAATCTAAATAGGATGGAAAATCAATGGAGACAGATTTTCAACATACAGTTGAAAGATGTTTTTCATTCAGAATCTGAGCTTTTAAATGATTGAGCATTATTTTGGCCTCACATTTTTAATATAATAGACGCAGTGGAAAGTCCGTTTTTAAGAGATTTAGCTGCATTTGCTTTAAAGCTTTACAGCCTACTCATAAGTAATGCCACTGTAGAAAGGGCATTTTCCAGAGTGACGTCAAAAAAGACAAAATTTAGGAATCGAATGTGACTCGAACTGTTTGAGTTAATTCTCAGAATCAAAATGACTTTGAAAGAATGAGGGACTTGCTGCGTTGATTTCATTCCATCGCCACAAATACTTCAATATAATTCATAAATTTATAAAAAAGACACAGCAGATCACGATACTTAGCAGGAAGAATTTGAATGTATTTTAAATGAATTAGAAAATTAAAGCCTTTTAACGTATTTTTTAAAACAGTTTTACAAAATTAAAAAAGTTATTTATGAATTGTAAGTGAAAATCGATTCGCTACTTTTGGCTACTTTTTTTCCCTCTTCGTGCTACTTTGCTGCATAAGTTTCTGGCAACTCTGAATTCCACTTTAATTCATATTTATTTATTTATTTTTTAACTGGCTGGGCTGAAATCATTAAGTTTTCTATTCAAAACGGAATTTTCCAAGATACGGCTATAAAAATGGTAGCTAATGCAGAAACTTTTTATTTATTTATTTATTTATTTATTTATTTTTATTTTTTTGCTTTCTTTACGATTTTTTTATTCTTTTATATTTATGGTTAAAAATGTATTATATGTATAATACGACACTATAAAGTATTTGAATAGTAAACATTTTAAAGTCTATTGATGTACAGAAAAATAAAAAAACACATCACGGAAACACCACCTTCAAACTATACAAGAAAGTATTTCAAATGTGAATCATAATTTTTGACCTGAAACATTTCTAAATTTATTTGAAATACCCTCGTTCTAAAACTTCTTAAAATAATATTTATGTTCTTATGCTAAAAATAAATAGAAATTTCTCTATTATCATTTAAGCCTATTGAAACTTTCAAATTTCAAGACATTTATTTTCAGTATTGTAAAATCAAAAACTTATTTCTGATACATACGAGTACTTATTTGTTATATATGCCTAAATTAAAAAGCTGTTTTCAGTCAGTGAGGATTTCTTACCAAAGCATGTGCCGTCTATCAGTTCTTAACTATTTAATTGTTACAGAATATATTTATTTATTTCATACACATGAAAAAAAAAGAATATTAAAAAGAGTTCATTCTGTTATTTAATTCGCGAGTCAACTAGATTTGTATCAAAAATTAACTTTCTAATTCACCTTCTTTAAATTTGTAAGCTTTTTGCAGCAAATTCAAATTCAGTTTCAAACTTCGTTTCAAACTCAGTTTAAACAATTTGTTTATTGAGCATGTTTTTCTGTCTTTTTTTTTTCGAAAAAAATATTTTTCCTTAATATAACTATTAAGAACGAACTACTAACGAACATTTTCTTTAAAATAATGTTTGACAAAAACCTGTTTAAAATGCTTATAAAATTATTTATTAAAAAGTTTCTGAACTTTACAAAAAAAATTCAAATTTTACTATCTTTTATTTTATTTTTTTTTTTACCTTCTCAGATTTATTATTTCTGCTGTATATCTAGATATTATTTTTCGTGATAGGTATGTCCTAAAAGTTGCAAAATTCTGTATGCAAAATCAAAATTTTTTGAGAAAAGTACACTCAGTGGTTTTTATTATTTAATTTTAAATTATTCCTCAATTTCCAAGTGCCTCAATTTTCGGAACTTAATAAACAAGAAAAAATCGTCATGCATAGTATATTCATAATAATGTATTTAAATTTTTATATTGAAAGAAATTTGCTTTCACACTTATTTTCGAAAAAATTAAATTTCTGCTGCCTTTTAAAAATTTGTTACTAACCAATTATATTGAAATATATTCATTTTAAGTATTTTAAAAATAATTGAAGTCATTATAAATTTTATTCACGTTTTCAAATTCTTTTAAAATCTCATTCTTATTTTGCTTTTGCTTTCAGTGTTTTTATGTATTTTTAAATTGGTTTTTATGGAAGAAATTAACGCTAATCTCGACTTTTAAATTATTTAAAATGCTTTAAAAAATTTTATTCCATATAACTTTCGCAAAACAATTTAATTTTTTTTTTTCAAATTTTGGCTAAAATATTCAGTTATTATAAATGATGTTCTACTTGCTTGTTATTTTTGAATTGTATATTCTTGAGGGCACATGCTTTCCTATTTTATTTAATCTATTAATTCCCTAATAAAAATTATAGATGTCTATCGAAACATGAGCAACAAAATATTGTCTAAAAATCGAAAATTTTTATTAAAAAAATTATTAAATTTTGAAAAAAAAAGTTTATTTCATTCAGATAAAAAATATTGATGTGTTTTTTAATGCTCCAATTTTTTTAATTATTTTTTTCAAAAAAATTAATTTTTTATCATAACCTTTACGTATGAAGTTGTTTTAAGTATCTGGAAGAGATTCAGAATGCATCTGTAGACCTGAAAAATATAAAGATTATCCATTTAAAAAGAATTTATTATTATCTCTAGAATGTTCAGATTTTATATGTTTAAAATTCTCAAAAATTTTAATTATGAATGAAAACAATTCAAATAGTTTTGAAACAGAAGATTTTCTAAGAAAATTTTCAAAATATATCTTTGAAACTTTTCGAATAAAATTTTTAAGTCTAAACTGTGAAATTTTATACACTTTTTTCCAGCAATTCGTAAAAATAGTAACTTAGACTGACTTTATGTGCGTGTTTCTGTGCGTGACTCCTAGATTTTAATAATTGATTAAATTATGTTCATGTTAAATTATGTTAAATTGTAAGCGATATTATCTTCAATATGAAAATGGTAAAAAATTACGTATAATTCTGTTTCCTTAACTGAGTTTGATCAAATCTCTATCGAAATTTTATTTTTTAAAAAATCAACAAAACAGTTATCTTAGTAAAAATTACGAAAGCGTTCTAAGAATCAGAAAAAAAATTAAAATTAAAAAAGCAACTAGGAAATTTTCTGTTTTTTTTTTTATTGAGTAGATATAAGTTAAGTTCTCATATTGTATTGAAAATTTCAATATCTTTTTAGGTTTATTCTTTTGGAAATGTAAAAAATTTAGTTTTTTTTAATTCAAGTTACAACATACAAATTTCTTCCTAATGGTCAAATTTAAGTAATTAATATTAAACCCGTGAATTTTTTTTTAGATTTCTGTGGCCAGTGAATCTAATTGAAGATTCATTTCCTTTTTTTTTTTTTACAATTTCTCTCTTTCAAAAAAAAACATCTGGCAATAATATATTTTTGTTAACAAAAGAGCAATGTATATACGTTCTAGTTAATTTTAAACAGCTATATATAACTTTATTGGGAAAAGTTGGATAATAATCTTAACAAGTTTTCCTGCATTTTCACAGTGTAAATAAGGTTTTGCTGGTATGAACAGTTTCAAGATACGGAAAAAGATTCCTTCATGTATTTATTCATCGTTCCCATGTGTGGGTTTCGTTCTCAACACGGTCGTTAATCAACCTTTTTTGCTGACCCTTCCCCCCTTCTCTATCACTTGTTGTTTCCTGCCTTTTCCCTAATAGCCAAGGAATTCCCTTCACAAAAGCCTTTTTATCCCTAACTTCTCTCCCTGACTTAAATATAGGCATTTCAAAAACAATTGTCGAAATACATCACCACAAATAAGCCCACTTCCCAGTGGTGAAACGTACACCCCTGCATCGCGGGGGCCCAAAACATGACTTTGCAGGGTGGCCCAAATGTTCTCAGTTACGCCACTGCCACTTAACCAATAATAGCAAAATCATAAATTTTTAAACATGCGTTAAAGATTGTAAAAGAAACGTTTGATATCTCAGCTACAAAATATATTAAATAACCAAAAAAATTAAATTAGAAGATTCATCTATATATTAATACATACACTCGTAGTACTTTATTATTTTTTCATATAAACTGTATTTATATTAATATAGAGAAAAAACTGTTTGTTAAAACATAACATTAAGTCAGAAGTTTTTTAATGTGAAAGTAGAATATAAAATGTGTACATAGCGCTAAAAAAATCAATGAAACAATACAACTGAATAAATACACAAAATATTTGCCTATTAAAACAAAATCTTTTACTGCAAAATCTATTATTGCTCACTATTGAGGATATGATTAAATTATTTCGGGAACATGAATCTTGCGAGAGATTTAAAATTACCAATTGAGATAAAATCTTATTGAAATCGTAAAAGAATTGTAGGAAACGAATTCACTCGTCTTCTATTATATATTTTTTTAATTTCCTCAATATATATAGAGAGAGAGAATTAGACTATATATATATATATATATATATAGTAATATAAAATAACAGTGAAGAAGTACTAGAACTTACAGTGCTAAAGGAGGAAGAAATTGGACTTCACCAGACATAACAAATGTAGATACAAAAAAGTCTTTGGACTAAACTGGAGACCTATTATGATTTCTAAAGCTGTCGCTGAATTAGGCCAGCGAAATAGGGTTAGCAATGCTTTACGGATCCTACCTTCCCCGTTCAGCAGAAACTTTCGACATAATAGGAATATATATATATATATATATAATGCTTCTTTATTAGTAAGTATAATTACCAATCTATTAACTCTCATTAACATCTACTTCATAGTATTTGCCTAAATTCAATATCTATTTAATATGTTTTGCACTTCATGGTGTTATTTTAATAAAATTAATATATTCATAGGTTTCTGCTCTTTGATTGCATACCTAAAGTTATCGTAAAATTCGACTTATAACGGGCATTTTTAACACAAAAAACAAGATCGAAATTTTAGGGGGCGCGTTATACGCCGGGTATAAAAATTATAGCTTTAAAAAACAAAAAAGTGATGAGCATAAAGAAAAGTAGACTTTTATATACTGTCGAACTTCCATATTACGAACCTCTATATTGCGAATTTTTCTATATAGCGAACTTTTCCTGGAACCAAGAACATTTCACGATTTTCTTCGTAAAATGACCTCCCAATAGCGAAGTGCATTTTCTATATAACGAACTTTCTCTTTTGTGATTCAATTTTTTTTTCTCCCTGGACATTTCAAGTTATTCTCTCTCTTAACACACTTTATGGTGGTCATAAATCTTGAACAGGTTTTATTAGATGCCTAGATCGTCGAGAGCAATAGAATTCTGGGCGTTTCATCCAAGAAGTGCAATCTTTAACCCCCATTGTCCAGTTCACTAGAATCACCTTCGATATCCATTTTCGCCCTCTGTGGAGTTGTCTCATGCCCCTGCGTCCTTGAACTAGTATCCGTTCATTTGTAGTGTTGATCAGTCGTATTGGTAGATACATTTCTTGTAGCTCGAAAGTGTTACAACGTAAGGGCTTGATCATCAAAGAAAAACATTTAATTCTTCAGAAAGTGAATAAAGGCGTCAGACACTTTCCTTGCAGTATTTCTTTCTCTCTGTTTTTTTTTTTTTTTTTTTTTTTTTGTGATAGGTAAGATATATAAAATAAATGTATATTAATTTACAAAAAGGTGTTTATACTTACTTTTTTTAATATACAGTGTTTATGAATTTTAAATTTGTTTTATGTGGTTTATAAAAAAAATTGAAAGATGAACCTCTATATAACAATTTTCCGTAAAACGAACTTTTCTTCGGGACTTAGCGACTTCGTTATATAGAGGTCTGACTGTATATCGAAATGCTGTTTATTTTAAAGAAATGACATGCCTTATGAACTGCAAGAATTGTAGTTTTAGAAGCATACTATTTTTTTTTGAAAAACTTAGATAATTCCTCAAATAAATGACTAAAACATAAGAGCACTATATGTATACATTTCAGGTTTCTTCATAAAATAAAAGCAGCGCGTTATGTGGTGAATGTACATAAAAATTAAAAAATGCAGATGAAAAGTATAGGTGCCCGTTATACGGCGGTGCGGTGTTATACGCCGGATCTTTAAGATACTCAAAATACAATATTTTTTAAATTTGAGTGTTCATTAATAAGCGTTTCATAAGGCGATGTGCATATTTGAGTTTAGCATCTTGACTACTTTTTTAATTTATAGAGAATTTATGATGACCTTATATTAGATTTTAATAATTTATGGAAGCCTGAAGAGACAATCTTTTGATTCTACAATCGCTCAAATTTTATTTCTTTTAAGTGTAGCTTTTCTTTTTCATCTCCCGTTTTAAAAACATCGAATTTTTCATTATATTTATAAATTTTCTTTGCATGAATAATTTATCAATGTTTATATATTTATATTTGCTTAAGAAAATGAAGCAAAGAAACTTGTATGTGATTTCATTTAAATTCTATAAAAATGAAATTTAAATTTTAAATTAAGTCGTGTATTGTACAACAGATGTTTATTTAAGATTGAGTGGCTTAAAATTAAATTTGATTGTGAATTTTTATTCCATGATTATTGTTCAGAGTATCAGAATAAAATGTGAATTTAAAACGTTAGAAAATGCATTATTTATAAAATATATACTAGTTTATTTAAAATTTGTTGGATGAATATTCTTCACATCGTTCGTTTAATTTGTTTATATTAAGAAGGGATATCACGAAAGATAATTCTGTTTTACGTTAATATCAGGAACTACGGCTTAAAGAATTAATATTTAATTATTTTATCACTCTCATATTAATAAATTATTCTTAAATATTTATGAAGTTTAAACAATTGTGATTTAAAAAGTAGACTTGTTATTTTCCGGGGAATTAAATTATTTATTTAAAGTGGGCTCAATTTTTGAAATGATATAGAATATACGTTGATGATATATGCGTTTCAATAAACTTATTTCATGCATTTAAGAAATCCTCTACGAGGCGTTTATTTCCAAACGGAATTTGAGCATTAAATCAAATATTCTGCTGAATTCTACTGCATTAAAACCATAAGTATAATTCCATCTTATGTTCGAAATATTCTCGTAATCTAAATAAAAATTAATGTTTTTACTGAAAAATGTATTTTGGGTATTTTTTTTAACATTTAAATTAAAATACTAAAACCAAATTAAGAATTTATCTAAGAAACCAACATAAATAAAAATAGGAATATTGTTAAGTCTCAAGCAGTCTTTTAAATGTAAATTGTGGGGAAAATAATTTTTTAAATTGTACATGATCCAGAAATAGATATTATATATATGCGATGCATAGTTTAATAAAATATTTTTAAGTATAACTCAAATTCTGTGGCGCAACAGCCCATGAGGGCCAGGGCTACTGTACCCATCCCAGTATACGTGATTATAGGGCGCTGAGGTGCATGAGCAGATGTCCCAATCAGGTGGTCAGTCTGAAGTGAGACCCCTAGTGTTTAAGTCCCCATGATTGATTGATTGAATATTAACGTATATAATAAGCGTAACTAATATAATAAGCGTCCTCTTTTCTGAGAAAAAATTCCTTTCTCACTTAAGACAAATGTAACTTTTTCTTTCCCTCCTGAGTGAGTGAATATTAACGTCGCACTGTTCAGCTACACGAGGGCTTTTGGCGACGGACCAAACGACACCTGAGCTGGCACCCCCCTCTCCTAACTACCACACCAAAGGGAGGACATTTCAGCTCTCGACAGATATAACGTGCATCGCTGCCCTACACGGTGGGTCTTTAGTGGTACTGGGCTCGAACTCATGACATGCCTGCCATGATCCGATACCTTGACCACTGGGCTACCGCGGCCCTACCCGGGAATAGAACCCGGACATGTGGTGTGGAAGCGCAATAAGCTACCACTCGACCACTGGGCCTTCATATTTTTAAGTAAAGGTTATACAAAAATAAGATTTCATGATTTTAATCCAAAGCAAAAAGAAAAAGTGAAAACTATAGTTTACCTCAAGGAGGGAAAACATGAAGCACAGAATAAGTTGCAACTAGAACTTTAGATCATATTTCTCTTAAAATAAAATTACAGACCTAAAAAAATTGTAATTACCAATCTCTTCGTTTTTACAGCGATCATTTAAAATATGTTTTTATTTTATTCTTTGTTTGAAACCCAATGGAAGAAATATAACTTGCATTACGATCTAAGAAAAATTTATGAATTATGAAGAAATATATTTTTTCAAGAATAAAAATCTTTCATACACCTGGTGGTGGTGGGACTAATACCCATCTGGTCTAGTGAAACTAGACCAGATCTATGAGCCCATAAATCTGTACAAAATCTAAGAACAACAGGGGGGAAGCAACAGCCTCCTCACAGGAAAACCCCAGACATTGTAAAACGTGCTGAGGAGAAAAGGACTGATGTTACATTTGGTGCAAATTGGGAAGCTTCTTTTACCACCTAAAAGAACCCTCCTTCACTTATACCTTCCTACCTATACACCACCTACACCTTCATACACCTAGTCTGCAAGTTTGAAATAATAGCTTATCAACTTTCGCATCTTTTGTAAAAAGTTTTGTGTGTGTGTTTATGGTTATAAAACAATACTTAGATTTTAATTTTGACTCTTTCTAAAAACTGAATAGTACTTTATGGTATTTTGACAATAACTATATTCAGTATCAAAAAGAAAATATAAACTAGAAAGAAAATCAAAATTCTTATTTGAAGTAATGTAATGACACTTAAACCGGAACTTATATATATATATATATATTCTATATACATTCCAACACTTAAATCGGAAAGTAAAACACAATTGAATTTAATATGAAAAAGCTCTCACATTCAGTGGCATAACGTTCACCCCCACATTGCGGGGGGCATAGGGTTCTAGGGGGCCCAAAGCCTGACTGACACCTAGTATATTTGGTTTTGTAATCCTTTGTAAGATCCGGCTTGGGGCAAAAAGCCTGACTAATGTTCTCCGTTACGCCACTGTCTCATTATTCTATTCACCAATCTTCGGTGGAATCAAGTCTTCAACCTGAGATTTCCATCGCAACAACTAGCTCTCTCTCTCTCTCTGTCAAATTTAATTATCAATAAATAGAAAGCTGAGATAATCTGAGCTCCTAATTTGCAATACAAGTACTCACGTTTAGTATAGAATTTAGTGAAGCTAAAATCCAACACCTATTTTTCATAAAAAGAGCGAACACTCGTATCATTATTTCCTACCATAAAAAAATCGTATTATTAAAAAAAATGTAATTGATTTTGGCGACAAAATAAACTATCATTTTATTTTCGTAGACTAAAATTCAAGAGAGCCAAAATCGAAGCTTCTCATTACGTGCATCCTAGAAAAATCAAAACGTTAAAGATTTTTTTTAATTAATAAGAATTTTGTTTTTTCAGATTGCAGCTGGCTTTTATTTAATTTTTCAACACTGCTTGACCACATAGGGTTAATATAGAATTTCTGAAAAGTGAGAATATTCACATGGACGGATTAACAGTCAGATATCCAGATGTTAACCTTGTAGAAAAGTGGTTCTTAAACTGTGGTCCGCGGACCCGGCGAAGGTCTCTGATTTAATGTTAAGATTTTCCTCTTTTACAGATTCTGAAATGCCTGGTAAAATTGGAAAATGTGCCCTCCTGGACTAGATCACTAAAGGGTCTCCAATGAAAAAAGTGTACTTGAACATGTATTTCGATCAATTTCACAAATGTCTTTCAAACCACTTAATTATGTGAAAGAGCATTTTCACCGGCACTTTTTTAATCCTAAACAATACAGAAACCATCTGGAAAGCGTAGAATCAGAATTTTGAGACTGCAGATTTCAAATATCACATCTAATATATCAGCACTTGTTAAAGAAATGCAGCACCATCCTTCTCACTAAAAATTTTAAGTAGTACAGTTAAATAGTATCACACTATTTATTTGAAATTAGTATTTACAATATTTTTAAAATTAGATGTTGACTATTTTCTTAAAGGAAAGTAACAACTGATAAAAAGAAGTCTACGTAAATGCAGAGATTTGGGATTATTGAGAAACCTTTAAATCCCTCAGCCATGTGTTGGGAGTCATACGCGAGGGGTGTTCAAAATCTTGAGAATCCGCGATGTCAGGCTGATACATAAAGGAGGACCGCGGCGATTGAAAGTTTAAGAACCCCTGTTGTAGAGTATATTTGGAATGCTCTTGAAAGAGTAATTGCTTAGCCTTTTTACTATGACAATTAGAATAATCTAAGACTTAAAAAACTGTTGCCGGAGAGGTAGGATAGACTGACGTAGGGATTCATCAACTGTATCATTTCTATCAAGAATCGGCATTATAAAAGTTATGCAACTGTACGAGGAAACACTGTTGCACATAAACCCATTTTTGTATCGCAAATTGTAATGTCGCTTTTGCAACTTTTCTGCACTGATGATCCGTACACATGCTTATGCGTGTGTACCATAACTGTTGTATTAATTTCTGCACTTCTTAATTTTGTCAAAATCTGCCTAGTGTTTATTTGAAGGTAATAAAAACTAAAAAAGAAAATTCTCTTTATTTGGAAAAGTTATGTATCAGTTTCTTTTTGTCATTAACTTGTAGTAAAATTGAAAAGCATTTTTTTTTTTATAATTCAATAAGATTATTTCGTCATGGATTAATATTTAAACTAAATTTCAATAATATGTAGCATTTTTAATGATGAAATAAGTAGAAAAGTTTGAGATTCATATATTTTATTAATATAAACCGTATTTTTATTTTTATTGCATGCTTTAATACTTTGAGTGATTATATGTAATAATTCAAAGTGATATTACTCGTATGTTCTCAGCAATATGAAAAAAAAAAATTTTTTTTCTCTAACACACAGACCAGTAAAAGTTATAATTATGATTCAGATTTCTTAAGGAAATTTAATTATCATCAACATTTTATATCAGTTTCAGTTTACATTACATTACTGAAATCAATATGGTACAGCTAATAAGAATAAAAATGTTCTGATTTTTTAAAGGAAAATGTGTTGGCAGTTATTATTAGTATTATTAAATAATAATTCATTTTATAATTATATTTATGTGAATATAGTTATTTTTATTATTAAATACTCTCCAAATGCAAAAAAAAAGTGTAGATTCGTCGGGAAGGGGTAATATGTTTATTATCACATGTTTATTATCACATTTTTCCTAAAATCAAAATCTTTAAGTATATTTAGAATCATGATGTAATCTGATTTACTAAGCACTATGATAGTACCAAAGGATGTGTAAACAGCAACTAATTTTTATTAGGAAATAAAAATGTCTTATGAAAATAATTAAGAAAACAAAATTCAAAAGCACAATAACATCACACACACATTGTGAAGTACACTGCTGGCCACCGTAAATGCAACACCCTGAAGGAAGCATGCAAATAACATGAAATTTACAACATGTATTAGCGGATGTGAGATATGCAAATGATTACAATTTCAACGCAGACACACATCACGCGCGCCTGTGGCGCCACCTTAAAGCGCTATTTAAGGCTTGGAGATTTCAACGATTTCAAGTTCGGCAATTATGTTTTTCTTCTGTTTTTCTCAAAAAACGATCAGTTATTTCTCTTAGAAAACAGCGATCAGCCTTTGATCAAGTATCCGAGTTCGACAGAGGAAGGATAGTGGCCTACCGAAATTGTGGATTATCTTTCAGGAAAATCGGTAGTCGTGTTGGACGAAACCAAACAACTGTAATGCAGATATGTGACCGTTGGATGCAGGAGGGTACGACGGACCGACGTGGTCGATCGCATCCCCCTCAGTGCACCACTTCACGTGAGGACAGGCAAATTGTGCGCATGGCAGTGACGGATCGCTCAGTCACATCACGAACCATAGCACAGCACATTGAGTCTGTGACGCATCATTCAGTGTCTGCGCGTACCATTCGACGCCGTTTACAGTAGAGTGGTCTGTCCGCAAGGCGTTCATTGTTTGGTCAACCCTTGACGCAGAACCACAGGCGTCTCAGCCACCAATGGTGCGATGAAAGAAGGATGTGGACGGCAGAATGGAATGAAGTTGTCTTTACTGACGAGTCACGCATCTGTCTGCAACGCCACGATGGTCGGATTCAAGTCTGGAGACACCATGGAGAGAGGATGCTGAACAGCTGCGTTATGCACCGCCACACTGGTCCTGCACCGGGTATTATGGTATGGGGCGGTATTGGATATCACTCTCGCACTCCTCTAGCATGCATTGCCGGTACTTTAAACAGCCAGCGCTACATCTCCGAGGTGTTGGAGCCAGTTGTCCTTCCTTACATTCAGGGCTTGGCCACAGCCATATTTCAACAGGATAATGCGCGACCACCCGTGGCACACATTGTTCAAAGGTTCTTCGTCAATCACCAGATTGAATTGTTTCCCTGGCCGGCTCGTTCTCCGGATCTTTCGCCGATAGAAAATATGTGGTCCTTGGTTGCTCAACGATTGACCCAGATTACACCCCCAGCTGCCACACCAGATCAACTTTGGCAACTTGTGGAAGCTGCTTGGACTACTGATTCTGGCAGGAACCACACTTCACAGAAGTCTATAAAATCAATCATTTGATACTTGGTCAACATGTTATCTACAAAATAAATTTTGTTGTGCTATTTCTTGTCTTTCTCGGTGTTGCATTTACGGTGGCCAGCAGTGTATTATACAGACTTTGGAAACATTTGGGAAATAAGTTATGGTAGAGAAATGATTATTAGCAACATGCATACATTATGCATTTAAAACTAAATAAATTCACAGATGAAAAATGTAATTTCTTTTTTTTTAATTATTCTGAAAGATTATTTGTCCTCTTAATGAAGATTTTATAGTGAACAATGAATAAAACAGAAAGCTGAGGAACGTCATTAATACTGTCTCTAAAACTCATTTTAATTTTATAATTTAAAACACCTACACCACTTCATTTCAATGTTTTCTGCTCCAATTCATGTTTCAAAATTTAATTAATTCAGGTTTTGTGTAATAAAAATGCAAACATTAATATTTTCAAGTTATAAATCTTGCTAAATTCGAAACTTCATTTATTTAAAAAACTGTAGAAAACATATTACAGTATCCATAATTTTTTTTACATTTGTTGGAATTTACAAATTGTTTTTAAATATTTTATTTAAGGTAAGAGTGAAAGGAACAATTTGCTTTCTATCCCGAATCTATTCGATATTCATAAATTTTGACAACATTCTTATTTACGTTGTTGTTACTAATGCCACCAGATCGGCGAAGGCCAGATCAAGGCTCATGAAATTCATCACGGAAAAGGACTAAGAGACGCCTGACGTTAGCCGTATCTTTGAGCACCATACAGGTGACAGAACGCTTTAGCTTGGTTTCACTCCAATTTTGAGGGAGAACACTCTGGGGGTGGGGGACAGGGGTCTCCCACCTTTCTTCCCCTTCCATCAATCTCACGAGAGGACTTGCGGCTCGACGGCTATTTTAAGTATCCCCATACTACGGAGGTACTATACAAACTTCCATGTCTTCTACAGGATTCGATCCCAGGCCCAACGGCACAGCAGTCAGCGTCGCTAACCACTATACCGGATGGGCGACTCATTTGCGAGACGTCTATCTTTGTAAAATGTCAGTAGTAACTTCGAAAAATAATTAAGTTTTTGTATATTGTAAAATGATTAAATTAAGTTTAAGGTATCCTTGTAAAATGATTAAATTATGTTATAAGTACCCTTGTAAAATGATTAAATTATGTTATAAGTACCCTTGTAAAATGATTAAATTATGTTATAAGTACCCTTGTTAAATGATTAAATTAAGTCATTCCATTTATAAATAAAGGGTAGAATTTAAAAAGATTTAGTTTGTTTTGTTGATTTTATTAATCATTCTTATACTTTGAAGAAAGGATTTTGTGATTATCCATAAATTGCAATGATTTCGCAAGAGTGTTTCAATGTAAAAATCATTTGCAGATCACAACCGGTTGGAGACAATCTCTTGCAATATCGTTTAGTTTAAATTGCTCTTTGACAATGTAATCAGTTTATTTATATATTTTCAACCCAAACAAATTTCCATGATTAACTATAGCAAATCAGACTGTTTACTTTTCTATACATGAATATGGACTAACACTCTTTTTTTCATATTTATATAATTCCCGGTATTTCTACAACTTTTTTTTGTACGCATCAATACTATTGAGTTTTGTAAGAATGACAATAATATAAGCAGGTCTTACAACATAAATTTTGTATTTAATAATGTGAATCGTTATGCAAAATCACGTTTTAAGTGATAAAGATTACTGATAAAAAATAAATACATTTTTTTTCAATGAAAACAAACAAAAAAAAATTGGTTGGTTTTTTTCATTAGAATCCTAAAGCAGAGTGCAACGAATCATTGTGTGAATGGGATCTCGTTTTTTAAAACTTCAGTTTGATGATAAGAACGATACCTTGGGTTTGTTTGTTTGTTTGTTTTTTGTTTTTTTGTCTCTCACTCTCCTGATTTCAGCATGGCACGAAAAATCTTCGAGGATCAATTAATTCTTTTGAACTTAACCAGCCATCATTACTTCATATGACAGTCGAATCAGGACTGAAATCCGGAACTCGACCTATTGGTTGCCATGTGTAACGCTCAAGAGCTCAAACATTTGTTTATCATTAGGTTATCAGAATTTTGAAAAGTACAGGAAAGAAGAGAACTTTCGAATATCTGTTTATTCAAAATTAAGGATTCTCTTTGTCCTATTTTTAATATTAACTCTTTCGCTCTGATGTCAAATCTGATCATCGCTCAAAAAAGAAAGTCCTTACGAGCAATACTGAAATGCACTTAAACATCTATTTTATTTTATTTTTATTAATGTACTGAAAATCACCAAGACTAAGCAACATTTCATCCGGAAAGAGTAAGAAAAGCTTTGATAAACAACTTTCACTTTGAAAGCGAAATGCTTCATCCGGAAAGGTTTAATGAAAGGAATCTATGCATGTAAAAATTTAGTTATTATTTTACTTGTAACTCATTTCATAATCTCATTGATCTCTATAAGGGTATTTTACCAAAGGATATTTTATTGCATACAATTATAGTTCTATAACATCTGTATATTTTTCTTCACATCTTAAGTAAATGTATCTGAAAAAGCCCATTTAAGCAGTTTAATTACTAAGTTGGTAACACATCTACGAATTAAAAACAGTAGAAAAAACACCGGGAAAAAATTATGTATAATTTGATTTCCAAAATAATAGCTTTAATCTGAAAGAGAAAATAGCAAATGTTCTAAAAAATAGTGGATGAAATGAAATATAAAACGTAAAAGCCGGTTAAGTACTTTCCCTGTAATACTTAAGAAATTCCTAAGAATAGAATTAACATATTTGTGGAATGTTGACGTCTTTTAGATTAAAGTTAAGACGTATTTATGATGCAGTTTAATGACAAAAAAAAAAAATCAGTTTTAGTAAGGTGTTATAGTAAGGGGGGAAAATATGCTTGTGTGTGTGTGCCATTATATTTAGAGTAGTCCAAATCTCAATGAACTGTTTCATATTACATGATTACATCTCGTTATGAAGGAAAAGAAAATCTGATCTAAACGAATATCGATGCTTGGTTTTGAATGTTATTCATTAACATGATGATATAAGAAGAAGGTTATTTACAATGATATCCCCTCGAGAGGGACATAGTTTTATTCTCTGGAAAGGTAAGAACCGTCTGGTGTCTTGTCCCTTCCAAACAATAAAATAAGTCCTGTACTCTGTCTCATCAGCCAATAGCGTCAAAGTAAACGCTATAGTAAAAAGTAAGTAACGCAAAGTAAAAACTATATGTTAAATTACTAGATGCAAATGCTATGTTATGAGGGCTGTATGAAAATGTCATAATTTTATTGCAAATTTTTTTTGTTTCTGTACTATGTTTAATTCTGCAATCTAAGTCCTAAGCCTAAGAGTTTGCCATGATATTTCTGAGGCTATTCTACTTTGACTCGTTAAGTTCTTATGCATTAAGTGAGAATTATAGCAATATATGTAGTATTTATTATATTATATATATGTGCCTTCTAAGAAATTCTGTTGGTTATATTCAGTGGTTTCCAGACGTTTATATAATCTATTCTATAATTTATCATGCTGCAAACTTCTCCCATTTTGTAAAGCACATGTGACGATTTTAAAACTTTTAAAGAATATATTCATATTCCCTACTATTCTGTGATTAAAAAAATTAAGAATAACGTTGATACAATTATAGGTTCATTTTAAATATACATTTCTATTAATACTTTTCTTCACTATTATAATAGATAAGTTCATACAATTTCAATTTATTTATGAAGTAATACTCAACTTAATTATATACAATTTAAAGACACAATTTATCTCTTAGATGCAGTGCATTATTTAAATACATGTTTCCATTTTTATCGTAAAACCTAGTCCTTATATCATAATCTACTTCCTATTTCTTTAATAATTTCACAAAAAATATTTAAAAACACCTATATCAGTTTCGATTTTTCTATTTATTATTTTACATAAACTCGGCACAGTTTTATTTATTGTCCTAAGTAAGGAAATTATTCCCAAATTTCATATCAATCTGATGAAGTAAAATACTGATAAGCAATTATGATATTCTAGACAGAGCAATAATTCATTCGATTATTTGAAACGCTTTTTTTAATGATGTGTTTTTCAATTGAATTATGATAAGAAGTGATGGAATAGATTTTCTTAATGATTCTCAGAAAAGTAATCCAAGAAATAAAATTAATTATAACATTCAATGATTATTTTAAAAACAATCATTCGCATTTACTTCCGCAATGTTTATTTCTATCTTTGAAAAAAAAAAAGAGCTATAGAAAAGACTATTTTGCAATATGTAGTTGTTCCCCAAAGTGAGCAACTGTTCGGATTTAGTTCTTATTTTTCCCTGCGGTTTTTAGAACGGATGAGAAATCCCTTTTTACGGGAAATCTACAAGCAGACGTAGAACAGTTCAGAGTTCCTCGTTGTGTAGCGGAAGTGCAGGTCACGTGTCAACATCCAAAACGGAAGTCAACTTTCCAAAGCTGAAGAGTGAGTGATATTCTTCGGTAGGATAGGAAGAGAGAGTGTTTTATCTGTCAACTTTTTCTTGCCGAATAACATTAACTCGGTGCTTTGATTTTTCCTCTTATATTGGAATAATATCGGCGCATCTGGATTTCATAATCAACAGGTGGGTTTTGATTTCTTATTTTTTTTTTAAAAAAGAAAAATTAATCCGGATTGTGTACAGTGCGTGGGAAAATTGTGTTGATAAGAGTAGTTTGACAAGTAAGCTAAGCATTGAATGGTGAAAGTTCTGTTGACAAAAATTCGGTTTTCATAAAATGTTGCGCATTTTTGTAATATGTTGTTCCATTTCAAAAATCTAAAATGTTTGAAGACATAATGGAAATTAATATTTAAAAAAAAATAGAAGTGAAAATTTTGTGAACAAAAACTAATTAAATATTTCTTTTTTTAAAAAATTTTTATACTATTTTGAAAATTGAAATGTATGCGGAAATGTTGACGGTTAATTAATTCATATATAAATAGTATCATAAATCTTTTTTTCGTTAACATAAATGATTTTCCTTTTGTTTTGGAATAACTCTCATTTGTTTGAATACAATAATCGTACACCAAATTATTTTTATTTAACAATTTAGATTCTTGTAATTGGATGTAATGTTTTTTTTAAACACATAATGTTATTTTCGTCTTTTTT
Organism: Trichonephila inaurata madagascariensis; assembly: GCA_019973955.1. Lineage (NCBI taxonomy): Eukaryota > Metazoa > Arthropoda > Arachnida > Araneae > Nephilidae > Trichonephila > Trichonephila inaurata. The sequence goes on along the minus strand of BMAV01008784.1, from coordinate 36,853 downwards.
CAATTTATACGTTTGATATTAATTATTTTTCGATTTATTTATTTGGCAGAAACTTAGGATTTTAAAAATCTGGATCATTTATTTGACGTGAAATAAAAGACAATTTTTATCGTTTGGGTAATTAAATTGAATTATGTATAAAGTCGTAGCTGGAACGTATATTTGTTGCTTTTATACATTCAGAAATTTTTGACTGTGCATTTAATTTTTCGTATTCGATTATCTGAAAGAATATTTTAATTTCGTTTCTCATGAAATGTTGTTCATTCATTTGCGTTTTTAACATAAAAGATTAGGTCTTTATCAGGAAAAGAATTTGCATCTACAAATGTTTTCGAGTACAAATAATTTGCAATTAGCGTGTGTATTACATTTTTTTTTTTTAAGTTTTAGTAATTTGTTTTCATTCATTTATCGTTATGTTATCCACTCTAATTCTTCCGAAGAAAAATATATTACATCTTTAATATATTATATGCTACTGATGTTGAGACACGTTTTGTATTTAATTTTTCTTAAAAAATAACATTTCTAAGTTTTATTTTAACAGCAAACTAAGTTTTGTTTTTAAATATATTCGATATTATAAGCTTGATTGAAATAATTTAAGCAGTCAAGCTATGTATTTTAATTTAATATAGAATAGGTAACTCCGGAAAGAGAGAAATAATAATGGAAGTTATTAATTTCGCTTTCAATATAATTGTTCCGAAATCTTCATTAAATGATTCAGTTATTTTATGGTGATAAAAATTGCTGTAAACAATTATGAGAAACATTTTTAAATGGAATAAACGAGGCCTCACTGACTCTTTAATGATCTATGACGTAATACTGGCGTCACCAAGTGAATCGACCACTAAATGTCAATTACACCACTGCGTTTATACTTAGCGCGTAACAAGCGTCTCACTTGAATGCTTGTTAAGAATATGCTGTTAAGTCGTACAATAAAATATGAAAATGGATGCAAAATTATGCATCTGTATAAAGCATTTGAAAAAAATTATCAGCAAGCTAACGATCATTTTTTCTTGTGATATTTTAACACTTCGGAAAATTTTAAAATTATGAGTCAATTTTTGTTTGTTTTTTCCATTAGGGGGAGTGTAAAGGGATTTATATTACGTCCATTTGGAGTTTTAAGTTTATTTTCCAAAGCAAACCTTATTAAAACTTTCTCGGAATGTTAAGACGAACTTTTGAAATCATTTCTCAGATTCTAGTGGTTATGGTAGCCAGTGGCGTAACTTATACCCCCATGTCGCGAGAGGGGTATCCCAAAGCTTTACTGACGTCAAGTACGTATTTAACCAATGAGTAAAACATTAAAATGGCAAAACCTAACTTTGCAGGGAGGTCCTAGTATTCTGCGTTACGCCACTGACAGTAGCCTAGTGGTCATGATCACGAACTCGTGGATGGCGTTGTCGAGTAGGGGGTTCGAATTCTGATGCCACTGAAGACCTACCGTGTAGAGAGGCTAATGCAATTTAAATTTGTTATGGCTCAAAAGTCTTCACGTTGGCGTGGTGTAAAAATTAGAACAGTGGCGTGCTAGCTCAAATATTGTCCTCGTCACTTGACTGTGGAGCAAAATTCCATGGTTCACCTCAAAAGACTGGACGTGGGGGGCTGTGTTTCCCGAGGGATCGGTTTGTAACGCTAAACCCTCTTCGGGTGAGCTCGGTTCCTTTGGACATTCCACCAATTGCCCTCGTATTGATTTAAATGCGACGTTCGCAAACACTCGCTTTTCAAGATTCAAACTTCTAAATCTTAAAACTCTGTCTATAGAGCATTTGTTGTTTTATGAATAAGAATTATGAATAAGAACACTATTAATTTATGAAAATAGTGAACGAAAAAATCAACATATTTCATGTAGAATATACAAGTCAATTTGATATAAAATTATTTTTTCTATAGTTGCAGCTTAAATATTTTGTACATTTATTTTTTTCACATAATTATAAGAAATTAATTTTTTTTTTATTGTTTCTTTAAATAAAACGAAAGGAAAAAAAACATTTATTTCGTTTATTGTTTTTTTTGGCGCATGAAACATTCAGTGATAGTCTTCCTGAACTATCCATAACGCTGAATTTGTCAAATTGAGTCATGTGAAGGAAACTGTTACGCGACATTTTAAATGCTTGTAAAGAAAAAATTAATTCTATTTTACAAAAACAGAACATGGGTGAATGAATAACACTGAATTGAACATCTGTCTTACGTAAAAAAGGAAGTCTTGGAATTGCTTTGTCTTCATCAGGAGTGTCTTGTTCTTAAACTCATTAAGGAGAAAACTTCCATAAACAGATGACTTATTGATTTAACTTTTCAACCACAAATTGTGTGAGTCAGCGGAATAATATTTTTTTAAAAAAATCGATAGTGTTTCTGCCATATCGGGTTTGTTTTTGATGGAACACTTATTTATTTTTTTAAGCTTGTAATATTTATAGCAACTTAAATTGTCTGTTTGTGGTTACTTCTAAAATTAAAATTCACGTGAAAATTAGATTGCCTTTTAGGAATGAGAATGAACGCATTAAATGTATCATTCAGCTTCGAATTTTTTTGGAGATAACTTGAATTCAATCTTATAATTTTAAATGTTGCAAATTTCTTATTAAAAATTAGACGATTAATTAGACTTAATTACGTAAATTATTAAGTAAAAATTAATATCAAATTAGTCATTTTTCTTAACCATTGTAGTCTGAGAAGTGATCGATGTTAAAATATATATTTTTAAGATATTTTCAAAATTAGCTTTTTTCTTTTGGTAATAGGTACCCTTTTTTCCTGCATTTTTCCTTATCTGTTCTATAATAAAGTGGTTATTTTTTCCGCTATGTTTGGCTTGTTATTCTAAAGCTACATAGTACAGAATTTTAACAGTAGTCATTGTAATTAGTATCATACCTAGGGGATCTTCGATTGCCGTCTAAAATTTGATGATGAACCACGTTTAGGTCTGACATGTCTATATAGACATGTGTATAAGCTGATATCTTCTCCTAAGTTCCACATACCATTCTAAATTAATACATTAAAACTGAGTTAAATTTGATGTGCAGCAGCTCCCACTATTCCACTTGAGTATCATTGTCTGGAATGCGCATGAAATTTCATTTAACGAGACCATTTTAATCACTCAGATTTATCGTCATGTAAGTTGATTTCTTATAGTCTGCATAGTTTCTACAACTGAGAATACATCTGCATTTCTCATTGAAATAGTCCGATTGAGGAGATAGTTTTGTGTGAATTTATCTGGAAACTTTTCCTCAACTTAAATGGGGTATTATTCCTCATAAAATTAGATTGACCACTTTTGCAATATGTACAATGTTTCGATAAACTTATTGCAATTATTTGTACCTTTTTTCATATATTGTTCAAATTTCATTTCCTCACCAGTGGTTTCAATTTTCTTTTTCAAACATGGAACATTTTTCTTATCTTTTTCCTTATCTTTCACTTTTATTACTCTGCATTTGTAAATATCTTTCGAAACAATGAATTTTAAACATCACATGTTATAAAACTGTTCTCAAAACCACGAAAGCTTTACATAACATTATATCAGTGACTTGTCAAGTAGCTTTGAAAGCAATAAAAATACGTAATATACAATTAAAAATTCTGAAATGCACCATTAATCTCAATCATTTTACAAAAAGAGGATATTTTTTTTTATTTCAAATCAGAAATATGTTTTTAATGAAGAAAAAATCATTCTAAAATTCCTGTATTTCGATAAATGAATGTTTTTAATTAGAACTTTTAAAATATTAAATTTGTATTGTATTTCATTAATTGTTCTGTTGAAAAAAGGTTTCTAATTTTCTCCTTGAGTTTGTTCCATGTTCCAATAAAAGTAGGTTCTTAAATACTAAGAAACATCTCTTTTTTTTTGTAAAGAAAGTGGTAATTTTTTTAATACACAAGAGAGAATCCCAATGACTGAAACTGCTTCTTTTTCCTTGTATGAAATATGAAACGAAACATTCAGCCATTTTTTTATTATACAATAAGCGCATGTCTAGACAAAAAGGCAATGAGATGATTTCAATTAACTATAAGGGCAAGCACACAAGCAATGCATTCTTTTCCCGTAAACTGTGACTTAAGTGAATGCTGTGATCTTCCTAGAGTTTGGTTCTGATTTACTCTTAAATTAATATCTCACAAGATGGACCTTATTTGCTGTAGACCTCCTAATTTTTAACCACAATCAAGTGATGAGGACGATAATTAAGTTAACAATTTATTCTTCTAACTTCCTAGTCACACCGCGTGTGGACTTCGAAACTCATTCTATCGCCACTAAAGACATCTTGTAGAAGGGCTGAAGCACGTTAAATCTGTTGAGGCTCAAAATTGCCATGTTGACTTGATGTGGAAATTCAGAGAATTAGGTACTAACTCGTGTGTATCGGCCTCTCACTTGATAGTAGTATGAGATCCATCGTCAATAGACCTTGTGCTGCTTCGTGAAGTCTTGCGACCGATGTGTCACGAGTTCGAGCCGAAGTGACAATGAAGACCCTTCGTGAAGAGGACTGATACACATTAAATTTGCCTAGATTCAAAGTTCTTACGTTCATTACTTATATTCAAAGTTAAGTAGTGGGGCATTTTGAAGAGGTGGATGACTGCTCAAGTGTCGTTCTCGTCATTTGACTGAGGCTCAAAGTTATAAGGTCCATTGTCAATAGCCCTCTGTGTTGCTAAAAGTGCGGCGTTAATAAAACACTCATCCTCTCGAAGTGCAACATTATAAAACTATCAATAGTGTCTCGTTTTTATTCAACGTGCAGCAACCTTTATTTTACAGCACGAATTATTTTGGTGAACTTGAAAATTGCTGCCTCAAACCTTGCAGCCATG
>BMAV01008784.1:0-26951 GCA_019973955.1 Trichonephila inaurata madagascariensis | reverse complement strand
TGGGAGAGCCTATCCTTGCTGTTTTCAGATATAGTGTTAAGTTGGCATGGAAGCTTGTGAGTGTGTGAGAGATATATATTCATCGAACTATAAAGCTGCACGAGGGCTTTTGGCAACGGACCTTGTAATTTTGAACCATGGTCAAGTGACGAGGAAGACACATGAGTCTATACCAAGTTAAAGTGAGAACTTTGAACCTCGACATATTTAACTGTACATCAGGCCCCTCTGCACGTCAGGTCTTCGGCGGTGCTAGGCTCGAATTGATGGCATGCTAGCTACGAGTCCATGACCTTGACCACTAGGCTAAAGTGGTCACCAGAGAAGCTTATGAATCATGTAAATATTCGAATGTCCTCATCGTGTGACGAAGCTTAAAACTCACAAATATTCCATTACGAAAATGTAATGTAAAATAATCAACCCATAAAAAAGAAATAGCTTTTTTAAAAACCATATTGTGTGAAACTAGAAATGGGTTTGTAAAATTTACAGCAGATTCATTGACGCTACTCTGACTCGTGGCTGGCGTATCGTGAGTTCAAGCCTAGTAGGGCCGCCCCCCTCCGTGCAAAGTGGGCCAATGCACATTAAAAATGTCGACGCTCAAACATCCTCCCGTTGGTGTGGTGTGGAAGTTAGGTGAGAGAGGGTGACAGATCAGGTCTCGTCCTCGTCGACCATGGTTCAAAATTATGACGTCCGTCGGCAAAAGCCCTCGTGTAGCTGAATATATGGCGTTAATATTCACTTACTCATTTATGAATGCAACACTGTCATTTTAAATACAAGAACACACACATTGCATAGTTGATGTTTGTGTATCTTCTTAAGTCATGTATAGAAACAGAAACTTAAGATTTATCGAAAACAAAACACATTTTTTATATAAACTTTTACTAAACCAATGATAATGATTATACAAATTTAACAATATTAGTTTTATCTTCTTTTTATGACTGTTTTTTAAAAAAATAACCACGACATTAATCATGAAAGTTTTGCAAAAAAGTTCATTGTTTTTACTTTAAAAAGTATAACTTGGCTTATATTTCCTGCGGAATTTCTCATTCCGTAGCCTCTCGGACGCATACCTAGAAATCAAGGAATAAAATCAGAAAACTGTGGGAGGAGAGGAAGTATCCGTTTCTTTTTTAAAATTAATTAGGAATCATTGACATTGAAAGGAATTTAAAGAAAAAAAAATGCCATTGACTGTGTGTGTGAAGAGGGGGGAAAAAGAAAGAAAGAAATCGTTGTGCTAGTGCAATTGCTGAAGCATGTGTGCTATTTTAATTGAAATAGCTCGTTTTAAATATTTCTTAGTGTTTTCACACATACTTTTTCATACGTTTGCATATGAAAGCAGTTTATTAAAAGTTTCATGTTAACTATAATAAATGTACGAATAATAGAAAAGAATTGTGAATTACGGTAAATTCTCAATTCTGTATTCTCAAATGATCCATTTATATCGTCAATCTCTGAAATTTTTATTTGAAAATATATTAAAAAGGAAAGACTGCAATCCACAAAACCTTTTTAAGAAACAAATCTAATTATAGTATCTAAAAATCACGAGAGGAAAAAGAAATTTATCAGTTCAAAATATTAATGAATAATTTTAGTAATATTCAGACCACACATCACATCTTCGTAATTAAATGCAGGCAAAATTTATATACGTTACTTTTTTTAGCATATTAATATTTTTCATTATCTGTGTGTGCCTTGAAATTAACATTTAGGTTTTACTGTTAAATGACAAAATATATCATTTATGAATATATGACTGATTTCATTTTTAATTTAATATTTTACGTTCTTTATTATTTGCTGTTTATCGTACAAGTCACCTTAAATTAATACGTAAATAGTATTAATCTCCTTCAGTGTAATATTTTGAGGGAATGAGATCTATACCTCTATTTAAAATCTAATATTTTTTTTGTATTCTTCAAACGTCATTTATTTTGCACCTTGACGTTCTTTTGCTAATTTTATGAATTATTTCCGAGTATTATTAAAAAATTCTGCGATATCTTAAATATTATTTGAATATTGTATTTATTATTTCTTAGCTATACACATAGTTACCATTAGGCTCTGAAGAGGATACATTTTTAACTGGATTATAATATGAGTACTTAGTTCGTTTTAAAATATATTTACACTATACTAATCTTAAAATACAATTTATGATATTATTATTATCAGACAAGTGCGAACAAAGCATTTTTTTCCTTTTTTTGTGAAAAAGACAATATTATCGATTTTTTTATTGACAAATTTACTGGTTAACGCTATCTGAATCTGTTGGTTTAAGTCAATCCCCAATAGGATTCTCTCTCTCTTTCTCTCTCTCTGTGTGTGTGTGTGATTATTTCAGAAGTCCACGGATCAAATGGTACCGGGCCGCCTAAGGGGAGGGGGGAACATTAATCTTGATATTTCTTATTTACTATGGTATACTTCTCACGGATTTGCGCGACTTTCACTAAATATTCATTTTCTGGTGTAACTATGTACTGGTGTTTTGGTATTTTATTCTCTGAAGGCATGTTTAAATACAATAAAATAAAAATTGTTAAATCAAAGCAATTTAAAATATGAATCCTCCAGCGGTCTTCGGTAAAATTATCAAACATTGATTGGTCCACATACATATAAAGAGCCTACATCTTATATATGAAGAGCAGTACTTGGAAGTTATGCGAATCTCCTGAGGTACACGTATGGGCCAGGACCCTTGATGTTATCTTAAAAGTAATTCTACCACGAGATGAATTTGCTGAAACTAACTAATCCACAAAGGAAATGTTATTCAAACGTTATATTTGGACAGCAATAAATTAACGCGCATACTATCAACAAGTAATCGAAATGTAGTCAAAGAAAAATAGGTGGAGAAGGTGGGATAACATATGCATCTTTCTTATCCTTCATAAAAAAAATCTTTTAATAATTCAAAATAAAAAGAAAATTTTTTTTTTCTCGTTTAATATCTTATTAAAATATAATTCAGTTTTCCCTCCACCCCTTTCATTATATCTGATAGTATAATAATAAACAGGAAATTTTAATCGGAGTTTAAATAAAATATATTTTTATTAATTTATTTAATTTAGTTAATGCTTATATTATATATCTTTCCCAATGTATCAGTGAAATTTTATTAAATCGGCTTAAACTTCTTAAACTAGCTAATGCACTATTGTTTGATTTAAAATAAATATCCCTCCTGTCGCTAAAGAGCCGAAATTGTGATTGTGACACTATTGTGACACTTTTTCTTTGCGTCACCTCTATTTTGACATTCAAGGCTTTAATCGATGCATGCATATATAAGGTCAAATCACTGCAAAACAATTTTGTATTGTCTGACCAAACTCTTGCGTAAATTGAATTAGTTTTAAAGACATATCTTTGTAATATTGCTTCTCGAATGATTTACTCTGAATATAAAATAGGCATATTTTATTGCTTGTATTAATTATTGAGAATAGATATCTAAAAATATATATATATATATATATTTTGGAATACTTTGTTATAGGTTTTTACAAAATTATGATTTACAAAATATTCATACTATGTTTTAAATGTAATACCCAGCTCTTGTAAGGAAAAAAAAGGGAAACTAAGTCTATATTCGATACTTGTATTACAGCATTTTTAAAACTAAAATTCTTTTTTAAGAACTGTTTTTTTTTGTTAGTATCACGGTTAAAATGGTATTTCACATGACTTCTTACAACATAGACAAAATTCTATAGTTTTGTGATGTAATAATGATACGAGTCGACGCGCACTAAATTATACTTTATTGTACTTTTATTTTTCGGAAAAGTAATGTCACGTACGTAGGCTTAGTTTTTATTCTACTGGATTACGTATGTTATTTTTTCTCATTAAATCTCACTAGAGCAGAAAACGTAAATTAATCAAATAAATGATAAAAAAAAATCTGTTTCAAAATGGGAAACGTAGTTAGTATTTATTCAGCACGGTTTTTCTTTTTTACTCGCAACAATTTCGTCATGGACGAAAGACAACAATGAAAACTGAAACGCCTCCATGCCAGACTGTCTTATTAACTGTTTTTCTGAGGTTTAATAATTTTTAACAAGGGTAGTTAACAAGGTAACTATTAATTTTGGAAATTTTTATCTTCTACTTCTTTCTAAAGTTAATTGTTCATTTCAACAAAGTCTTTTCTTGTAGGCTAAACTGTAAAACATAGTTGTTGTTTTTTGCAGTATTTTTTTATTCTTCCTTTTTGAGTCACACCAAGTGAGTACTAAAGAACTGGATTTTACATGCAACAATCATATTATTATTATTCTACGCGAAGTCTTCAGAGTAAACGATCTCAAACCTTTGATATAGTAGCCACTAAGCCGATGCTCTATCCACACTGGTCTTCCATGAATTCTCGCAAGAAAAAAAATATCTATGAATGTATTAAACTTAAATTAAAAATACAAGTCAGGTTAACAAAAAAAGTTTTAGTAATATTATTTTGCTCATTTTATTGGAATCTGATATTATGAAGATAAAACTTATTCTTTATGTATTTATTTATCAATATTAAAAACTTAAAGTAATTACCTTGTTTACATTTGGTCTACATATGCATCTTTTTTCCCCTTAGCTTTAAGTTATTTGATTATTTTGGGAGAAAACTAAAAAAGTTCATCTATAGTGTTTTTTCCTAGCGTATGTAAGAAAGATACGGGGAATCACAAACATTTAACAGCGACTGTGCGCTTCGTTCGCCTTATGTGAAATTGGTTACGGATTTGAATTGCTGTGTTCAATAATTGTGATTTTTGAGTATGTACTCCTTTGTGAATTTATTCGTGTGTGTTGCTAGAAAGTTCCAGAATAAATTTCGATTTACTTCGGATGAATCTGCCTGTTAATTGCGTGAATTTTTCCTAAATTAGAAAGATGACCAATACCCATCAATTATATCTCACTCCGTAAAAATTTCAAAGAATTATTTATTCGTAATTTTTCTCCATAAAGGCTATTTTTTAGCCTTATAAAACCCAATTTAAAATTTTATTCTTTCACAAACAATATGCTTGTTTAAAAAAAAAAAGAATTTAATCATACTTCCTTTTACACATGCGGATATATGTATTATTGTAGAATCGATTGATGGAACCAAACGCGCGCGCGCTTTTCAAAACGTTCTTTCGTTCAACTCTTTTCTAATGTTTTCTTGTAATTATAATTCTATGTTATTGAAAATACGTGAATAGATGTAATAATATTTAATTATTACATTTATTATACAATCAACAATATACAACTACAATATTATTATTATTAATATTTAACCTATTCAGATGGCAGATTTTTTTTTATCAGTAGTAATAAAATTTTCAAATTTTGAACACGATTTTTTTCTTTTGTAAATCAGTTGGTTTCATTTTTTTGTGAATAGCCCATTCCTTTTTTTTTTCTTTTTGAGGATATAGCTTTAGAATAACATTTTTTGTAAAATCAACCTATAAAGCTTTGTGTTAAAATGGAAGTGTTATTTAAGGGGAAAACATGGAAACAAATTTGTGTAATTAGCTCGTAAATTTGTAATAGCATAATTAAATTCATTTTCCGAGATGTTTCTACTTGTTTTTTTTTAAATAAATCATATGATCACTTTAATTAAGAATGTAAGCAGAAACAATTGTTAGCTTTTTCAAAACCCATTAGAGTATTCGAAATTAGGAAATCTTATTCCACTAAAGATTATCGTCTAGAATTTTTGAAATTTTGATACAGCTTCCGTACCTTCTGATCGCATGATGTAACTCATTAAAAAGAAAAGATAATAGTTTCTCATTTGTATTGAACAGTTTGTCACATTTTTATTTAATTTTTTATAACTAGGAAAGCTAATTTTAACCGTCTTTTCTGTTCTTAAGCGCTACTTAAATAAAAAAAATTAGCGAATGTAACTAATATAAATAAAATTTTAAAAAAACCAATGTAAATTAATAGATATATTTGTTCTAAATAGACTTATTTGGATTTTCGTTCGAAATAAACAATTTAAGTACACTGAAGTTTTTTTCCATTATTAATTAATGAATTTTCTTCTACTCACATTGTAACTATGTCTGGGTCAAAACTTTTAAAAGCTTTTCTTTCGCATTCTAAAGCTCTCAGTTTAGCTGAAGTTTTTTTTATATACGATAGTTTTGGATGACAATACTATAATTTAATTAGAATTAATAAAAATTAACTGATTAGGACTAATTATCTTAAGAATTAAATTTTACTCATAATTCCAATTGTTTACAACGTGAAACATTTGAATATTGAAACCAGCAAATTAAACTCTTCTCTTATGAATTTAAATTATTAAAACTAATTAATGAATGAATTCAATTTGACTCAAAATTCCCTCTAGTTCTTAAAATTTAAGTTATAAAAAAATTATTCAAAGTGAGAAGTTTGAAAAGAAACCCGTGTTTTAAAAACCCGTTTTTTACCGGTCTTATTTATATTTAAGACAGGTATTTATTTCTGAATGAGAGAAATATATCAAGGATTCATCTCCTAAAAACAAAATTTTAAGATATTATAAGTAGTGCAGCACTTAGGAAAAAGTTCCTTTTTTTTTTAAATAAGTATTACGATTTTTTTTTATAATTTCGGTAAAATAATTTTTCTGTATGTTTTTTAAATTCTTTTTAATCTGTTATAATAATGATAAGAGAAAGAAAATACTCCTTCCTCACCTTTAATGGCATATTTCGAATATCTTACAAATACAGTGCGGGGTAAAATATTTATAAATAAAAGTTCCAACTACTGTATTACATTTTCAACACAGAATATCGTTTTAAAATATATTTTCCTTTAAGTGATACATGATTATACTATATTACACACACACACATACTGTTAAAAACTAAGAGTTGTGAAAATTATTAAACATATTTTGTCGCGAATCTTTCGAAAAGTCCTGGATGAAAGAAAAAACTAATGCTTCGTGAAAGTAAGCGTACACTTCCTTATGGGTTGTGTGCATCTAAAGGGAAAAATGCTATCTGTAAGCATCTGTGTCAATATATTTTCTTTTCATTCATTTGCACGACTCACTTTTTTTGCGAGTAACCACCAACATTTTGATAATAAAGGAATGAGATAGATAATTATCGAAAAACTTTAGGTAAGGCATTGTTAAGTATAAAATAAATGTGTAATGCCTAATGTCATGTGTAACTTATGAAGGCAAATTAATGAGACTGGATCCATAAAAGGAAGACCTCGGTAGAATCTCCAAGGGCAACAATGGCCAATCAAGATCGATGTTTGTCAATTATAGCAAGGCAAAGCAAGAGTTTTACAAATTCTTAGCTATCTCGTTAACTTTATACTCCTTAAGGAACCCTTGATATACGAACCCAAGTTTCAAGATTTTTCTAGAAGGCAGTGCCTGTTTATTCATTGGGCGCTTGGGGAAGGTGCCCGAAAAGGCCCGGATAAGTTGGATTTAACCAGGGTTTCTGGTAATAAATTTCGATCCTCCAGTGTGAAGGGGGCCCGTAGATCTTCTGCACCGAGTGCTTAATCGGCTTTGCTAGAAGACTATATAAGTAAAGCCTGTTTGCAAAAATACCTTTTACTTTGTGTCTTACTCTCTTTGGTGCACAGCAGAATCCATTTAACATCCCATAGAGAATATCTATAATCGAACAGAATCAATGGAAGACTGCTTTAATCATTAACAAATCCTCATTTAGCCTAACAACTGATTCAAGACATGCATTCATTTGGAGGGAACAGAGATTCTCGGCATGTCTTTTAACGTCCATAAAAGAGTCCAATATGAGAGTAAAGATTTTGTGATTTGGGCAGGCATCATGCATATTGTCACGTAAGTCTTAATACTTGAAAGACCTTCTTTGGGCATAGTTGTATGAATGCTGTGAGCTATAGAATTTAAATCTTTGAGCCTTATGTTCTCTTTTTCAAGTATACAGTTGATTGGCTCTGATTTCATTTTTATAGATGGCTATTCTCACATATATAGGGCACATTTCTGGAAAGTATTCTCTGGATGAGTTGGTCTGTCATATTAGGGTAGGAAAACTCTTGAGACGATAATTGTGTGTGCAACTCGTCTTTTCCCTTCCAGAATCTGAAAATAGTGTTACTAGAGAAATTGGATCAACTCAGGTAGTGATTTATTTGTAAATTGAAATTTCCATCTGAAGTTCATCTTGTGAAAGCCGTATCTAATTTCATTAAATTCTGTTCAATACTTCTTGCGATAATTACCCAAAAGTGGAAATTCTGTCATGTAATACATTTAATTTTTTTATGAGTGACATTTGGAATTTAAAAAAAAATTTACTCTAACATCTTATGACACCATTTAGAGTTTTATCAAAAAAATAAGCAAAACCATTTTTTTTTTTATTTTTATCTTATATAGTCAAGAGAAAGATAGTTATATAATTTGTAGTCGTTTGAAAGATTTAAAAACAGGGGCGTAGCTACCACTGTATCAGCCGTGTCAATGATACGGGACCCCCAAGCTACAGGGGTCCCTAAATGTGTAACTACGGTACCACTAACAGGGTTTTTTAATTCTAAAAAAGGTCCCGAAAGAGTTTTGATACGGGGCCCAGTTAGAACTAGCTATGCCAGTGTTTAAAAGCTTACAGAATGGCTTTCTTATTTCCACCACTATAGTTAATTTTTATTTTTAGTGTTCTGTAACAAAATAACATTTCTTAGTTGTAGACTTTCGTAAGTTAAATATCCATTTCAATGTGTTCATCTGTAAGATTAGTTTTAAAAATTAATGTACTCCAATTATACATTAATTTTTTGAAATTATTATTTAGAGTTAAACGGATTGTACAAAATGGATTTGCACATTTTATCTAATTTAAATTTCTTGGATGTGATTTATAAGTTTGTGGATGAATTATTTCAGTCTTTTTTTAAATTACTGACTTTGTAACACAGCCAGCCTTTTTCTGGTTGAAAGGTTCTCTATCCTGCATCAATTGCATTCTTTAGTAACTTAAGATTGAATTATCATTACTTTAAATCGAAGGGATGAAATTTTATCTCACGGTTATTCTTCCAGACAGTGGCACAATAAGTATAAGTAATGACATCTAAAACTTTAATCTATGAGATGTTCATTTAATTTATTTCCGTATTTAGACGTACAATAATCCGATAATTTTTTTTTTTTTGCTTCATGAAATAAAAACTAAATTCCTTCAAAAATGCATTGGTTATGATTCCATTTTGAATGGATTGTATTTCTTCACTTTAAAATTACTTTCTATTTCTGAAATTGCTTTTGAATATATTTAAGTACTTATTTTTAAAAATTCAGTTTTTAGCTTAAATAAAAATGTTAACGTTTTAGAAGCTATTTCATATTTAAAGGTTTTTTATTAATTTCTAATTCTAATAAGGATGTTATCTGTCACTAATAAATAATTTCCTTTATCCCATCTAGTAGAAAGCGCCTTAAAACAATGAGCTAATGTATCACAGTGCACTGCGGACGCAGCGGGTATCCGCACGTTTTTGAAATCAGTCTTTGTTAAACGTAATTTGGAAAACTTGTTAGAGCATCTAGAGCGCCGTGTAATCTTGTTGAGCGTCACCCACTTCTGATATTAAAGCAAAACTTTCTTCACGTTTTTACAATAAAAAGATGTAATGTAATCCCAGTGTTGATAAATAAAAAGATATATAATGCTTCTCTTGGGCTCATTATGCAGTTTTTTGTGTCAAGTCTGTCCTGGTTTCGTTTATTTAGCTTGGGGTGGATTTTTTTGCATTGCTAATTATTTTTTTACCTTGAATAATACTGTTTACACAGATAAAAATTATTAGACTTAAAACTAGATCATGGATATGTCTTAACTATGTAGTAAACAAAATTAGTATTCACTGATTATTGTGATTAAAAAGGCTTGTGAGTTGTAAAAAAGGAATATTTTTTTGTATTGCTGAGATTACTTTTTATAATTAAGTAAATTTTTATGCAAAATTTCTCTTCCTTTTTTAAACTATAATCGTTGCTTATAACTGCAACTAATATTTTGAAGCATTCACTTAAAACAAAGAATTATCCATGAGGTGTTACAATGTAACAAACAAGTTGTCTCCCTATTTAACTTGCTATGTGAAATGTAACTTCGAATGAATAGCCAAGGTAAGCGTGTTATTCTTGTTGAATAATGAATTCACATTTCTTTCCGTGTTTTTTAATATGGAAAACATACATATGAGAGCGCATTCAACGTATCTCCCACCCGCTTCTTTGGCATAAAATATTAACAATAGTAGCGTGTACATCAAAATGTTTTGTTTGAAAGATATTTTTATACTGTTATCTTACACGTATATATTTAAAATTATACTTTTCTTGTTATTTTGTTTCAGGAAAATTTCAGTGATAAAACTGTATTTTAAATAAATGTGTTTCATGGTTTTGTGATATTAGCATATCAGCTGTTAATATACAAATGAAGAATAATTCTGTCGTATTTGAAATAGCTGCTTGTTATAAAAATTCCATTTCGCAATGAATATTTTGCTCTGCTTTTTATCAATGAAATGGCGTGTATAAAATTAACTCTTCCTGTTAACTCATCATCCAATTATTTATTTTGATTGGTTTAAATTATTATTCCCTTTTGGTTTGCTGTTATCTCAAGTATATTGATTCGTAAATGATCGTAAAAAGTATGCATGATTTAAATATGCCTCATAAGATTTAAATGCAAATATACATTGGTGGCCATCTAATATGCAACATCATGAAGTACAAGAGAAATCAAAACCAAACCTTTTCTTAAAATAACGTTGCATAAAGTCAAAATGTTAGAAAATAATAGCCTTCGGCAAGATGGAGACGCGATGAAATCGGTATTTAGTGTTGCCGTCACATCTACCTTATAACCGCTGCTACACACCTCAGCGTTGAATGAAATAAGCTTTGGATGATGCCTTGTTGGGGAATGGCAGCCCTTCCTAGCATCTACATATTGTCAAAGTTGATCTTGTGTAACAGTTAGTGATATATGCTGGGTCTATATCGTTCTCCATTCATCGACCAGACGTGTTCTATAAGCTTATAGATCGAGGGATTATGCAAGTCAAGGAGACAGTGCAATGCGTTGGGTGAAGACTTTAATACTGTATGCTATGTGTAGTCTTACATAGCGGTTGCAGACCAGCTCTGAAGGAAAAGGAGGGCAACAGGATTCCAAACCTCAGATATATAGCTGTGGGCGATCATTGCACCTGTAGTGGTTGCTGGAGGGTAATTCAATATCATCCCATGACATAATGCTCGATGCAGGACCAGTGTGGCGAAACCAAAAATAACAGTTATAAACGACCTCTCTTCACTATATTTCGGAAGCTGTTGTTGCAGGTGGAAGCGTGATTCGTTTGTAAAGACTAATTCCGTGCCTTTCAGTTGTCTATGTCCATTATTCGATGCATCAATGTAGACTCAAGGGCCTGGGTCTGTGGTTTTAAAATGAAGGTAATCGAATTAATGGATACCTTGCATTCCACAGTTTACAAATGACGTTGAGTGGTACATGTGGACCCCAATTGTCTACAACACTCTGTATTTGTTGTAATATGGTTTCTGATGTATCGGAGCGATCCATCACTGGCATGCACACGATATGCTTATCATTAAATGCAGTGTATCAACGAGGTTGGTACAATTGGGAGCATCAGTCAGTCATTTCTTTCTGCGTCCATCAATTACAGATCCTTATTATTGTTACTTGGTTCCATCCGATACGATCACTACCACTTTCTCTGCTGGGTAATCCGCATTCTCATCTAGGCTCCTCTCTTCCTCGTTCGAACTCAGATTACAGAAGAAGCATACACGTTTCTGAAGTTTCTGACATCAAACAACCGCACGAAAAAGCAGTTTTAGAATTTCAGAACGGCATTCCATTCTCCTTCTATGTAGAGCGTGTTGGTGCTCTACAGACTCCCATCTCCATCTGGACATCTACCCTGAGATGTTAATAATTTTCATATCTGAGATGTTCATTCTATTTGGATGCTTACTTCCTATTGTTGCATTTTGGGTGATCGGCATGTAGAAACAAATTTAATTTTTTGCATTAATATTGGTATCATTCAAACACATCTTTATCAAAAATGTACTTTGAAAAATTAAAATAATTAAAAGAAATAACTGAAACAACTGAGAATTTTCGAATAGGATTTGAAATTGTACCACTTTTTATTCCAGGAGTTATGTATAGTGGTATAGTAGTTATGTATACACTTTACTTTTACTTGATAAATTCAATTTTCAATATAAATAAAAATTACCTAGAAATGCAAACAAGTTTTTTTTTCACGCATAACAAATGGTTTAATTTAAAGTAAAAATAAAGAACAATCAACGGAAAACTTCCAAAATGAGAAGTTTCTGAAGCATTTTAAATAAACGTATGCAGATTTTTAAATAAAAAATTGAGAATATTCTTATGAAATTTTTCAATATCTCGCACAAAAAGAAAGTGGTAATATTTATTGGAGTGTCCTTTGACTCTTTTATAACGGTCTCTAAACGTCGTGGTACCGTTTCGGCCAACTCTGAACTTGTTTCTGAAGATATATTGTCCCATTCTTGCAACGCTTGTTTTAAAAATGTCTTAATTCTAATTTTGTGTTATTTGGACCACTGTTTTGAGTGGGGCACACACAGATTTTCAATGTGGTGGAGTGTGTAACTACTGTTTACAATGAAAAAGACACTGCATTTTGACGTTATGTGCCATGTGTTTGGGGTCGTTGTCCTGTGTGTGTGTGTTGGAAAATGAAATTTCCATTTAAACTCAAATTTTTAGCTCTTACCTCCATTGTTCCTAAGTATATCCAAGTAAACCATATGGTTTATAAATGGCGTCAATAAAAACTAAATTTCCTACCCCGGCCATACAACCCCAAACCATGATGGAACCACCACCATGTTCAACTATTAAACGTTATTTTTTTGTATGCAAAGCGCTATTGGGCTTTCTCCATACGATACGACGGCTGCCTGTGCCAAAAAAAAGTTGAATTTACTTTCATTACTAAGTTTAACTTTCTTCCGAAAGCTATTGGTCTTCAATTGATTAGTTTTTGCTAATTCCAACCACTTTTTCTGATTTTGAATGCTGATGAACGGTTTCTTTTCTAACAGCTTGACTTTTATATCCAGCTTGTCTAATTAAATTTCGCACAGTTTCAGCACTTACACTTCTGCCTATGATTTTAGAAGTTTCTACATCAAGAGTTTGACTGCACTTCAGGATCTATATTTCTTTCAAAATTTTCTTTTTGCAGCATCCCTCGGAATACCTTTCCTTCCTCTTTCGCATTTATTTTCAATCAAACCATTTTTAAATTTTATAATGATTTTCTATATATAAATGTGGCTTCTACCAACAGTTTCAGCTATTTCACATTAAGATTTTCCTTTTTTAAATAATCAATAATCATAATTCGAATTTCCTTTCATCAATACTGGTTTCTCTTCGAGGAGCCATTTTTCAGTTAAATGTTTGGCTTTGAGTTCATCTAACAAACACTTAATTTCGAAAAATTGCTAAAAAATGATCGTTGGAAAGGTTTAAGATAAGATTACGCACAAAAATTAGATTAAAGTAGCAGTCAAGTAGAAAATATTTAATGGTGGTTAAACATATTTTTCTAAAGTGTATTCTCAATTTTTTGTGACAAAAATCTGCATATGTTTATTTAAGATGCTTTTGAAACTATTCAATTTAGAAGTTTTTCGTTGGTTTTTCTTCATTTTTACTTTAAATTAAACCATTTATTATGTGTTAAAATAAAAACATGTTGGCACTTCTCGTCAATGTGTTATTTATGTTGAAAGTTGAATTTATCTAGTAAAAGTAAGGTGTACTCGCAATTGTTTATGCCACTGTGTATGTGGATAAGTAAATGCTTTCTAAGCGTAGATATATGGCGATTACATGCCAATCAGGGGCATAGCTACCACCGTATCAAATGATACGGGGGCCCCAAGCTTCAGGGGCTCAAACATATGCAATCAAAATATCCTTAACTGTTAAGGGATTGCAAAAAAGGGCCCTCAAGAAATTTTGATACCGGGCCCACTCAAGACTAGCTACGCGTCATGCCAATCATTGTCGCCAAACTGCCCGCGATTGGTTACTTTATTTTTAAAAAAAGATCAGATTTAGATTTTATTAAATAGAACAGAACAATAAATTCAATTAATCTAATTAATTTAAATTCTTCAAAAATCTTGGATACCTTTGCAGATTGCGACTATAGCTCTTGAAATCAGATTTAATAATAGTTTTTAGTGATTTTCCTACAACTCAACTTTTGTTCACGATGATCATTGTTATTAAGGTGATGAATATTTTGTACATATATATGTTTGAGTTAAATGATTATATTCTTAACTTTTTTTCATCTGTTAATATTATAATTTATGACAATTGGTTTTTATGATTTTGCATGACTTAGGAAATTGATATACTTCGCGAAAAACCCAACATTTGATTAAGATATAATTCAAAGAGTTTTTCATGCCATGCTGATTAACCAATATGAAAGACTCAAAACACTCGAGCTGCCTATAATTCTTTTAACTTGATATATTGATATCCAAATCAGGTATGCTCTTTAATAATTTCCGAAATTCTCATTGCAGCTGGATGAAATTGATATCACTATTAATAAGCTCACGTTGATCGTTATTGTCAAGATGATGAAGATATTGTACATGTGTGCTTAATGTAAGAATTAATGCTTGCTCAAAAGATACTCTTTCGCCAGCTAATATTATAATTTATGGATGAGTAGTTTTTCGGATTCTACATGACTTCGGAAATTTATACTTCAAAAAGCCGGGTATTTTAATTAAGAAATAAATGAATTCTTGTTTTATAACCATCGGACAGGCAAAAAATAATTTTAATATCTTAAGTTGAAACTTAAACGCCTTGGATTTGCTTATTGTACGAAGACAGCTTACAGTAAGACTATACTCTTTTTTTTTATTATTATGGAGAATTTTTTAAGACTATTCCGAAAAAAGAACGGCATTTCGCATTTTAGTAACAAACTTCCTGAAAGATGTAAAACATATAAAAGACACAAAAATGTCGAAAAACTTAAAAGATTGTTTGTTAACTATGAGTCTAAGCTCTCTAAATTAGATGTAAAATACAATCTTAAAATATATTTGAAGATGAAAGTTAAAATAAAGTTGGAGAAGTTTCCTTGAATTACAGATACAAAATAACTGCAATAAAAGCGATTTTAAGAAATTCCATTAAAAAAAATAATAATCATGCTTCGACACATACCTATTGATTTGAACAAATCGAAACACAAATTTTTCATTTCCACAAGATGCGCGCGCATTCAAAGGTTATCTGGATGAGTTTTGGAATTTATTTCTAGTTTGCTATCCATGGCAATGAGAGAGAGAGAAATTCTTATGCAAATTTATTTTTTAATGTCGTCTTTGACCAGAACTGTGTAACAGATTGCAAACTTTCAAATTCGTCAACAACGCTGCTAAATATTATGCTTCTACAACGCATGAATGTATGATTTCGATTAAATAAATAACGTATTTTTGCCGAATTGTTCATCCACATTTGAGTCTTCGTGTTGAAATGGGTGTTGATGAAAAGAAACACAGATTCTCAGAAAATTGGGGAGATGCTTTTTTATGTTTAGGAAAGTTGCATAAAATTAAAGACTGTATGAGAAGGCAGTTTTGTATTGCATATAGCAGCGAGCAAAGCTATGCCATATGTTGCTTTGCGGAGAAGAAATCAGAAGAAAAAATGCAAAATAAAACTAATTAAATATTGTAAACGTAGATAAATCTAAATGTAAACAGAAAAGGAATACTTTCTATTTGTTCGTTTGGTCATAAAATTCCAGTTGTAAATACATTTGATGCAATCATGACAGAATTGAAAAACCTGAATTGTATAATGCAATAGAAGTTTTAACAAAAAATATTTCGGGATCTGGCATTCCTACACGAGTAATTTCAAACAAATTTATGGATAGACAATCAAAGGGTTTTACAAATAACGGAATGATTAGCAAAGATCCTGATTGGCACTGATTATTATTGGAAAAAATCAAACGTTTAGATAAAAAAATTCTGCAGTAGAAACAATATTTAATTGGAATTTCCATGGCAAAGAAAGTAATTTATCTACTTCATTAAATTTGATTGTTAAAGAAAGATCGATCTGGGTCATATGTGAAAAATTGAGGGACTCGGGAGAATATTGGTTTAGAGTCGTAAACACGGAACATTGGATGAAGTTATTGATCATTTTAAATCAGAAATAAAGTATTAAAATTCTAGGTATAAAATTAAATTTCCATGGCAAAAAAACTTGAAAGATCGTTTGTCTGATAAACAGCGGAAACGAGATTATATGGTCTTGTTAACCTTTTGTTGCTATAATCCCAAATCTAAATTCTTATCATGAAGTTTTACAAGATTATATATTATCAAAAGCAAAATATTTTGAAATTCGCAATCATAAGCAAATCTCCAAAAATGATAAATTTTTGTTTTATTTACCACATAAAGAGATAATAAGAAATTACTAGTAAAATTGAGCGTTTTATGTGAAGTTTTGTCACAAGCATAGCAACACAAAGAGTCGTCATTCAACGATTTATTATTGTTGGACCCAAGTTGTACTCGGACATTTTTTAATTATTGCGTTTTCGACTTAAACCTATAGTTTTCACTGCAGACATTAAATATACTTTTTTACAGATAGCAGTAGGTGAAGAAGATTTCATCTACTTCTAGAGATGTTTCCAGAATCGTCCACCAGATGATTCCTTACTACCTGTGTGATTTATAAAATAACTTAAAGTATTATCTTGTGTAAACTGCAGTCCTTTTCTGCTTGCTACTATCAAACATCTCTCATTTCCCAAAATAAAAAAAAAATCTTCACAAATGATTGAATTTTTGAATGAAGGAGTTAAAATAGTTGACATCATAGAAGAAACGATAACGTTGAAGAAAGAAGCTCCAGAGGCCCTCGACAGAATGTACACACATTTTCAAAGAGGCTTCTATGACATTACATAAATGGTAACAGAACTATGCTGAAACTGAATGGAAATATTGAATAAATAATTTCAGGAGGAGATAATAAAACCGATTTCGAAGAGAAAACGCTTCTCTTTAAACTTCTAGGGATTTCATGAGACAATATCGCAGACTTTTTTTGCTTACTCCTAAAAATTGTCGATATTTTTTTCGCGATCAAGTCCTACTTATACAAATGGTTTGGCAGGACTAAGATCCTCTAGGAATTTTTTGGTTCATTTTCTCTAAAGGGAAAGATTAATTCAAGAAATTTGGATCTTCGGATTGTAATGGGATGCAAAATTACTGGAAATTTTTTAGAGAAAATGGTACAATGATAATATTTCTATTCCTAGATATTACTTAAGTGCAATTTTTTTTCTGTCAAACACATAAAGAATTATATTGCTTTTCAGACGCTCGTCCAAGGGCATATCATACAGTTGTACACATTACCGAGCGTGTATAATAACGTGCACACAAATTCGTACTATGTTTGTAGCATCTAAGAATAGTGTCATGCTGTTAAAAAACCGTATATTTATATTTGAACTGTTAGGTACTGTTTTGGTAGCCAGACGCAGCTATCGAATCATTAAAGTGTTTATATATTCATATATCTGGACAAATTCAAAAATTGTAGTATTTTGGATGAAAGTATTGCCAATTAAATTCAAACCATTTATAAAAAAAGGGTTTGAATTTAATTATTTTGGAAAGGAGAATCCAGCAAATTATGTAATTAGTAAGGTGGACAGTTTTTTACATTGAAAAGGAGGACGCGCGCGAAAAATTTAGGAAAAAGTCACAACGTAAATATTTGAAGCAATTTTTTAATTCAAATAAAAATACGCTAATTGCGCTTTTGCATTCCTTTTGATTATTTACTTAAACGAGTATTCTCCCATTGAATATATATATATATATATATATATATTTGTCAATATATCATTTTCTAATACATCGGAAATTTCGGAGCAAAAGATATCCTTTATAAATTAGCTTTACAGTAAGTGCTACAGCTAAAGTATCAAATTTAATCTTGATTTCTCACTTGTCCAAAAATCATTACCAACTGAAAAAACTCTTTCAATTTCTGCATTAGTTCCCTAGGTCAGCACAACGTAAATTGAACAAGAATAACATAATTATAATATGGAAAGTGTTCATTTTTGAAATGGTTAAGTATTTCCACCCATCTTTTATCAATTTCAGCATGCTGATTTACCAATTGATCCATTTTTTAAAAATTTAAATGTACATTCAGTCTTCTAATTTATTCAAATAGACAAGAGTCATCGATTTTAATATCAGGCATTTCTTTCGATAAAAACTCAACACAATTTTCTATACATGCCCAATTTACTTGCGATGAAGTCAAAAAACACCATTGAAAACTGTTATTTCCTGTGATATTTGTTTCAGACCATTCGACATATTGGAAACATATTTGGTTAATCTCTACAGATCAGTTTTAAAATATTGAAAAGGAGTACAAGTAGGAGGACACTTTTCGAGGAAGGACAGAACCTACAAAAGGAGGACGGTTGGTCACCTTAGTAATTAGAATCTTCTGAGTTGTTTCACAACTTTTTCTGGTTCTTTGGTTCAGAATGAATTTGGCTCTATGATTCACCAGAATTCTGCATGATGCATGTTAAATCTGTCGATGCTCAAAGTCCTCCGTTAGCGTGGTCAGACATTTAAGACACTCATTGAACATTAGAAGATTTTATTTTTAAACATTCTCAGCTCAGAAATTGTTAGCAAGCTTTTTCAAAATTTAAAATTTGGTAATGTTATGGTAATAAGAGATACGTTATAGGCGTTAGAAAAACTGCATTCCTTTTATATGTTAATCCATAATTTTAAGTCATTAACATCATAATTACCTTCAAACTATGAACAATGATATCAATTTTGTCTAGTTACGATGAGAATGCAAAAGTAATTACAAGTACCGATTTTTTTATCCCGTGACGACTGTACAATAAAATGTATCAGAAGTTTTTATAGTTCCGTCAATTCTTTAATTTTTTCCTTTTCAAATGCAAGTCTATTCACTATAAAATAGTGAAGTCAAACTATTAATCGTTCAGCTCAGATTCTATTTTACTCTGTAATATTTTTTATTATTATTTAAAATATTTTTAAGTACCTTTATATATTTTTTTAATTATTGGAGCGAAATTTTCTTCATTTTTAGTCAAAATGTCATAGTTTACTATTGAATTTCTACGTATAAATTTATTTCATCTCTAGTACATTTTTTCCACTATTTAATTGACATTTCTCTAATCAACACATTAAAAGTAACAGTGTCATTAGAATTTTCCTTTCAAATTTTATTAATGAAACTATTTTTTTATGAATGTATTATTGGACGATATTTTATGTTAAACACGATTTTTAAATGTATTTAATATAGAAATAATTAAGGCATGGAATTTGTTAAGATAATATATGACGCTGTTTCAACAGCGGTGTTGTGCAATCGTACCCCCCAATAGAGCGGGGAGTTATGTGTATGGACAATAGAGAAAGAGGAGTCCTTGAGAAACTAGAGTGTGAGAGGGGGTAGTATTTAGTAATGTATAAGGTGTGAGGTATAGTTGTAAATATAAATTTGATATTTTTACAAAAGAGCGGCAAGTTGAATTTAGATAGTAGTATCATCAACACAGAATTTTAAAATTAATGATTATATTAAAGGGGCTGTTCAAATTTGTATTTTGTCTGTTTTTATAATGCGACTTTAGCATTCATGAAAATGCATATTTAAAAAAAATGGCTTATAATTTTTTGATTAATTGTATTCATCAATAATGAATATGGTTGAAAATATTTAATTATTAACACGTTATAATGTGCTGCATCAAACCTATTTAAAATTAGTAAAAAACCATTTAAATTCAGTAGCTTCATTAATTGAATCACTAATTTATTTAATTTCTTTGTAATTTAGCTCTAATGAATTACATTTTCTAGAAATGCTTCTAATTAAATTTCAGATGAGTGCTGATTGATGTTTGTTCTTCAAATGAGAGATTTTCTTTAGCTATCCCACTTAAAAAAAGTCATCGAGAAAATAAAAACAAATATTTACAATTTTTTAAAGAAATAAACCATGGAGTTGGAGTGCCAAAATTTAACAATTATCTTGTTGTGTTTCTGTTATCGATTTTGCAATTTAATCTCTCCTTAAAGATGTAAATAAATTTCTTCCTTCTCTGCGTTTTTCTTTCCTCTTCATTTCACTTATCATTTTTCGTTCGGTTAAGTAGCATGGTGAAGAATTCGTGAGATGCCCTTGAATTTAATGAATTCTATTACGCCATTGGCTGTTCTCCCCAGTTATTTGCATTTGTTTAGCAGAGTAATTGGAATATTTTAGCAGTTGTAAATGTTGATTTTGGGTATTGTATGAATTTTGTGTTCCATTCCTATTATTGTACTTCGTGGAAATATCAAATATGAGTAATGTAATTTAAAAATATTAACTTTATATATTTTCTTTATTCATTCCATATATTCAGAAAAAAAAGCAGATATAATTGAATTTTTTTACCATCCATTTTTGCTTTTAAAATAATTCTACAATTGTTCTTTCATTTGAAATTGAGTATTAATAAAAAATAAATTCAAATATCTTTCTTCCCTTCCAATGAGTATGAAGTTTTTAGTCCTTGATTTTTTTTTATTGATTTTAATCCTATGTACATATTACGTAAAATTGAATTATTTGCTATTAGTAATTAATTTTATTAATGCTAATTATTTATTCAATAATTAATTTTTTACTGTTTTTGCTCCCGAAAATTGACAAAATCAAAAGAATATATTGGACAGCGTATTGGAGCATGAAACGAGAATGGTGGATTTTCGTCCCTGGACCTCCTCCCTCCTTGGAAAAATTCCTGTGTGTGCCACTGGTTGAGAGGTTTATAAATGAGTCCATTTAGTGTTAAATAACTGTCCCAAACATTTGATTATAAAAAAAAAAACTATGCTATAGTTCCTAAAACTTTTTGTACCAAAAGATAACTTTTTTCAATTCTAAAAACATAAATTGAAAAAATATTAAAAATTTCAATAATTAAGCACAATTACGGGGGGAAAAGAATATTGTTTCATATCAAAACCTTTACATTCTTGAATTGTTCACATTCTTAACTCCCCTGTTCTTATCATGCACTGTTCAAGAAAAATGGAAAAAGTCATAATACATAATATACAATCGTAATACATAAAAAACTAACAATTTTCTCCAAATATCCCTTGAACTAAAAATCAGATTCGAATGAAATTTGGAGCATAAGCTGTCGATGCCATTCTCTAATTTTTCAAAAAATTGAATTTAAAATTGGGAAAATTTCTAGTTAATTAATCAATTAATATCATATTTTAGCTCCCTTCGAACCATTAACGTTAATACAGTTTAATTTAATTACGATGAGAATCGGACAAATTATTAAGCGTGAAACTTTTTTTTTGACGACTGTGTTTTGATTAAGATCGTGAACGTAGTGATCGGCGCTATTTTCTAGTAAATATTGTGTACACGTCTCTCGATTTCCCCAAGACCTATTATGTTGAATTATGGTCGATTTTGGTTCGTTACATTTAACTAAATCTCTAGCGTCGACCCGTGATTGGGTGTCGTCACAATACCGTAGCTCAAGTGACAACTCCCGAGACTCTACTATGAAACTAGCTAAAAATTGCGTTGTTTATGGAGAATAGTCTTCGCGTAATTTTTTATATTTTAAAGCCTAACAAACTGATAAACGCATTTTTAATAACAAAATTTAAGAATAAAAAAATAGTAGTCATAAAATTTTTAAAAAAATAATTCAAAAACGTATCATCTTATTTTTTGTCTGTATAAAATCTAAAAATGGTCGCATTCACGAAAATGTTTAACCTTTAAACATTTTAATAAAGTATATATGTTTTAACTTTTTCATTGATAACATAATTTTACGTTAATGAGCTTTCCAGGTATAAAATAAAATTTCCAGTGTGAAGTCATATAAATTCTTCATTTTTTTTTAAATGTACGCTAGCATAACGTCTTTTGCTAAAAACGTTTTCATATGAATTTTCCCGAGAACTGTATCAGAGGTAGAGTCCTCATACCACTAAAAACTTGTTTAGCAAGCAGTGGCTAAACAGAAAATATTAGGCTCCTCCCGCAAAGTTAGTCATTGATCCCCAAGGCGCTTGTCCCAAGAATTGCAGAATCACATAACATAACATAGGATTTGGGCCCCGTAGAATCTTGCCTCCCTCCACGATGCGGGGGTGTAAGTTACGCCACTGGTACTTGCCTATTAAATGTGTCGTAATTCGAAGTCATTATTTCTGGCATAGTGAAGAACCTGTGCGAGTGGCAGGGGCTAAATACCGCCCCCCCCCCCCTGCAAAAACAGATTATGGGCCCAAAGACAAATCTTACAAGGGGTAAGTATTTAGCGTCAGACAGGCTTTGGGCCCCCTAGTATCCCAGCGTGCCCCCCCCCCGCGGTGCGGGGGGGGACATTACGCCACTGGAGAATGGGGTGCCAGTTCTGGTATCATCTTTGTTACCTGATCTTGGGTCAAAACTGCAAAATCCGTTTCTGATAGCCTTCATGTTGCTTCCTAGTGTGACGTTAATACATAATCAATCAATAGATCTCGTTTTGTTTAAGAGCGATGTTCATAAATAGTCAGCCTATCAAACGAATTTTCACCCAGTGATAATAACAGTGATAAAACAGCAATGAAAAGATATTTGTTTTAAAAAAAATGCTTCAATTTGTAAGCAGGGACTATTACGAGTAACAATTGACAATTTTCACATTGATTTAATAATATTTAAGTTTCTTTGTCCTCCATATTGAATTTTAAAAATGCTTCCGGGATTGAATATAATATTTAAAATAGGTTATCTATTTTTATCTAATAATATGGGGAAAAAAGTTTTTATGCGCTGCCTCTTCCTTCTTGAAATAATGTTTAACATTTCTTAACGATCTCTTATCAATTTTGAATCATTTCAATGCAATTTTCTTTTTTTGAGGTAAAAGAAGATAAGATATTTCTTGGAAATTGCAGAATGATCAAACGCGGAATTTTGCAGAGGGAAATGATCTCCAATTTGTAATTATATCTGAAGTCTTTGGAAATGTGATTAATGAAAGGAAAAAGATTAAGATCAAAGTTATCAAAAGATTCTGTTGAAAAATAAATGTGTAAGCATTACTTTTCCCAATAAATTGAATATGAATCATTAATATCTCAAAATAAACATAGCCAAATAGCACACACACAGCCGGCGATTTTGTTAGTGATAAATTTATGAATGCATCTGTAATAAGATATCTTCTAATTAATGATTGCATCAACGATTCAGATATTTAAAAAGAGATATTCAATGTTTTAATTAGAGTAATTGGTGTTATATATAACAGTGAACCATACTCAAGACTTTCTATAATTTGTTATTTGGCTTAATTACTTTTCTCGTAGTTTGTTTCATCAAATGTCTCTCTAATACATGTATGAAAGCTTTGCAAATTCTGATTTGAAGCTTTGGAGTGGTCAATTGTTTTGGCTCGAGGGCCACATTGTGAAAGCTGGGATACTGGGGTGAGTGAATATTAACATCGCACTGTTCAGCTACACGAGGGCTTTTGGCGACGGACCACGTAATTTTGAACCATGGTCAAGTGACGTGGACGACACCTGAGCTGGCACCCCCCTCTCCTAACTACCACACCACACCAACGGGAGGACGTTTCAGCTCTCGACAGATTTAACGTGCATCGCTGCCCTACACGGCGGGTCTTTAGTGGTACTGGGCTCGAACTCCTGACATGCCTGCCATGGTCCGATACCTTAACCACTGGGCTATGGGATACTGGGGAGCCGAGTCTTTTTAAAATGATTGCTTTCGTTAGTTATTTTTGCATCTTTGCAAAAGGTATTTGTACCGTAATCAATAAATATAAGTGTTAAATAAAGCAGTGGCAATTTTATCCAGAATTTTTATTGTGTTTATTTCATATTTGTAGCAACAAGCGCATTTAATTTTAGAATCAGTTTGAGATAAATGTATGCAATCAAACTTTTCTGCATTTTTTTTTTTAAATTAGGAGTGAGATTGTTTGTTTAAAATCCTCATCATAGCTTGCAAGTTAATGCCATCCAGTTTGCTTCAATATTTATTCCTGTTGATCTTCATGCAAGAAAAACAGCTCACGATTATATGCTGACCCAAATATTGAGAATGTTTTCTGTCTGTTAGGTCTTTCTGCATGTCTTGGCGGGCCGCTATTTGCACACCCTTGCTCTACGCGAAGCTCTAGAAATGATCTCAATACCTTCGTTATCTTCATCATTATCTGAAATAGGATTATTGAGTAACATATGGCTTTTTAGATTCATTATGAAAGCTGAAACAGAGATAAGTTGATAAGCATAGCTGAAGACCACGAAATTATCAGAAAACTCCTTCAAAAACGATAATTTATTGGCCTGGTCTAAATTGCGAGCTATTACGTGATTTCTTTTAAAGGAAGAAAAGGTTTTATCTCTCAGTGATAAGGCATGATAGTAAATATATTATCCTATTGATTCTCTTTATTTTTTTCATTAAAAATAAAGTAGATTCTGAATTTAGTAATAAAAATTTCCAAAATATTTCGTTACAAGAATTCGAAGGAAATTTTGTATAAAAACTGCTACTAATATTTCATTTTTTTTTTTTTTGTTTGATCTTGTATACTGAATTTCTGTACTTTACTTTTTTGTATTATTTTAGATAAAATGTAAAAAACACATAATTAATAAAATAATGAATACAATATCATTTGAAAAACCATTTATTTATTATTTTTACTGTATAAAACAAAAAATTTTATATTGGGAAAGGATCAAACTTGGTCTGTTTTTTTTTTTTTGTTGTTGTTTTTTATTCTCAATACAAAAATAATTTGAAAAAGTCCTCTATATTCTGGTTGGCTCTAGAATTCATACATGGACATTTTCTCTCAAAAAATGAACAATTTTAGTAACTAGTATGTATGGTATTCTATTCTAAGTAGAAGTTTTCCTATCTTCTGGAGTAATTTTGAGCATTTCAGTTTTCATTTTTGAACTATGCATATATTCTGCCGTTTTAAGAAATCCTTTCTTTGATTCCTTTCAGAACAATCCTTCATGCTTAATAAATCGTTAAATTGTGATAAAAAGTTGATTATAATTCATGGTATGATTAATTGTTTATTATTGTCGCACTCTGAAGCAACAGGAGAGCTATTGGCAACAGATCTCGGAATTTTAAAGCACGGTCAAGTGAGTGAGTGAATATTAACGTCGCACTGTTCAAATACACGAGGGCTTTTGGCGATGGACCTCGTAATTTTGAACCATGGTCAAGTGATGAGCACGACACCTGAGGTGGCACCCCCCTCTCCTAACTACCACATTAGACCAACGGGAGGACGTTTGAGCTCTCGACAGATTTATTGTGCATCACTCCCCTACACGGTGGGTCTTTAGTGGTACTGGACTTAAACTCGCGACGTACCTGTTCGAACAGAATGGAATGTCGACCCTCCAACATCAAAATATATCCACCAATGGGAAGGAACTTTAAAGGAGATGGGAACTTTGGTATCTCAAACTGGCAAGTATTCTTAAGTTTTCGTGATAGAAGACACTGTTGATCGTGTGCGGAATTCATTTTATAGAAGTCCTGATAAGTCTATTAGGTAAGCCAGTAACGACATTCCATTCTGTTCGAACACGTTGCTGTCACGCGTGACTGATTTAAATTGTGTTAACCAAAGTATGCACTGCATCTTTTACTATGGTGTTCACATCTTTACTAATGAAAATAGTGTAAAAAGTTAATCGTCTGCGATTGCCGAATAATGCGTGCACGTGCGGATGATCGCTCTAGACCCAAAAAATCTCGGAGAGTTTTCCAATCCATGAAAAAACAATTTATTACATTCTGATGGGTAGTTCGGTAATAATAAGCCATTGCTTTTGGATACTTTAAGCCGGGACACTCTGTATTATTAACCTCAATTTCGTGAAATATTTCTCATGTCTAATAGGATGCAGTCTGCTTAACTAATTATCCACTCTTTTCCGAAAATTTCATGCAAGTTGTATAAACAAAGACTGATAAAAAACCGTGCTTTGTTTTTACACCACCCGTTCTTGTCAGTAAAGTGATAACACAAGTTGACCTCCGGTTTATCTCTCATGCGATTTTTCTAAAGTCAGAAAAGGATTTTCGTCTCTCGTTATTTTGAAACCTTCTAATCAAAAGAAACGGTTTTTGAGATTATAAAAATACGCTTCTTCCGTAAACGACGTTTGATCTTGAAAAGGTTCTTATCCTAAAAAAGTATGTTAATAGATTTCAGTTATTTCTTGATAAGTAACAGTTTCAATGGATTAGATAGAAGATATGAGAGGATCTGTCAATATACAAACTTTAAAAAATTTACTCTTATTTTTCAAAAGAAACTTTCTCTGTTATATAATTTGAAGATGTCATGTTTTCTTTGTCAACCACTCTACAATGAACTAAAAATTCTTATTTCTGGTTTGCCACCTAACAATCTCACAATTTAAATTGTACCATGAAAAATATAATGAAGATGAAGGAGAGAGAGAGAGACGCATGTCATCCCACAGTCACTTCTCTGTATATGTATATAATGTATTAAATGCTATTATTTGCGTTCATGTAAGGGCACAAAATTTAGCTGAACTTCTATTG
>BMAV01008782.1:948916-1022628 GCA_019973955.1 Trichonephila inaurata madagascariensis | reverse complement strand
AAAAAACTATCAATCTTACCCGTGTCTTTGATTCGTAAGAAAACTTCATAGCAGGGGAATCTGGGTTCTTTACTTCGGTTAGGTGTCCCATTCTGTCATAAGAATATGTCTCAGATAAAGCGCCTTGTTGCCAAGTTGACAATCTACCTAATCTCTCATAATTCAAATTCAAAGGCAATCTCGTGTCTGTAGGTAGCCATTGCACCGGCCTTGAGAAACTATCATATTGCACAACTAAGAAAGGTCTCCTCGAGCTATTGTACACAATTTCCCGTCCAGCATTCCAGTCATATTCCACTGTAAGCAGCTGAGTCTCATTTATCTAAATACAAAAAATAAAATATTAGATTACAGTTGGAATTCTTTTTAACGAAGTAACTAAATCTCGAAAAAAATTTCATTACGAGGAAAATTTGCTAAACAGAGATTCATCTTTTAATATACTTCAGAGACCACATAAAACAAATTTTAAATTCATAAACACCATATCTATTAATATATATAAATGGATGTTTGTATAAATGATCTTGCTTCACTCCAACACAGTTTAACCGATCACTATGAAAATTGGCATGTATATGTATTTTTTTGTGGAGAATGGTTTTGTGCTAACCTCTTTGTTGCAGCTTCCCACCAGGTGGCACTACAGCATATCAACTGAACCTCAATCAATCGCCAAGTTGCCAATACAGTAGCAAAAATGCTGCCAACTGGCTCTGTCACCAATATTTCCCTATTTCCGGATCGCCATTATAATGTATGGAACGGCTTTGCTTGCGAATATTAAAATTTTAACATAAAATAAATACAACATAAAGTAATATTAACGTATTACACATCCAAATATATAAATTATTTACACTATTTTAAGTGTTCATTACACAAAATTTGTAACAATGTGTTTCTTTTGCTGAGCAGAGATCAGCTTAGGAAGGTTTTTCAAAAATCAACACACAAGAAAAGTTACGACGTGTGATAAATAAAAAATCCCTTTTATCAGCTATTAGACTACAGACTTAAAATTTAACACATATGATTTTTTGTTTAACTGAAATATGCAAAGGCTTTTTTTTTTTTTGGAATTTACGCAAAATTAACTTGTTAAAAATTTATTTATCCTCATTTATATTGTCTAATTTTTTAAATCACCCGTTAGAAAAACGGGTCTAGTATTATTTAAAAAAGTAATTATTTCCACTTTTTTTTCTAAATTAATGTTTAATTATTTTATATGTCTTACACATCAAAAAGAAATCTGCAAGGAGAATAATAGGGAAAGAAAAGCATACACTACCACAGCTTCCGTACATTTAATTATTGATAAAATCTTTTAAGTTTGTTTGAGTTTTTTGTTTGAAAAATTACGGCAATTTCATTGCCCTCGGGTGAGTTAGGAACCCGTTAAAAGCTGCTTTAAGTCACTGGTCACCATAAAATGTGCTAAAAGAGAATAATTTGAAAATTTCATGAAATATTTTAAAAAGAGTTAGGGGAAAAAAACCGAATCAGAAGAGAAAAAGTTCATTAAATTTAAAATGCACTTCGCTATTTGGTTGTTAATTTGCGGGGAAAATAGTAAACTGTTCTTGGCTCCAGCAAAAATTCGCAAAATAGATGTTCGCTATGTGGAGGTTTGACTGTGTTTTATTTTACATTTTCTTTTCAATTTTTCTAATTATTTTAAAAACTGGTTAAGATTTTTCTGGAAATAAATGCATTTATTCAAAAAAGATAAACAAGTTTACTTTCTCTTTGTTTGAAATTCGTCACTTAATTAAAAAAAACAAAAAAATCATGATTTTTCTTGAATTTAACACATATGGAATATCAGCTTTGAAATGATTTTTTTTAAAAAATTACTAAAGCCATTTTAAAATAAAGAAAAAAAAAATGTATTGAATTTTGTAACATCTCTATTTACAGCACTAGAACCAAATTTTTAAAATAATATTAAAAACTGGAATTTATATATAGAATCGAAATCACAAACAACAATATCAAGAACGTTCTCCCTTCCATAAAAACTAAATATTTAAACTGATCTCTACGGAAATGGGAAATATCGTGACCTCCGAAAGATTGTTGCTCTTCACACATCGAAACCATCTGTCGTATATTAAGTTTCTATTACTTGAAGAACTTGTTTCTTCCACAAGACCCTGTTTAAATAAAATGATTTACAAGATTCTACTTATAATCATATACCAGTAATTTCCCTTCTTACTAGTTGTTGAACCATAATAATGCATTGGGTAGCACTGTCGAAGCGAACCACTTATTACTATTTAGAAGAAAGTTTGCGGCAACAGTCAGCGTGTATTTTATTTATTAAATTTTTTTTTGTCAGAATGTAAATACAAATTTGTGAAATGTTCTCGTGTCGGATGTTCAGTGAAACATTCTATTCCCTCTGAGTTATTATATTCCTTGTGAAATATTCTATATGCCGTAAGATAAACCTTCAACAATATCAAACTGCAATTTGATTCATCATGTGTCTATTTCTTACCTTAAATCAGAAATCTAAAGTGAAACTTTTAGGCTTAACATACTTCCATACAGTACACTATTTTATCGTTTGCGTTTCTACACCGGTAATGATTATATGTACAAAAACAATACATTTAACTATCTGATCTTCCCCTACGAAGTTTTTATGCATCGTACCTTGGAACTTTTTTTCTAGACACATATCCTTTCAGAAATACTCATTTATTCAAGGATTATTGATTAAAAAAGTTATTTTAGCAAAGTTCCTTATATTTTAATACTATTACTCCTCGAAGTAAAACACCATTTAATTTTTAGTTTAGCTCCATGCTTTTCAGACGCAAGGTATTGAATTTTGTCAGCCTTTTCAAAAATGTTCGATACTGGACAAATTTCAGTTAATGACTTTAATCAAATTTTAGTTTTTGTGGAACGCAAAATTACATATTTCATGCGTGGTGCTTCGCAAAACTTGTTTCTGGGGTACATTAAATATTATTTATAATCGAATAAGAGTACGATATATCGACTAGGTAAGAGCAACTGGTCAATGCAAATATTGAATGGTTTTAAGAAAACTTCACAAAATAGGAAAAAGTTATAAAATTATATTAAATGGAATCTAAAGTTATTCTTAACTGAATTACTACTTTGAAGCTTCATTATCATTATATGTTTTGAGGCCCTCTCTATTTCTTACGATTTTCTTTTTGGTCAACAATATTTATAACTACTTTTCTATTTCCTCCGACAATACCTCAACGGATAAAATCTAAACAATCTTGTCAAGAATTCAGTAACTGAAGAAGTAAAGGCGTGAAAATTTTTCAAGAAAAAACTAAAACTGAATGATCGTTAGATAATTAAAAACTTAAAAAATATATAAAACAATGCAACAGTTTTCTATACTCTCGTTTCACCGTGGATTGGATAATTTTTCAAGATCTTATGGCTTCAATAGTTAATTCTGTCAGATCTTGTTTTCTTTTGTTCTAAGGTTCTCTTTATCAAAGTCAAGAACACTAGACTCTACTGGAGCGTGATTTATATGAAAAAAAGTGTGCGGTTAATTCCATAAAAAGAATGAAAGTAGAACTGTACAAGTGAAAAAAAAATCCCCATACGGGTGACTTTCTTTGAAGCTCTTCTCAAGTGCCACTTGATCGCCACACATACCTAATGATACTCCCTGATGACTCTTTTGTTTCTTACTTAAGGAGTTTTTTTTCTATCATAAGAACAATTGATCTAATCAAGTGTGATACATTTTATAAGAATTACCGACTTCTAAAGGTTTTTTTTTATCTAACACGATATTCTTGTTTTTTCCATCGTTAAATATATCACTACAATGGCCTTTGTATTTCTCCTGAAGCGTTAGATGAAAATTCACGCATGAATAAAATATAAAGACACAAAATATTATTTTATATATTAAATTTTTATCATTTAGTTTAACAAAATATTTTCGTCACGAAAAAATGATTCATGGGATATTAACTGGTCAGTGGTCATCAAAAGGGACATACTGTTTAAATATTAACGCATGTAATTTTTTTAAAACACATGATAATAAGCTCACATACTTTTCATAGGAAAAAACCATCCAAATAAGATAGATTAATAGTTTATATAATTGATTCTCTAAGATTTATGCTGCAATAAGCCAACATCATTGTTTATTGTCGGAAATTGAACAGATTTGAGAAATGTATGCAAATAGCTAAAACAAATACCAGTATTATTCTGTATTAATTGGCTTTTACTTCTTATAATAAGACTGAATTAGATTAAATATTTAACCTTTACTTAGGGTGTCAAGTGGATTCTTTAATTTACTATGTTCTGAACTTGAAGTCAAGACTGTATCACTCGTTCATGCAATCACTTAGGTCATTAATAAACCTTCATATCTGTTAAATTCTAATTATGAAATCAATATTTTTGTTATTTAAGTGTTTTACCGGCGACTAAAATAGCAAAATCAAAAGTCGTTGCAAAGTCAAAGACCGCACCAAATGTTGTCAGCGATTCTCTACGGGGCGAAAACAAATTCCTATACATATATATGTTCCATTCTCGTTAGCCAATCGATAAATAAATTCTTGGATATCTTGGTGGCATAAATATTGTATTTAAATAAAACACATGCCCTGTAAATAAATTAAAGATATAATTACAATTGAATTGTTTAGGACACCAAACACCGTAATTGCATTCAAATTCGTGACAAATGAGTCTTCATTACATGAACGATACCACATAAATTCGTGTGAAAAGGAATCTAAATGTTGTCTTGCAGATTCAAGGTGCTTACTTCCTTTCCTTTTCCTTAAGGCTGCTTTCGGCTAATGTTAAAGTATAGGACCCGAATTAAGAATATTTTTTCGTATATAAAAGTACTCAAACATTAATATTATATTCTGGCTTCACTGTCCTGTAGAGAATCACTTATTTTATCATACTACTATTTTTATCCGAGTTTCGAGACATTTTTTCCTTTATAAAATGTGTTTCGCATTTTTTCTCCTGTACCGTAATGCTAAATGAGCTATCCCTTTACATGTTAAAAGAAAAAAAAAGCTAATTATTTATGAAATATTTTGAAATTTATAAACACTATATTATAAACATATGCATGAGTTACAATGTCACAAATTTTTATAAAAATTGAAGCATTTTTTCTGTCCGAAAATGTGCTCCGCGTTAAGTTCATGTTCTTGTGTATAGAGCGAAAACAGCCTTAAGATCCATAGATTTTCGGGTACTTACGTATCAGACCATATTTTGGAAATACTCTAATGCTTTCTCTTTCGTAGAAAATAGGTCTGAAATTATAATAATTTTTCACAGTAAAATAAGGAGAAGAATTTACAAATTGTAAGCAATGCTGTTATTTTTGAGCATGTGCAGCTATAGTACAACCTATAAAAAAACGGTTATTATATTCGAGCATAGGTGAACTAGAGTATTATGTTTTACCAAGCGCAGGAATCGTTTGGCTGCAAATCGCGGTATTTAGTGACATGCTTTGATTTGGAAATATTGTGGCGGATGCTATTAATATTTTCAAAAAAGTCACACACACACACACAGTCGCATCTGTAAATGTCTAATACTGCAATATATTTTCACCTCCGGGTAGAGCCAAGCAACCCAACAAATAATTCATGTCCATGAATTCATCTTTCTTGCAGAGTGAGATCTTCGGACTATCAAACATACCGATATAGTGAAGGAGGACTGCAAAGCAGTAATGACCTACTGCAAAATTATATTCCACAACAGCTTTATCACGGGGTTTATCACAGATATTTTGGTTCAAGCCAATCCTCCAACTTCTTGAAGAAACACGAGAAGTGAGCGATGCTTTCCAATTTTGTCTCATTAGGTCTTTGATTTTAAATGAGTTATATGTATTTGGCTGTTAAATTATTTGAGTTTTCTTCTTATCTAGCAAATTTGCCTTTTATTTGCCGTAAATATCACAATGTACTGAGGTCCATCGAAATCTTATTTGTTGTCTCTCTATCCTGAAACTAACCAGGAGAATAAGTAATGTGTATTTCACTAGATACGGCAGCCTGAACGGCAATTTTGTAGGTGTAATACGTACGAGTAAGTGCCAAATTTTTAACAGTAATGCACAAAACATTTTATTCAAATCATAGTTTGAAACACAAAACAATAAAACATATTAAACATAAATTGTACCAATAAATGCATGGATTGTATCACTTTAATCTAATTTAGAGATTCTATGCTTGTTAGTTGCGTTAAACTATTTAAAATGGCAAGAGATCACTTTTAAACCTTTATTACTATACAATCTACTTTAAACATATTGTAATTTTACAATCAGAAATACAGGCCTCTTTTTCGTTGAAAATTTATCAAAAGAGGAAAAACATCAATTCCTTTTTTATTTTCAGATTCCGATTGTGAAGAGTTCTTCAAAATTAAATCTTTGTTAAAATAACATAAATGTACTTTTCCGACACTGTTCCAAAAAAAGAAACGTTTAACAAGTACGCTTTGTTACCTTTATAAAATAAATATTGAATCTTCCAAATGCTTTATTCGCACGAACACACTCACGTAAGCTGTATCTACAAAAAAAAAAGTTATAAAATGGAATAGGAAAAGGGGAATGTGAAAAAAAAGGGAAATAAAATTCTTTACAAAAATAGAAAATGTCTCAGTGGTTTTCCAGCTCCGGCAATTTCCCTCAAGAAATCACCACTGCTGACGCAATCAAAAAACTGAAAAATCAACGAGGGAAAAAAAAGTATTCTGCTACGTTTCACTACGCCTGAAAACACTTCCATCGGCGCTTATTGTTTTACGCTCAGTTTAGCAGTTCAAACTTAGAAAGTGAAAGGGAGAAAACTTTCCTTTTTCTTATTTTCTCTTTCCACTTATTTTTTTCTTTTCTTTTAAAACTTTCCTCCTTTTAGATCTACATTTCGTGAATTACTTTCCTCTTCCGCTTTCATTGTTATAGTTGGAATGAATTTCCTCTCCAATACATTTCATGAGTTTCGAGTGGATTTAGTCTGAGTGGCTCTCATTGTCGTTCACGCTTTTCCGAGCTTTCGGTCCCAACCTATCCTCACCCTTTACGATGGAAAGATGAATTTATGCGAAATTGGATTGGCGAATGGCTTGATCGTTATTGGTTTGTCAGCATTATAATTGTCGACAAATTCTGCACCTATGGGTCGCGGAAATGCTTCCCATCAACATTGAGTGCAGACATGACTGATTATTGAACGTGCTTCAACCTTTCTAACTTTAATAACAACACGATTCTCCATTAATCATTTTCGACTACGTAATGGCATATAGTTACGGACCATCATTGCAAAAGGGGCTTAAATGTAAGCTGTTTTGAAATATTATATAACGTTTTAAGGCATAATCCTTTACATTAAAAGGAATTACACAACGCCGAAAAATCACAAATTTAATTCATCCACTAAATATAATGCAGTTTACAAATGCCAAACACTGTTAAAATAATTTGGATGAAAATTGAAGGTGACTTTTCAAAATGGTACGTTATAATCTCAGTCATTTAAATTGACATAGACAGTGTAGAATCACTAACCCCCATTCTAATTTTGTACTTTAACAGGAAAAATAATCAATCCAACGATAAAAATTACAACAGTAAAAATAAAATTAAAAATGCATATTGACGATGTAATAATTACCTCAAATTAAATTTTTATTTCCTTTTTCCTTTAGAATCCAATATTGAAAAACCATATATTTGAAATTTTGCTAAACTGACTCATTTCTTAGCTTTGGCCCATATGTCTTTCATTCAAATTTGTTTCAGGCACGTCATAAGAAGTTAGAAACATTTTGGTATGAATAAAGAGAGTAAAGCTAAATAAAAATATAAAAATCTTGGTTTTATTCCCCATTAAAAATATATGCTAGGAAATGAGTAAGTGCAAATAACTAAAGTGAAAACGGTCAAGGGGTTGCCTGAAAAATTCAATGGTTTGGGAGGTAAATTAACAGATGATTTGTGCACAAGAATTGACTAAACTAGCACTTCGTCAACTAGCTGAAATAAAGTCTTAAAACTAAGCTTAAAATTAATTATTAATTGTACTTAACGTTTATTCTGCCATATTACGCGCATAGGCGCTTAACTGGAGCTTATCCTTTCCAAAATATTTTTAGTTTTTAGGTAGGTTCATCGTATAACACGTACCCTTTTTTTACAAAGAAAGTTATATATATAAAATGTACATGGCCAGTACTGTTATCTCAGTGTTTCTCAAACTATGGGGCGTGCCTTCTAGGGGGGGGGTGATAACTTTATGAGGGGGCGCGAGCATATTGGAAAGACAAAAACAAAAATTATTTTTAAAAAATTATTTATTTATTGAAAGTAAACAAACAAAACACATTTTGACATAAAAAATAAAATACACATTTACGCTAACATCATACACTTCGCAAAGTATCAGTACTGCACAATGTGTTTTACAATTTATTTAACAATATTAAGTTAAGAACACGTTTTATAATTACCAGTGACACTATGGGCTTGCCAAATAAACACTTATCTTGATAATGTGTACGGTTAAAATTTAATTACTTTACTGTCGATTTAAGATACTCGATTCGCCCCAATGCCACTGTTTTCCACGTAGGCACGCATATGTGATGTATTGGAGGGGAGGGGAATTCGCAATAAGGACATTTTCTGAAATAAGTAAATCTTCCGCAACACTGCCAATGTTCTTTTTTTGCATTCCAAAGCCTCTGGAATTTTTTTATGGATACCACTGAGCAGAGAAAGTCGTCCTTCTGAAAGACGTATATTTACGTCCGGAGCAATGAACGCTTTGAGTGAGCGAGAGGTTTATATACGCCCGTGACACTTAAGAGGTTCAAGTTTATTGTAGCTTTTGTATCAAAGTATATTATCATTGAATTCAATAGATCGTTATTGTATGGAAGGGGGGCGTGAAGACAGTTGTAATTGAATATTGTGTCGCAAGCATTGAAAATTTGAGAAGCACTGTGATATCTTTTAAAGTAATTTATTCGATGTATTATCCCAGGCATTAAACAATGGTAAAAATCTAATGTACAAGGAAAGAAGGAGGACAAAATTTGTAATGTATTTAATTGTTGAATCTTTATAAGGTATGTCATTTCTTTTAAGTGAGCGGTATTTATATAAATACTTTATTTTTCGATTTTCATCTTTTCTTTATTTTTGAATAATATATATATATATTATATATATATATACATATAAATAAGATTGAAATTTATGGATACTCGTTATACCTATATATATATATTATATATATATATATATATTATATAGGTATAATGAGTATCCATACCAATCTTAATCTATGTTAAAAATGCTCATTATTTGCCGGAATATACGGTTTGTGTATATTAGTGTATGGACTTAATTAATGGAAATAATAAATATAAATTTTTCAATAAAACTAAGAAAGAAATACCGATGCCTGTTTAATTATTTATAATAGTTTATTTATCAAACGTTCAACTCATAATACATTTTTTCTTAGTTTTAAGACCACCTTATTTTTGAAATTTTTAATCTGTAGATTCATCTCTACACATTCAATGTACATTATGAAGAGAAAGAACAAAATATGAAATTGATTTATGACTTATGATGTAAATTTAAAATTTAAAAAAAGGGATTTTTTTTTAAAAAATTACGATTTAATAAAGCTGCATAAGTTCAATTTATTATGCACATTAGACGTTCTTAATTTGTTTTTGAATAAACGTATTTATTTCTAATTTGGTTTAACTTTATTAAACCTTTGATATAATTGTAATTATTTTCATATTATGCAATTTTATTTTAACAAATAAATTTAGAAACATAAAAAAACGCACTATAAGAAATAGCAATATTGCATACAGTAATTATGAGATGCACTATTATGAAG
This sequence comes from Trichonephila inaurata madagascariensis, assembly GCA_019973955.1. NCBI lineage: Eukaryota > Metazoa > Arthropoda > Arachnida > Araneae > Nephilidae > Trichonephila > Trichonephila inaurata. The sequence continues at coordinate 1,012,672 of BMAV01008782.1, read as the reverse complement.
TGAAATTACATGCCAAAAAATAAGATATTTAAAATATTATTTAGAAACCTGAAAAATCCATAAATATAAATATTTGCCAACAATCTAAATCATTGTTAATGACAATTTCTTCCATCTAGAAGTATTACAAATTATTTTGCAGTACTCCATACTACAACTAAAAATAATTAAAAATTAAAAGAACTAAAACTTATTTTAGTTTTATATTTATAAATGCTTAAGTGGTTATTTTCACAAAATATTTATATTAAGAATACCCTTATACGCATATATATGGTTCATTGATTTATAATAAATCTATTTGCTTGCGTTTCAACATTGGTGTGCAAACTTTAATGTCAAAAGTGAGAAATTGACATATCAGTAGAAGGCTCAGGTAGGACGGACCCAAAGATTTAACAAGTGACAATTAATGTCGTGCGTAGAAATGCAGAATAAATACTATATGACGAGTCTCAGTAAGTTGTGACTACATCAGAGTTGTACACAATATTTATATGAAATTTTTGATGATTCACATCAAATTAAATGAATTTGAGTTGGTTCAGTGGACACGTCCGCGGTAGACAATCCTGTAGATAGCAATCAGGATGACCTGACTAAGATCAAATAATTGAAGATACAAAATTCATTGATTGTTTTTTAACGTTTCAATTTAAAACTGTACGAGAACTATTGACTATAGATCTCATAATTTGAACAGTGGTCAAATGAAGATGCATTTAAGCTGGGGTGCCCTACTCCCCAGAATTCAATACCATTCTAACGTATGGTATTAAAGTACGTGAATCAGCCCATCTACACAGTGGTTTTTAGAGATGCATCGACTCGAATCTACAACTCCACAGATACAACGTCAACCACCAGTTCACGACCAGGACTGCCCACCTATTGCTTCCACTTAAAAAGAGGAAAATCGACTTGTGAGTAGAATGGCTGTGGAGTTCATGAACCCACAAGGTTTAGTTTCACGAGTTTCCAGAGCATTTTGGAGGAGAATACATGGTATACGTCTTACAGACAAAAACGAGCGCAAAGCCAAAAGCAACGCAAATCGCTGAAAACATGCAACTGACTACTGGATAACTAAAATCACGTTTTATTTTTGAGATGTTAGGAAACGGAGGTCTATTTGCATGGTGACGCCTGCTCTTTAAAGAGAGTTTTTTTTTTTTTTGAAGTTCTGGATCCGCACGTAACAGTAATTGGTTCAAATACTTTTTAAGAATGAGAGCAGGATTAATCTAATGATTTTGAACTCATTTTTATTTGGAGACAGAGGTAGTACATAATAATACATCCAATGTCATTGAAATCGATGAGTTCAGAGAGCGGAGTTTTCAGTTGGGGAGATACCAGGATTGGTAACTATACCAAACTTAACATCTTCTAAAAATCTTCATTACTGGTGTCCGATATTCTACTGAAGTTCTCCTTCACGTATGTTATTTAGATTTGCTATAGGTCTTCATTTAAACTTCACGAACAGCTGTATACTTCATTGTAATTGAAAAACGGTTGGAAATAGTTAATGCGTAGATTGGCCTGGGAAATATCCTATATATATAAGCTAATTTCAGTCAAGCACATTTGGGGCAATCTCAGGTTACCTTTGACAGCTTGTCATCCGCCACTAAAAGAACTGGTCCGCAATCATAACCCGGAGCTGCAATGGGCACTACAAGAGGAAAGGCCAGCAATGCCTCTCAACAGCTCTTCGAAAACCTTGTACTCAGAATGGGAAGATCCTACAGAGGAAATAATCACAAGTCCTTGAATTGTTCTTTTTAGGCAAGATCATATGGATGTTTCGGTCTATTGAGTAATTATTCTTGAATATAGTTATTTTTAATTCCTTGGGGTTTGTTTGGAAATTATTGAAATTTTATATATTCAATATCTTATAATCCTATGTCTACAGATTTGGAACAGTTTTGTGTGGGTCATAACATCAGAGAAACTGTCGCATCCTTATTTTTTGCACATTATTGCCTAGTTTTGGTAAATTATACGCTATGAAAAGATTGATAGAATATTAATTTCACAATAACTCTCTAGTAGAATTATGCACGTATTGGCATTTATTGCAATTATAATGATTTTACTAAAACGAATATTAATGCGACAATCCAACGAATGTTAATGCATGAGAACTATCAAAAACAGAATCGATATTGTATTCATTATTATCACTCGTCATCAGTAGCGCACACATGAATTTTTCAAGGGGGGTTCCAGGGTCGAAAGTCTACCATTCTTGTATCATCTTCATTTTGATTTTGTCGATTTTGGGGACAAAAACAGTAAAAAACTAATTATTGAATAAATAATTAGCATTAATTAATAAAATTAATCATTAATAACAAATATTCAATTAAATTTTACGTTCTGTATACTTAGAATTATAATCAATCGGAAAAAAAAATCAAGGTCTTGGGGGGTCCGGACCCCTAGGACACCCTTGTGTGCGCCACTGCTCGTCATTCATTAACACTCATATTACAAAGATTCCTAAGTTTTTCTACAAAAACTAAAACATTAGAATTTATTTATGATCTTTTTTGCAAATGTGCTTACTTGACTGGAATACTAACAAATTTTACACATTTTAAACATATATTTGAAATATACAACAAAAATTAATGTTCAGTTATGTGAAATCTAATCATTAATGTGAAAATTTAAAAAAATATAATAGTCATCTTCACTCTATATGTCACATTTCCTTATTATTGAGGGCATATTTTAAAATTAAGTTAATTAATTTAGTCTTCATAACTAATTTTTAAAGCTTTGTTTGAACATTTTTAATGTTAGTTCCTGCAGTCATGTTCCTATGTAGCTCATTCACGACTCTTTATTGAAGTTTATTTAAATATAAATAAATTTGATCTACATGTATACAAAATAAGTGAAGGCAAGCGAATTCTGGTAATGTATCATTTTATGTAACGCGAAATTCTAAAGATTTATTCAGATTTAGAGCTGAAAATATGCTTTGATGTCGGAAATTCTGGAGTTCCTATATTAAGACTAATCATGAAAGCTTTCAGAACATTATTAATGGTTTTCTCGCATCATAATACGCAATGATCGATGGTCCGTTAACATGACTTTCGCTAAAACCGTATTTTGTGTCCTAAATGTATTAATTCTAATTATATATATGTATATGTAACACGTGTGAAAATGCTTTTGAAAAGCTTCATATGATGCTCTGTATTAATTTAAATGCTAATATCGATGAATATCATTACATATCTTATTTTTACCGCTTTTATTTTCAGAAAGAAAATGCAAAATAATTTTTCAAAATACATTTAGTTATGTGTTAAAAATATCCATAGGTCTTCTAATATTTATAAATTGCAGTGAAAATTCTCAGTTTTTGCATGAGAATTATTTCAATAATTATTATATATATGCATTTCTTATTATTCATTATTATCAAAAAACAAAATCATATCAATAGCTATCTGTAAGATTTTTCATTCATCATTCATAAATATTGGGGGAATAGAGATCTACACTAAAAAAAAGCCATTGTAACGCTGGACTATAGAGAGATAAGAGAAACGTGTCTGACAATGGGAAGATGTGGAAGAAATTTCGAAAAAGGGAATTGTATATAATGACGTTAATATAGAAATCATACATACACACAACAGGAAGTACTGACAGCTAGAGGAGAAGGGGAACTTCCATGACAATATGTTATACATTCAAAAATGTTCATGCAACGCGGGGGTAAATGAAGGGGAAAGAAACCTGTCTGACAGTAAAAAGAAGTAAAAAAAATTCGAAAAAAGGAATTTTAATGATATCATTATAGCAATCACTCACATCGTACGCGTACACACCCACACAAAAGTGCTGGCGTCATGAAGGAAAGAGAAATTAACGTGGAAATTAAGTTATACATTCGGTAAAAGCCCGTGCGATGGCGGGCTAAGCAGAGAGAAAAGAAACAAAAAAGTCAAAGCAATTTCGAAAAAGAATAATGGAAGTGCTGACTTTGTGAAGGAAAGGATAAATTTGTAAAAGTAGAGAAACCCGTGCAACGCCGGGCCATGCAGCTAGTTATTATATATGTGCATTTCTTATTATTCACTATTATCAAAAAACAATACCTCTTGAAATTATAATGAAACTACATTCAATGGTATAACTGCAAATTGTTTTTACTTAAAATATTTATATATTTAAATTAAACTTGCTACACTAAATATATATTGAAGAATATTTGGAAAACATTTTAGAAAAAATGTGAAAAGAGTTTGGAAAAAGTGGCGTGAAGTATTGTCGTGATGCAGAAAGTAATCTCAAAATTTTTTCAAAAAATACTAAGAGCATTTTAAATGATTTTTGAATGAAACTCTGGAGAAACATTTCGAATTTCTTTGTTTGTGATAATTGAAAAAATTAGTTTTGAGAGTTACAATTGTGTAATATTGCTGATTAAAGTAGAAAAAACCTAAAAATTCTTTTTTTTTTTTTGAAATTGGTTATTTCTGTCACACATTGTATTTACTTTATTACTTATTTACTTAAAATATTCCAGCCTTTTCATATTCACTTGAAAGAATTTTTTTCATTCGGCTATGCCATCACCTACACAGCTTACAAGTGTAACCAAAACATGCTTTATTTAGTGTATCATGCGCAATTGAAGTCTGTGTTATTTATCCATAAATATTACTAATGCTAAGGAAATATCGATCAAATCTAAAAATCGGTGGTATCGAATAGCATTGTTACATTATTTCTTAGGAATCTACTACAACTGTTCATAGAAATCCGTAGAAGATAAGTTATTTTTAGTGAAAATATCTCAAAAAGGAAAAGTAAAATCGAAACAGAAATCAGACATAGCCAGAAAGTTCTATATACATGGTTGAATAACACAAGTTTGACACAGGTGCAGTTGAGACTGTAAAAGTGAAATGGAAAATAATCTGACTCTGTTTGACGAATTTCATTTTTTACACGAGATATCAAATATTTTTTATCACAGACATTCCTATGTTTTCACAAATGATATCACCCAATCTTTTTATTGTGCATATTAAAAAAAAATTAAGATCGTTGTTAGAAACATTGCACAAGTACTTATTTACGGCTAATTAATTTACTAAATGTAATGCCATTTTGTAGTAGCTTTGTAGTAATATTGAAAAGCTTCTAATGTATCCCTTCCTTTGAAAATATTCCGCAGCTTAGTTATAATTTTTATGTATTTCTGTTTTCTGTCACCGTTTACATAACACTTGCTTCAATATAGACATATTGAATCATGTAATAACTTAATTATAGTATTTATTAATCATAAATCTGTATTATATATATATATAGTTTTGAATACAATTATCCAAGTAAATTTATTTATAAATATATTTCTATTTCTAATTAAATCTATTTTTATCTTAGTTCAATATTTTATTTAAAATTCCTTCTATTTAGTTTATTTAAAAAAACATTTAAGAAAAAACTAAGCGCTTATTTTAATTGCAATATATCTATTAGTATATAATCATCCAAGTATATTTACTTTATAATATATTTCTATTTGATATTATCTATTCTTAACTTTGTTCATTATTTTATTTAAAACTTCCTTTAGTTAGTTTATTTTAAAAAAATCCAAGTGGTTTGTTTAATTGCAAAATAACTATCCAGGTGGCGCCACGGTTTTTCCTTCTCGTGTAGTCGTTTCAATCTTTTACGTCATTTCGCGTGGGGATCTTATTGTAGAAGGTTGAACTTTCGATTTCCAGTATTTATTTTACATGTAAGTTTTTTCTATACATAAATTTTTTTTATTATTCCTCTCCTTGAGACATTCATTATTGTTCTCTTTTTTTAATTTCATTTTTATATGTTATCAGGGTTTTTTCCCCGTGTTGTATTAGGCTTAACGTTTCAACTTGGTGTTTTTTCCCCTATTATATCGAAAATTTTTGCTGTAGCGGGGAAGGTTGGATCCATAAAGCATTGCTAACCCTAATTCGCTGGCCTAATTCAGCGACAGCTTAGAAATCATAATAGGTCTCCAGTTTAGTCCAAAGCCTTTTTTGTATCTACATTTGTTGTGTCTGGTGAATTCCAATTTCTTCCTTCTTTAGCAGTGTAGGTTCTAGGTCTTCTTCACTTTTATTTTATTTTACTATATATATATATATATATCCGATTTTGTAGCTATTTTTTTTCCTATAATGGATAAATGTATGCAATAATTCCGTTAAATTTTCTCTTAAAGGAATTTTAATTCACGTAATGATCTTGTTTGTGTGAACTCTCCAAAACTTTGTGAGATAATTAATTTCAAGTTTAACCGCATAACGGGAAATAATTATTACAACTTTTTCTCCCCAAAACTGAAACGTTAGCATTTTTAAAGGAGGGTAATGAAATCTTGCAACACCCGCCTATTCAGACCAATCAGAAAGGCCTTTGTCAGAAACCGAACGGTTTTATATAGCGTCCGGTTGACTAAGACTTAAAATGTTGAGATCTCGGGAAAGAACAAAGAAAATTTTGTGTATTTTATGCCACTGCTTTACCTGAGTTAAATCAATAAATGTTATTTTAAAACAACAAAATGTTTCCTTATCAATCCACTTCAACGACTGTCACAATGAAATTAATTCTTCCACCACAAAATGTCCTAATTTAAATAAAATATTTCCATGCATTATTATTCGTCTTCTTCAATGTATTATAAAACCTGAAAAAAAACATTTGGGAGGGGAGATCAAGAAATGCAACTATTGATTTTCTTGTGGAAGGTTGTTAATTAATTGGTATTTGTTTACCTTTTCGTTTATAGGCTTACGGAATATTATGTTTCTAATTTCCTTTCTATGGCAAACCACATCGACTATAACGTATTTTTATATTTTCACCCATCCGGCTATTCTGCATCCGTCGCTTATTCATTATAGTAGTTAGTGACGCTGCGTAGTGTCTGGGTTCAAATCCCGGAGAAGGCAGGGATATTTGTAAATGTACTCCCTTCGCGGAATGGAGATACTCTAAATAGCCGTCGAGACCGCTAATCCTCTCATGAGGTTGACGAAGAAGGAAGAGGTGGATGGACCCTGACCACTCCTGGAGTGTTTTATTCAAAATTGGGGTGAATCGAGCCAAAACGACTGTCATTTGCATGGTGCTCAAAGCTACGACTAACGAATGGCGTACTTTGCGCGATGAATTTCGTGGGTCTCAGTCTGACATCTTGAGATAGGTGGCATTAGTAACAACAACAGCAACAACATATTTCGTAAGCTCTCTACAGAAAATATACACACATATATTTATATTATCAATTTTTAATTCTCAAAAGTAAAATGTGTTTAAGGTATCCGACTACGTTCTGACCGGGATTTTAAAAAAGCGCATAAAAGGATAATTTTCATGATATTTAGTGTCACTTAGATTAGAATACATGTATAAAATGGTTTTAAGGACATTTTGGCAAAAAAAAAATACTTAAATACAATATTTTGGCAAAAATTTAACTCAGAATAAACTTTTTTTAAAATGTTCTCTTTTTGCGATAAATGCTTCTATTATAATAACTTACAATATGCTAACTATTATAATATGCTTCTATTATATAATTTTACCTATATACAGCTCAAACCTCTGTGCAGAGGCTAAACTATGATTTTTGAAAAACTCACATTATTTTCAGAGTTACAACCCATTGAAATAATTATCTGTGTTTTTTTCTTAAAATTTCTCCCCTCTGTTGTCGTAAAACATGTATAAACCTACTTCTAAGTTATATACTTCAAAATTTCTAGTTGAGCTTCTGTACAGAGGCCTGTGCTATATACAGGCAAAATATTATTACAATAAAAGTATTTTTCACAAAAGGAGAATGTTTTGAAAATGGGCCCTTTTATGTTCATTTTTTGTCAAAATATTGTACTTAACTATAATTTTTTATTGTAATACTATTCTTAAAACAATTTTATTTACATTTTATAATTGAAGTGATACTAAATATCATAAATATTATCCATTTATATGCTTTTGCAAAATCACGGTTCCGAACGTAGTCGGATACCATAAGATTCGAAATACATGTAAGAAATTATGTCGAATAAATTGAACAGTAATTAAAAGAGCAATTGACTATTAAATTCTTTCATGAGGAGAATCTTTTTAACTGAATTTTTAAAATTAGCATATACAGATGGGAATGCATTGTTTGCTGTGATTCAAATGCTTTTATATATAAATCGCATCTACTATTAAACAACACATGCTACTTCGTAAAACCACATGCGTTCCGAACTTATTTTTCGTTCCATAAATATATTTTTTCAAATATGTGTTTCAATATATCGACCCTTTCTCTCATGTTATGTGAAAGCTATTATTAAACCTTTCTAAAATAGAAATATAACATACCGAAACAAAAATACATCCACAGAAGATAAAATAAAATAGAAAACTTCTGCAACAAATTATTCAAAAGTAGAGCACTGGAAAATAGGATAAACTCTGAACTCTCTTACCGCTAATATTCTTTCCACTGCAGTGATATTGTTGTCTTTATATTTTATCTCATAATTCCATGACGATACAGTGTTTTTGTCTTCTCCTTCGAAAGAGGTAAGTCTCAAGGGAACTGGAAACATTCCTGCTTGAACTGGTAAACTTCCCATTAAAACTGGATGAGGGACAGATTCCCATACTAATCCTTGTTGCCATGGAGTTTCGACTTCAATGACTCCGTCCTGGTGAATGGTGGTTTTTACAGCAGAAGAACCTGTAAAATTATGTTAATAAAAAATGAATTTTCGAAGTTAATATCTTAAGTTATGAAAACTATTTTACAGCAAACTATATTATTTCAAATACTGATTTGTCAAAAAAGTATTTTAAATTTATAAATTGTTTCTTGAGTGTGAAATAACTGATTGAAAGCAGAAAAACAATGATATTTTTGTACTTATAGAATGCTAATTCGTTGTGGTACCTTGGATGGTAGAATAAAATCATGCGCCAAGTAGGTTTAAAATTCATTTCGAATTGAATTTGTGACGGGTACTAATCGTTATTCTTACTAAACCTCTAGGGAATATTCCATCGAATGTTATATGATTATAAAACCCCTTTCTGCGAAGGAAAACAATGTGTGTGTGTGTTGCTATTTAAAATCAAGTCAGGAAGGAAGTTTGTGAAAAGCTGATGATTGTTGTAATGCTGAAGCTAAAGCTTTAGACAAGTACTAGTCTAAACTGCCGGTGCTCAAGAAAAAGGATCTGACAGGTCAATTTAGAACCCCTAGTATTGCTGCGGATTAAATTGTCACGATAAATATTGAATAGATTATTATAAATATTAGTAATTAATCTGACGGCTATCCTAGCTTATAGGTCAAATTTAGATAGTGATTTGATAGTCAATTTTAAGTGATAGTAAGTTGAAGAGTTTATTGTTTAAAATGACTCTTCCTTTGAAGCATCCTCGCACTTCCGCGTACGAGAATTTCGAGAAATTCTTCATTATGAAGAGATGTTCTATTTCAAAGAATAAAATGTAATTGAAATTAAATATTCGTATTATTTCCAGAAATGAGTGCAATATAAGTTTTCCAAAAATAATTCCTTGTTAAGATTACAATCACACTATTTCAATAATTCATCAAATGCAACGCATGAAAAATATACTGAATTAAGAAAAAATAATGCTGTTATACAAAATTATTGTACATAACATTGATACAGACATTTAATTTTTGTGCATAGATATTTACAGAGTGGGAGAAAGAGAAACTGCAAAAGAACATTTCATTGAAATTAATAAATTACAATAAAAACTTTAATATAAACGTAGAGCCAATTGAGTTAACAATACGTAGAATAGATTCATTCTAAAAAACTGTTGAACCATCTTACTGGAAGAAACACTTGGTCACATAACCAGAATTTTTATTACGAGGATTGCCAATAATTATGTAATCGACAGCAATCAGTATTTTGTAAAATAAACTATTTAAAAAGCCATTGAGACATTTAAAAATTGTAAAGAAAGACAATTTGTCTGGCAAAAGTCTGTCGGTTTGTAACTCTAGATGAGAGTAATTTACTTAAATTGTCTGTGAATCTGTGGGGAAAAAGGAAGATGTAAGTCTTTGGTTTCTTTAAAATAATCTTAAATATAATTTTCAAATTATTATTACCACGTAATATTTTTTATTTGTGTGTAGAATACATTTTACTTAAGGAGAAAAAATCTCCTAATTAAGTATATAGAGGAAAATATTTTTGGAAATGATATATAAGTGTGCGTGTAACTCATTTATTTAAAATTAAAAATGTTATATTCTGAAAATACAACAATAATTAAATAAATTCATATGATAAATTTAATCCATTGTTTAGTCCGCTAAACAAATGCATTGTGATAAATTAAACACATAATTACGCTATATAGTTTTAGTATAATCTAATTTATAGTATCAGTAATTAATATAAAATGTTTCGTAAATTTTTTACCCGTATCATTCTTTTGTAATTGCAACATAATTCTTAAGAAAAAATGTAGAAGCTCATATGTTTCCATTAAAATTACAGAAATCTGGAATCAGGGTACACCAAGAAAAAATATTCATGAGAAAACACTTTCAAAAGTTTTCAATCAATGACGAAATATGATACTTGGTCTTTTAATACCTGGAATGAAGATTGAAATGATTTTTTTCCCGCGTATTTTAATTTCAGAATTGAAGCTCTAGTTATTGTAGAGTCGACAAAAACAGGAAAAAAAAAAAAAGAAAAATCACGAAAAATTGAAAGTATGTTTTTCGACATTCTTTTTTTTCCTCGTGCAAGTGTAATTAACGTAAAAACACTACTGTCATAGATAGTTATTACTTTTATTTCTTTTTGGATGAAAAAGAAACAAAACCGCAATTATAAAAAGAACCGAAATGTTGCGTTGAAACGTTACCAGTGTATTTTTCCTTCTTTTTTTCACATGTCTCGTGGATGGTAATTCTTGCTATTTGCCATCCCTTCTACCATCTACTTAGAACAGATTAAGATGGAAAGACTTTTTTTTCTTAACTTTTTTTCCATCGTTACGTTATTAATTTATTCGCAGCTATGAATGCAACCCCTTTAATCTCGGGGACCCAAATAACGGGTATAAATTTTCATTTTGATTAAAAAAAAAAGCACGATTCATTTTTAGCATCCATGTTTAATCTTTATTATTGCTCTCAGAACTGGCCTTTTATTTAAGATGGATTTTGCTCTTTTGGTTACTCCCCCATCTAGCGCTTATCGTATACTCGCGTTATCCGGAATGATAGAATAAATCACGAAAATCTTTAATTAAAATATGCAGTCGGAAAAGTACTCGAAATTCTTTACTGAAATTTGGAAATTAAAACGAAAGTAGCGAGACATGTAAATGCTCTTAATGTGAAAAAAAAAATGAACTACGCTTGAAATCTTTGTTCATTAATATGTGTAAGCTCGTCTTTCAAGAATTATTAGTAGCTTAATTTTCTAGACAACCTTTTCGGTTATTTAGCAGAATAAAAACAAATTTTTGTTAATCAATGTTTTAATGAACTTTAACTTTTTATTTAACTTAGCCTAACTAAATATTGAAAGTTTAAGTGAATGCTGCAATAAATTTAAGAAAAAAAGGATGCAAATAAGTAACTAGTACAGTAGGGTACCGAAAACTCGGCACTCTCAAAACCCGACAGTCTGGATAACTCGGCCATATCCTACATGTAGGCCCATTCAAGGGTAGGACATACGCATAGGACGTTACAATAAGACATTAGGTAGTTCTTTAAAAAGTTGCCATTTTTGGCTAAGTCTGCTACGTAATTTTCATTACAGAGAGCTTTATGTCTTCATTAAGTAATTTTCTAAGTGTATCTGATCAGGTATGTGTATACTTTATACTGATCATTGTATACTATATATTCATTAATTTTAATTTTCAAGAAATAAATGATCTATGCATTCATAAAGTGCGCACTTTTCCTTTATTTAAGAGTATTTGGGCAGTTTATTTTCTGTGTATTCTCTTGCAAATAATACATACAAGTGCTTTACAATATTTTCTGTGATGAAACACTCGTACTTATTCTTTTTCAACACGTTCAGGACCATGATCCCGTATATGTGATCCCTTCAGATAACATGGTACCATATGCGAGAATGCGTTTCCCCCGTTATGAGGCCCGTGATCGCACCTGTGTGATCTTAATTTGGAACTTAGGAAATTTGGAATAAAATACGCTGAACTTTATAGTTAAGAGTTTTTAAATTTAGTCAGGCTTAGCAGGAAAAATCGCTTGTCCCTGAATGGGTTGATCCCATTCTCCATAACCCGGAATTTTCACAAAATCGGCCATCCTTCGCTCCACATTGGACTGAGCTTTCGAGACTCTACTGCATTATAATGCCAGTTTTTTGTTGTAATTTTTATATTGCTATTTTGGTTACATGGTCAATCTTTGAAAAATTTAGAGTTTCATTGCTGATGAAATTTTTGAAAAAAAAATGTGTGTGACTAGTTAATTAATTATGCAACACTAGGGCTCTTGATCTTCAGCAGGTATGTTTCTCGAGAAGCATGAGCGCTTCTGGTTGCAAAGAAATATATGTGAAAAGAAAAATGTTTTTCAGAAGACATATTTTATCTTGAATTATCCTTAATATACATAATGATTCTATCCGAGACAAAAAAAAATTCAAAGCTATCACTAACACTAAACAGGCTTAACCTTTACAAAATGATACTCCTATACTTCCTTAAGATTACATATAGTTAGTTAAGTTACATATAATAATTTATCCATCATTTTCATAAAATAAAATTAAAAACACATTTTGTCGGGGAAAAAAAGTAATTCTATGGTGATTTGTGTCGAAGCATAATATGACGAGATTAATAGTAATCAACTCAATTTAGATACAAAAACTGCATTGTAAAGTTATTAGTAACATAATAATCTGGCAAACGTACCAAGATCTAAGCGCACCTCGTAAAATTGTTAGTGTTGTACTATTATATAATATTCAATAAAGTGAAATTTTGTATTCATCAATGGAAAATGCCTTATTTTTTACCAATTATTTATTTTTCATCTGTTTATTCTTGGCCTTTATTATGACAGGCATTTTAAAATGTTTTATAGATCTTTGCAGCATTCGTTCAATTTAACATTAGGAATATGTTTCAAATTTTCTTTTGATATTATTATTGCCCTGTGCTATTTTCTACTTCTCCCTCTGAAAAATTTCAGAATTTTCTTAGCTTAGTAAGAACATTTTAACTATTTTGTTCAAATATTGCAACAGAGTTTGATTTTTCAAACTATACTTTAAGAAATCAATAACTAGCTCTTAGATGTTGGTTCTCAAAGTCCTTTCTGTATTATAATATTTTGCTGTTTTTAGAAATACATAGCTTTATTTTTAACTTGAAACTTTTCAAAAATTGTTGTTGAAAATACTTTATCATTTTCCTTGCAAGCATTTTTCTATTAATTCTTAACATGTTGGCAATTCAACTCGCTTTTTCTGCGTCTCTCTTACACATATTTAAAAATTTAAAAAATCTTATTTAAAAATTAAAAAATCTTATTCTAACTTTCTGAATTCATTTTTACCTTCATTTCTATTTCTATAACGCATTCCTAAAATTTATTAAAATCCTTCTTTTAAATATTTTATTGCCCTAAATGAAAAATATTCAGTACTTCTGTTTTGTAATATAAAAAGAATTTTTGTCCGCTATTTTTACAATGAAAACACACATTGAGATTCTAAATTAGTTAACAATAGCCGCAGTTTCAATAACATTACAAGAAACAGTGTTATGACACAGACTCTTTCAAAATTTCATTACCAAATTCTACATTGTATAAGATTTTCATAACAGCCATCAAGTACTACTTTTCAAGTAAAAGCCAGGATCACAAAAATAAAGCTAACACATTTGGTGAGTGAACTAAGGCTTATAAAAGCACAAAATATATTTAAATTAAAGCAGGTTGAATGCAATTTTTATAAAATATTATTATATAGTTTTATTTCTTTTTCGTCATTTGTACAAAAACATATTTTTTTTCTTCAAATATTTTTTCGAATTACGCAACTTAGACAAGTATTTTTTTATTTAATAGTTTAGTACTATAGTTAGTAATTAATTAAAACTTCCTTAAATCCTTGACACTTGATAGAGATTTAACAATCATTTCCAGAAATGTGCATTAAATATAAGAAAATACCACATCGTTGAAGAAAAGTCGGCATTCAAGGATTAAAATTCTCACAAACAAAATAATGAAAGAAGTACTGAAAAGAAGTTTCTCTTAATTTTTTCATTTTCAAATGTCTGTTTCATAGTTTTTAGGAATTCTTAAATGTCTTAATAAATTTATTGGTGTTTGTTGGAGAAGGAATTATCCTAGACTGGGGCACTTAAGGCATTAAAATAAAGTGGCCTTTAGATTTTTGCAAACACATTTACACCAGAATCGCTTTTGACCATTTGTACATTTGTAATTTTTCATAATTTTTAAATTTTCTACTTATTTTTGTTTATTTGTTTGTTTGATGTGTTGTTAAAAGCGTGATACTAACTCATTTCCATTAACTAATTGTTATTAAATTTATTTTTCGCAATACTTATTTAAAACAATTTGATGAAGATATGTTTTATTACTTTTTATATGCCCTATAAATATACCATTGATGTTGAAAGTCATGTAATTCATATAATGGTTTAAATAATAATCTTATTGAAATTCCAATTTCAATAACTCGTATATTTAAAATCAATATTGTACAATTTGTCTTTCAGCAATGGTAAAGCATTAATAACAACCTTTTCACATTATTGGTCGGAAGAAAACATTATCAACTAAACATAAATTCATAACTTAGTAAATTACCAAAAACAAACAAATTATCTGAGTAATTATACGAGTAGTTTAAAAATATACACATTAATTTAAACGATTATTTGAGTTATGAAAATAATGATTGCTTAAGTGTATTGAAGGAAATGTGGTGTTGTTTCTCTCCCGTATTTACATTTAAAATAATTTATTGTTTGTACACTCATGTACTTAATATTAAGTAAAATAATTATTTTGATGCGGGCAAAGCACTTAGAAATTAAATCTTTCATCTCATGAAGCAAACATTTTAAAATAGCAAACGAGCTTAACCGCTGTAATGTAATTACATAGAGGTAATTAGTTCCAAAATGTAATGATCTGTAATAATAAATTGATTCGTATTTTAATGAAATTTTAATAAAGACTGTTCTGCAGCAAGTAAATGTATCTTTAAAAGAAATCAAGTAATTATTATAGGTATGAATTCATTTAACATTTTCGGTGGTACGTTTCGTACCATTGAAGAATTTTGCCAAATCAAAAGATGACACCAATTTTAAAATGTCGCCAATTACTGTCAACTTTGTTATTATTGTGTCCTGATGTGAGCAAGAATGGTTCCCACTATTGGCTGCACATTGTGGCATTTTGCAATATGTTTTGATTTGACGATATTGATCTACGTTATAATGCGTTAGCACCTTTTCGACATATTAATAGACTTCTGTACATTTCTGCATCATTTTTTTTTCTCTATTTCTACATGAATTTTTTGAATTTTTTTTAAATATACAGTTGAAAAATTTCTTTAGAATTAATATCTAGATAATTTTATCTTGCTGATTTATGTAACTAAATATGAAGATATACGAGCCATTTCTTAAATAATTATCAAGTTAGATGTAACCTGAGGCATACTATCTTACAGTTCAAAAGTTTTTACTTTAACGTGTAATTTTTTGTTTCATTTAATGAATTATAATCTTGTAAATTGTGAAAAGTAATACTGTGATTTATATGAAACAGTTTTGAATGAGTATTAGAGGATATTTATCAATGAAGCAGTTTTTAAACATAAATCTTCCAACTAACCTTGAATTAACCTTGCTTCTCAGTACATTGTTTATTTCTTATAAAACTAAGTATGCATGCAGGATGTAAATAGCAAAAATAGAGTGTTTCGTACTATTTACATGGTTAGGTATAAATAAAATTTCCGGAGAAACGACAAAATAAGAAAGTTATTCAAGTTTCGTTTCAGTCTCTTAGAATAGGATATATGTAAAAAACATTTTTTTTTCTTCCATTGTTTTATCTCCATTATTTTGCAATCGATATCACTTTGACATTCAATGCGCCTGCTGTTGCCACTATCCAAAAAAAAATATATAAAGAATTTTCCTGGAGTCGACTGTATCCGAAATCCATTATTCGGGGCTCATATCGAGCATTGTTGCCTTTTGAAACTATTTTTTTATTTATTTTTAATTACTGACCTTTTACAATTAACGCGGTAAAAACAAATTTTGATGGGGAAAACGGCTAGGGATGTGACAAAAGGCAACAAAAATGTAAAGAATTTGAATTTTTATTTAAAGTTGGGTTGTTTTTTGCTTTTCCCTGTTTAGAAAAAAAAATCAGTCCATTAAGTTTACAAAAAAGATGGAAACTGTTTTTTAATATTTCGCTTATATTCACTGTATTATATATTCCGCATTTTGAAGGTCATAACATAAAGGTTTTTGTTTCTCACTTTAGAAATAAGGAGCACAAAAAAAATAAAAAATAAAGAGTAAAATGCTAATTCGCTTTGAGTTAAAATTTTTCAGGTCAAAAAATTCAAGATTCTATCCAGAACTTTTTTATAGTTAAAAAACTGTTAAGGCCCTACCAAAATGAAATTTGATTCATATCATTTCCTATTCAGGATAAAATTTAAATATTTTTTTTTTCATTTTGTCGTAAAGGTATACAGAAAAAAAAAGTTCTAAGATTTTATAACATCTTCGAAAAGTTATAAGAACATTTTTCTTTACTAAAAACGATGCATAAGTAAAGCATATAAAACATAAAATATGTAATTTAGTGCTAGTTACAGTTTTTCTTTTTATTTATTCTTTTATTTGTTTATTATTATTATTATTTATTTATTTATTTTGAAAAACGCTTTGAAGTAATTATTTGCAGTAAATATATTGATTGTAGTATTGACTATATACTACAAGGTGTTATGGAAACATTTTCCAAAAATGTAAGGGCAGGTAGAGGGAGCCTGCAGTCTCATTTAACCCCTTAAGAGCCGCGGGTGTGTTTACACGTCCTGCTGAGCCGGTGCCTTTAGAGCACCGGACGTGTATACTCGTCCGTCCAAAGGAGGGCTTTTTGTATTGTGCTGCTCTGTTTAAAACTAGTCCCACGGTTTTGGAATACAATAACACGAGATTGACAGTGCTTCTAAAGAATTTACTTATTTCGGAGAAGGTGGGAAGGAATTTGAAAGGGTATATTCCAGGAACAGAAAATTCATAGCTAAGCAGCTTCTTATATTTTCGTTTGAGTGTGCTCTTTTCTATTCTTCATTTGCTGTCATTTTCACTTACTGTGTATAAACGGAGCTTTTTAATTTTTGTATGAATGCACTAAATGTGATACTGATTTATGTGTTCTACCATGTTTCAGAAAATATCACAGAATAGATAATTTGTAATTTATTTTTTATAATATTGTAACTCTAGACATTAAATTTTTTTTATTTTCATTTTATTATTTTGCCCTTTTTTTTAAAGTGAAAGTAAACAATCTTTAGATTGAAAACACGCGCCTCTATTCTTTTCCGCCAATAAACCGCGTAACAACTAAGGTTTCTGATTTCCGGGGTTTTTCCATTTTCGGGAATGTCCGGGAAATCCCGGGAATTTAATTGTCGTTCCCGGGATTCCCGGGAATACAAAAATTAAAAAAATTAAAAAACAACAAGAAATTTAAAAAATCAATGATAATTATATAAAATAAGGATACATATAAATTTGAAAATTAATACTTATTTATATAATGAACTAAAGAATACAAAAAATATGTAATAAATTGATTATTCATTTTTAAAATAGGATTTCAGAAAGCATAAGCAATTTATACTTTTACACTCAACCTAGTTGTAAGCTTTGTGACGATTAATCCGGAAGCAGAAAATGCTCTCTCGGCTTCAACTAACGTTAGAGGAATTGTTTTTAAAGCCTCACATAGTTTTATAATGTTAAATATTAATTATTGTATTTAAGATATTTTATTTGTATAAACCAATATTTGGTTTGTGGAATTGCTATATTATTGTTACATAAATAAAAACAAATATTAATATAAGAATCTCACATGAAAGTTAGGTTTAGAAAAATAATAAATAAGAAAAATTGTGCGAGGTTGCTTTTAAAAATATTCTCCCTCAAACGGTTTGTTGTTTCATTCTATTCTTCAAATTGCTGATTCAATTAAATACTTCATTATAAAGACAAGTATCCGAAAAAAATATTTTTAAAGATTAAATAAATAATTGTTTTAAGTATTAGTACTAACGTTATCTACATAAATAAAGATCTTGGAATTTCGATCAGATAGTGCTGGTTGGCTACGAAATGCGATTGCTTTAAAAACCCAATACTTCTTGTTAACGAAGCTCGATACACATATAGCCAGGAATTGATCTTGGCAGATACTCCTTCTCACGGCTAGGTGGAAAAATTCTCACCAATCCAACGTAAGCATTAATCTTTCTTTCTCATATTACACTCTTACCCCACAGTTAGGGTAACGAAGATGCCTTCGTCCAGGAAGTTCGAGGTGAATGATCTCAGGACCCTCGGACCCCGCTGACCCTCGGACATAGTAGGGTCAGCTAACTATGTCCGAGGTTGAAATCTACAGTCAAGTCAAAAATAGCTACCTCATAGGTAATTGAAGCCCCGGGGATTCCGGAAAAGAATTCCCGGAATAGAAAAATTTCAGAAATCTATGATTTCCCGGGAAAGAAACCCTAGTAACAACGCACGTCTGTGGGAAAAATAAAGGTACTGGGGGGGAATTATGTAACTTTTCCTTGGCAATTAAAGGGTTAACTTGATACATAATATGTATACCAGCGTTTCTCAAACTGGGGCGATAACCTTACAAGGGGGGGAACATATCAAAAAGTCAAAAAAAAAATTTAAAAAAATTTCAAAATTACTGAAAAGAAGCAAAACAAAATACATTCTGACATAATTTAAAAATAAAATAATTTTACATTGATATAATATACTTATAGATGCATCTTAATTTTTGTATTTGATAATTAATTATCAAAAGAAGTTAGGAAAAAATAAATAATTTTCTAGTGACTCCCATGGGGTTGTCATATACAAATTTAATACTTATCTTAATAATTTTACGGTTTATAATTGTCAAAATTTTAGCTTTAGCATGTAGCTTTTAGTACGTTAATTTTGAAATCAATACCTTGTTATTGTATGGAGGGGGGCGCAAGGAAAATTATGACTGAAAATTGGGTGGCAAGTATTGAAAGTTTGAGAAGCACTGATGTATACACAATGCTGGGTATTACACAAATATCTCTTGAAATCTGAACTTAAAATTGACCTGCTTTATGTCTTCCGATACGTTACTTCTTCCAATTATTGCTAAGTTGATAACTATTCATTTTAATTATTTATTTTTAGTATTTAACATTATTACAAAAGAATCCTCGCTAAAGTTGCCGAGGAGTGTTAAAAACCGGAGCACAACAAGTTTAATAGTACCAACAAAAAATTTGCTTTTTTGTGTAAAATAGCAGTCCCTCTCTGTAAACTTAAATAATATGCAATAAAAATTAAGTATTTGTTTGAAAAGGTTAACTTCATTTTGTGTTCAGTTTTGGAGAAATTTGACTTAAATTGGATAAATTATAATTTTGAATCCCAAGCCCGCGTAAATTTATCTATTGGACAATTAAACCTCTTTCTTATAATTATAAATTATTTTTAGGGTTTGCTAAACCCGACCATGAGTCCCGAATAGAATATGGAAACCCCTTAAAATAGTTTTTAGAATCTGGCCTGGCAGACAATAACAAGATGTAAACACTCTAAGCTAGCAATACTCAACCTGCTTTCCACCGAGCCTTTTTAAGTGGCCCGGTCATGGCCCATTGCTCTGAGAAATTTACTTAAGAACATTGTATTAAAAATTTGGTGGGAAATTCTTTGTCAAGAAATCAAATATATCAAATTTGCTTTTTGCTGTCGGTATCGTACGGATACGAATTAATCTTATTTTTCTATTCAGAACGATTACGGCTAGTGATAACAGACAACAGTGGAGTAGCGACCATTTTATGGGTGGAGCTAATTTTTAGCTATCTTTCATATCTTGCAAGCGAAAAATATTCAAAGAAAATATATCGTTTCAAGACGATTGGGAGGTTGACTATTTTATGGTGAGTAATCAGTAATTGTTTGATTTGTCACGAAAGTGTTGCATTTTAAAAAAATACCAATAAACAGGAATGATACACAAATTCAATGACACTTTTCTTCGAAGATCTCTTTCAAGAGATGATGAATATGCATTCTTGAATAACCTTTTCAACAGCAACGAAGTGTTTTGTCAGTGGTAATATCACAGCGGTAACAAAGAAATCCTATGAAAGTTTGTTATATTATTAGTAATCATATGAGACCATTTACTGATGTAGGAACTGGAAGGAATCTTTCATAAAAGCTTCTAATTTAGTGTTAGTGACAAAAATAAAAAAATACTAATTAAAAAAAGTAATACAAGAGTTATAATATTTTGATCAATTTTCCATGTTTTAAATTTCCAATGTTATCTTGGTCTTAAATCATTTCTCTCCCCCTCTCCCATTTATCTCATATTGCGGCCCGCGTGAAATAACTGACACTATGTATGCGGCCCGATTGAATAGCTGACATATGCATGCGGCCCAGCGAAAAAAAAAAAGTTGAGTACCCCGGTTCTAAGCCGTGTGTGACGAATACCACAGTAAAAGGATATAGAATGAAATATTCTTTTTTCCTATAAGGGATTCAATTATATAGTGATCTCTTCATATCTTCGTATACCTTTTTTAACCATACAATTAATAATGTTACAAATAATGAACAAGAGACTTTTTGAGTAATTTTGATTTTTACTCTGTTACAATATTTTTTTTACGGGTTTGAACATATAATTTTGATTAATGATTATTTTAAATGTGTTTTGTTGGTGTTGAAAGCTTTGTTATTTTAACGTATGTGGGTAAAAAAATTGATTTTAAATAGTGCATCAATAAATTTAAATTAAAATAGCAAAGCTTTCAACACTAACAAAACATGTTTAAAATGTTCAACAATCGGAATTATATGATTAAACCAGTAAAAATATTATGAATGACTAAAAATCCAAATTTTTCAATAACATGGTTTATTTTTATTTTAATGTATTTTTAATTGCATGTGTTTAAAAATGAATATGTGTTATTAATTTTTAATTCATTGATGTATGTGTCTACATAAAATCCAACAAATACATAAGTACACTAAATAAATCTTGTAAAATTACACACTTCAGTTTTACTAGAAAATCAAATTAAGAAAAAAGCAATCCGAAAGAGGTACATCTATTTAAAAATTAAAAAAATGTACACATACTTTAGAGTTAATACCCAGTACATTATCCTAATAGGTGTAGAATTTCAAGTTAATTAAATTAATTTTTCACAAAAACTCTTCACAGATTAAAAGAACCCCATGGAAGAAGCGAAACGAACGAAAAAGTAAAGCGTTTAAAAATGCCTCAATTTATCTTTAATAGTCTTTGTCAATGAAACTAATAAAAAAAATACAATCGGTATATCGAAGCGCAACACATTTTCTGTACGAGGAACTGCACTATTTTTTTTTTGTCTGTGCCTTTTTATTAATCGTTCGCAGTAAGCTCTTATAATTAGAATCCAGTGTTCTCGAGTTTTATAGTAAATACTCCCTTCAATATAAAACTCCTCAGGTCCCTTGTTTCCATTGTGTTAAAAGCTGACAAAGTCGCCATTTTTTCCCCTAAAATCAATCGAGATTAATGAACGCCTTGTATAAAATATCCTACATAAAAAACATGTGATGATTCTGAAAAGTGCTTCGTCGAGCTTGTCTTTTATAAGTAGTCTCTGGAGCTAAGAGATAATATTCGTTGCGTATTTATAGTTCGCTGTGAAGCTTAATATAGATCAGCAGGATTGGAAGGCATTAATGGAATCGTTGTCACTGTCCCAGAAAGCTTATTTCTACTTGATGCACTACATGTTTGCGAGAAGGGAATTAATTCTTTCACCTATCGTATTCAATGTCAGGGTGTTTCTGTGTAGCAACCTGGAGTTTTGGTATAGTTGGGTATATGTGAAGAATATATGTACAACTAACTAATGGAAAATTCAAAGTAAAACACTTCAATACGTAATACTTATGCAATAAAAGTAACATTTAAGATATCCGACTAGGCTGAAAATTTGATTTTTAAGTGTTTGAAAAAAACCCCATAAATATTAAAGAAGAAGGTATAGTATATAAAACAGGAGAATTTTAAGTTTTTTTCCCCAACATTTACTTTATCTAACTGATCAGAATATTTTTTAAATGTGTTTTTGACGAAAGAGATTTTCACGATATTTTGTGCTCGGAAAATGGGATATCTCCAAAACAATCCTCTGGGCTTATAGACGTATCGATTTATATTCCGAAATATATGGTACTCTATAAAAAACCATGTTCTTTCAGATAGCTGTAATATAAAACAATACACATTAATGAGAAATAAAACTTACCTTGCTGACTAACAACTGTGTTTCCTTTGACAGTGACTACAGAATGTTCTCCTTTGTTTTGATCAGTAGAAACCACAGATGCTCCATCAGGACCGAGATCAAAAGTCAAGAAAATTTCTTGTCCACTAGGTTTAATGACTTGCGTCAATCGTCCATTCTCGTCATACAGATAGAAAAAAGATCTTCCTGCGGCATCCGAACGACTAGCTAATAGTCCATTGCTGTCATAGTCAAAAACAGTTTCCATATTGTCTGGATCAACAAATACTTCCAAAGTTCCCTGTTTACCCATCTGTACACGGCATTTTTGACCCCTTGCTGTTTCTATGGTATGTAGGCTATTACCTTGGTCTCTGAGAAACGCCATTTTGTTTCCTGATGCGTCAGTTACAGCACTCAATTTCCCAAAGCTCGTGTTAACGTTATAATGAAAATTATACATTGTCATACCAGTGAGTACATTTCTTGTTGTTATATGTTGACCATATTTGTTGAAGACGTATATCTCATGGTGTTCCGGAAACGATATTTGATATTCTTGGTTGGTGTCAGCAGCCGGTATATATGGGACAGCAGACAAAATTTTTAAAGTACCTTGATCAGCAATATGGACGACTCCATCACCAGTTACTGTTAATGACGTCACAGATAATAGTCTGGTATCAACAGCAAGCTGCCCCTCATCTTTGGTTGAACAAGTACAGTTTTGCCATTCACAGTCACATAGACCTTCCCTTCCAGCAAAATGCAGTAGTTCTCCATCGGAAGTCAACATCCGAACTCTGTGAACGTTTTTTGGATCCACTTCGGCTAGATACATGGTACCAGTAGGGCTGAATGTGAAACCTATCAGAGACCACAAGAGATTTCCACCCGTTATTCGTGTTCGTAGTTGGCTATGTTGGGGGCGGCAGTAAACTGGATGACCAGCCATGACCATTACTCTATGGTCTTGAGTTAATTTTAATACCATGTGATCGTCAATGAAGTATAAGGAATTATCTAATGGGTTGATTGCAAGGTCAGTTGGCCAGCGTAATTTTGCCTGAAATTAAGAAAACCAATAATTATTTTATGAATAGTACATGTAACAATATAAATAGACTAAGAAGTAGTAGAATTGATTAAAGGACAAGTTATCTTTAATTAAAGAATTATGTTTCAAAGTTGCCTAAAGTTCAAATTAATCGTCTTAAAACTATGAAATTTATAAGAGAACGATAAAACTAATAAGGAATTAGGATTAATTTATTTTCTTTTAGAAGGAAAACAAAATAGTTCCAAATATCTTCATCAGAGAAAGTTTTAGTAATAAATTGCACATCTAGTCTCACTTCCACAGCAGTTGTGTGACTTTATTATAAAGAAATATGTTCCACATGATGGCCAGTATCAATAGTCCCCATCTAAAATTATAACATTGCATGCTTCCTACTTGAGCAAAGTATGTAATGAAAATATTCAACATGCGCCGTAAGATGATCTACGTAGGATCATGTTAAATTCTTCCATTGTGTGTGTGTGTGTTACGATTTATCAGATGTTTCATTGCCAAAATTGAAAAATGAGGTCAGGAGATCGAAAAACTCCCGCTTTGGGAATATTTTGGCTACTGATACGTTTTCCTGTAAAACATATTTGAGAAGATCCTTAATACTCTTCCTATAAAATGTAGATAAATTATGCTATGCACAAAGATTGAGCGAGGAAAACATTGGCATCCTTAAAGAGCTGAAGAAACTTTGAGCTGCAACAGCATTGCTTGACACTGCTAAGATCAATCAGTCAGTAGATTGGCTCAGTAACCCCTGTAAAATGTACAGACTTACAATAAAATTTTGAAAATCTACCTTATAACATCACTCTTGAGGTATGTAAAAAATATCAGGGAAGAGGGAGGATTTGTGATTCCTAAATTAGACAGTCGTGAATATTCAATGCACCATCCAAATAAAAGTTTGTTTCGTCTCTCCTGAGAATATTCGAAGGATACTCTAAATAAACGTGAAAGTGAGCAGAACACCAATGTGTGAATCAGAGTCGTGCTCGTAATCATATGGAAACAACTGCTCCCTACCTAAAACGCATATACGGGTTGTATCGTAGAATCGTATTGACGGCTGAACGTAACATGTTCAACTCTTCTACTGTATAGCAGGCGTTTTTCCCTGCACGAAAGTTTGAAATTTTTCTCTCTCTATTCTACTTCATTTTGTTGAATTTTTTGAATGTAGTAAACTCATGAAAATTGTTACAGTATTTTTTAATTAGTGACTAAATTCATTCAATTTATATAAGAAGTTGTTTAATTTTTAAAATAAAATAAATGTGAAACGTTATATTTTTAATAAAAGATTATAATTGTAAAAGACTATTAAAATCTTTTGACTATTAAAATGCTTATAAAACTTAGACTATGACTCATATATGATATAGACAGAAATGTTAAATAGAAATGGAGATATATTATTCATTCCATTCCATTACAACTATCATTTAAAAAAAAGAAAAAGCAATAAGGTTTAAGGATTGGTAATTCGTTTATTAATATTTGATTGATTTCTTACTTACCTCTTCTACTTTTAATGTCCCAGAGCAAGGAATAGGTCTCCATTGACGTTTGTGATGATGATCTCCAATTAGAGTATGAATAATGCCTCGACTGTCTACCATTCGAATATTAGATCCATCAGCAAAAAACAACGTATTGTCTACAGCTACGGCCATACCTATCAAGAAAAGAAAATGTATTAGTAGTATATACTTAATGCTTTTTTTATTAAATTATTTTCACAGGGTGCTCTTTCATTATATTTTATTTTTAACCTCATTAGTTTATTATACATGGATTATTCAAAACATTTGTCCTATTTGAAACGATGCAACAGTGAAACACTTCTTAATTGTAAGTTTAGTTAAAAAAAAGAATTCCAGCATTTTTTTAAATTCCAGATTGTTTTAGTTCATAAAGATTCAAAAACTAGCATAACTATTATATATACAACGTGCTCGATGAAGCTCGTTACTTCTCTAATAATTTATGAACGGCGAGAGCTATAGTCATAAAATTGGGGTTTAGGTATAGTTAAGTTTCAATGCGCTACACAAACCTGCTTACAGTGCCATCTGGTGGATAAGTTTGGAGAGCGTTCTTAGCAATGGCGTAGCTAGCTCTGAGGGTGGCCCTGTATCAAAACCTTTTTTGGGGGTTTTTGTATATGGGAGCCCTGTTAGTGGGACTGTAGTTACACATGCTGGGGCCCCTGTATTTTGAGGACCCCGTATCTTTGGGATACGGTTCATATCGGGTAGTTACCCCCCTTTGGTTTTTTGCATTGGAAAAGTTAAAAAACCATATAAACATGCATTTTATGCTTTCTATTTTTAATATTACTTCACGGAATGTCTCTTTTTACTGAAATGATGAAGCTAAGCAACTTTGTAATTGACTCTTTTCACGTTTTTACCAAAAGTTTTTTTAGAAAAAAACACTAATTTTTAAAATTTTCCGCCGGGGGGGCCAATTTTAAGCAGTTTGTGTGTGTGTGTGTGTGTGTGTGTGGTTAAAGGACACTTTTCCACCTCCCCAATTTTTATGACTATAGCTCTTGGCCCCCCGGGAATTTAAAAAGGGATGACAACGGACTTCAACGGGCACACTGTATATGGTACAACTGGCGAAATTAAAATTTATCACAAAAACTGTAACCCAAATCATGTATTTTGCATCATATATCTATATAAAAATTATTTTAAAACATTAAATAAACTTAGGGATCGATCATTAATTTGAATGAGTTGCAGTAACATTTGCTTCTGCAATTCCGGAGTATGTAATTAGTAAGAACCACAATGTAACATGCATTTGCAAGGCACTAGAATGGTGCAAGTCAAATCACTTTTGGAACGGTTTCATTTGCAACAAACTAACCATAAACATTATTTAAGCAGTTACTTTAAACTAAGAAAAATTAGAATTGCAAATTGTAACATGCTTAATTAACTAAAAATCTAGTATTAAGCTATATCTTACGCTAAATGAAATAAATTAACATTAAATGTTTTCTCGCCAGAATTTAATATTTTAACATAAAAGAATTGTAAGACATGTGTCGCTGTACGTGTTATGAGAAAAAGAACATAGTGATGCGAAGATGCTTTAGCATATACAATGTACCACAGGTTTACATTTAATTTCTAAGAGTATACTGAGAATATTTACTGAGCGCTGAAGATTCAAGGCTTTCGAAATCAACTAAATTAAGCTTGAAATCCCAGGGTGTTAACTCTTTTACTTAAGCCATCAATCTCGCAGTCACACTTATTCCATTAAAAATTTTTGAGTCATTATGAGAAATGTCTTAAAATCCTTGATCTCTAAGAGATTCTTCAACGGATTCTTTCTTATATCTCAAAATTGTAGGGCCATACTTATTTATCTTTGTTTGATATTAAAATTTTTATTTTCTCTTACTTTACACAAATGGAACTCTATAAGAATTTTAATAATTTTAAATTTTTCTAAATTTAATATTAACTGTGTAATATGACAGAATACTCTTGATCTCAAGAATTTAATGAAATGTGTCATTTTATGAAATCTATAATCAATGATATGAATATTATTTTTTCTCTTTGGATATACCATTGAATGTATTATTACGTTAAATTATTGTTCGTTCTTAATTTGGTTTTTTGAAAGAAAAATCCCTTACTTAAAGGGGAAAACAATAAACGTAGATATAATATATTTAAGAAAAAAAAGTTTTTTAATAACAAGTATTCAATTTGCATTCACTATGTTGTACTACTTAAGTTTAAACTATTTAACACAAATCCTGTTTTTAAATTTTGCATAAAAATAAAATTTACCTTTAACTCTTAAGCACTTCAAAATATGGTTAGATTTTTGACGCTATATTATATAAAATTTTAACAAGATGATTTTAAATTAACCAATCGTTAATATAGTTCTAATTTTACAGCTTTTCACTTCATAGTAGACACCAAATTATAAAGTTCGAAGTTCTCAGTTAAAAATATATGTTTTAAAAGAAAAATCAATATATTTATTTTAATAATAAAATTAGAATATTTTCATTTGAATATATATTTTGATAAGAGAGCTAATTTTAAAATCAAAGCGATTAACTGAAATTGAATCTTTCCAAAGTTAAATATTTACATATTTTCTTTTCAAAAATTAAATTTATTACAAGGAAATTTTAAAACCCTTGAAAATATTTTCCAATTAAAAAAAGAAAAAAATTGTAAGTTTAGCGTTTTATAGTTAGACATTTATATAGTCAGTGCCATTTTAATTATTGATCTTTCAATGGCAAAACGTTGATTTTTTAGGATTCATATTATTTCCACAATTCACATTAGGAAGAAAATTATTTTTATTCGTTTATAGTTTAAGTTTATATTTACTACAAAAAAAAAATTGCCTAAAAAGTGCTTAGCTCAACTGTGAAAGGGAACATTAAAGTAAAAATTATTTTCCAAAGGAATGTGGAAATTATACGTTTAAATGTGGTGGTAAAGAGATTTTAAAGGTGAAAATAAACAAGAGTCACAAAAATGTAATGAACATTTTAATGAGTCTTGCTTTTAAATTACGAGTTCAAAACTGCAACCAGCAACGCAAACATTAACTTCGCATCATCGGTTGTTCATTTCACATTTAATAGCTGTTTTGCCAGAATTGTTGACTGTACACACTTCCATAAGTTCGTTTATTTCTCAGTCTCATATATAAAAACCTCAAGCTCCCGATTCGTGCGCCAAACTCAAGCTAGTAATGACGCTTCTGCAAAATATTATCAGCTGAATTAAAAAAGTTCCTATACCTTTTATCCTGGTATTTTGGAGTCCTTGACCTATGGTAAATTTATGCAGCATTCTTATAATTAAATTTTCCATATGTACATCGTGCTCTCAAGATTTATTATGCAAAAAGTTATTATAAATTATCGATTGGTGACACGGTAGAGTTACAAATAAAGTTCTAGAGATGTTATGTAAGAGTGTTCGGGGTTCACCACAGTTCTTTTTTCACGTAAATTCCAAGAATACGCTGAATCGTAGAGTCTTCCAAATGCGTTAAGGTTGCAAGTTGCTTTCGGTAGATTTGGTCCCTTAAATAATACCAGAAGTTGCAGTTGGTGAGGCTAAAGAGAATGGAGGCCAAGCTGTAAGAAAATAACGTCTGATTACATGTTCTTTAGTGAAATGTTTTCTTCTTAGAATATTGTTTAATTTTTAAGATGCTTGTAAGTTATTTAGCAGAAGAGGTTCGGATTCTCTCTCTTTCTCCGTGCCATAACATCACGAATCTGAGAACTTCTTGACCATGATCTGGACCATAACCTCTTGACAACGTTCATGATATATAATTAAAGGGTGCTTGCGAATCTGCATTACAACTGAGCAGAATCTGATTAAATTTTTATGAGTACTTTGCTTAAATTTCCAGAGTTTGCTGTTTGAAATTCTTTTATCTTCAAGCCTTTGTATATAGTGTAGTATTTCCAATAAGCTCTTTCAAACTATCATCAGTAATCTGTATGATTTAAAGTATGCATCCTGATACATTGTACTCAGGTTAAGGAGTATATCTCTTTCTTACCTTCAAACGGTTTAAATATCCTTAATGCTGTTACTTATTACTAACAATAACCATATAATATATCTGTGGTTTCGAACGTAAAATCAGGATCTAAATTTTCATAAGAGAAATACAAATATATCTCTTTATCTTAAATATGATATTGTACTAAAAATAATATTATTAATTTAAATACCATCATTGAAATATCCTTCCCCCAAAATTAGTTATTCTCAAAAACATAATAATTTCAAGATTTGCTTGCTTTTTTTCCCCTACACACAGTTATCATTATTTTAATGAATTTTTTATTAATATTGTATCATTCATCCTTTCATAACCAAAAATTACCACAAAACAAATTTTTCCATTGTATATTAGACTTGAAATTCATTTAAATTGATTTCAGTAAAATGCATTGCAGTTTTCCTATTTAATCAATACTTTTTACAAGTTTTTAATCGATTGATCGAAAGTTATAAATTTAGCACGAGAGCTTTTTTTGAACTTATTACTTATTTACTTCCAAGTTATTATACTAGTTAAGAGTAATTTATCATTATTAGAAAATTTTATAACATTAAAAGATTAATTTAATAAAATGAAATAACTCATAAAAATTTACAAAGAAATTCTATTTTAAAAAATAATTAATATATTTAAAGAAAATAAAATATTGAAAATAATTATAACAAATAATTTTAAAACGCTTCATCTTTATAACTGTTACACATCCGCATTATCTTCAAGAACCGGCGTATAAAATATAATTATTCTGAGACATAATAAAATAAGAAAAAAGGAAAATGTTTATAATTTGCTTTATCTTAATGCCATACGTATATGATTTTTAATACGAAATGTCTATACATTTTATAAGAAAACTAGAATATTATTATGATATAAAATGTTGGAGATAAGATCATATATAAATAAATGTATATCGTAAAACGCCATATTAACTATAGAAATGTTTTACTACTTATGTTTGCTGCATAAGACATTATTCAGTAAACGGAAAATTTATTTTATTACTAATCTTAAACTAAAATGTAATTACTACTTATTCATATTCAGCTACATTGTTAACTATCCCAATTATATTCAGTAAATAGTATATTAAAATTAATTTATACGAGTGTTTTTGAACATTGGAAATTACATACGATTATTAGTTTAAAAAAATTGATTTTTTTTAAAAAACAGTAAATTCTAATTTCTATTATTTTAATTACATGATAATAATGTTTAATATGATTAATAACCTAGTAGTGTAATAATAAATTTCTTTGCAAAGAATTTGTAAAGGACTGAAAGTAATTTTTCACTTTAGAATTAAATGATATGTCTGAGTGTTAGATTATGGCCATAGAAAATAACCCTGTTAAATATTTTATGCATAATAACAGTTTTAATTCTATTAGAAAGCTTTTCATTTAAAATACTCTTGAAAGTGGCTTAAATGATTAAGCACTTTAGATGATACGAGAGAATTCAGATCACATAAGGTCAAACACAGATAAATTTTATGCATTCCAAAATGTATTAGGAAATAATACAGCAATACATTACACAGACATTATATGAGCTCCAACGTGTATCATTTAACAAAATTTGAATGACAGAAATTTGTTTATTAACTATTACGCCGTTGTGAGTTTTATCGCTTTGATCTTTCCTCAGCTTTTTTTTTTTTCACTTCTTCCAAATCGGGCCTTTATTTATTTTATTTTATTTTTATTTTTTTTTAGTAAAAGTTTACATTACAGATTCTTTTGCTTAGAAATTGCATGAAATATTTTAAAACAAAGTGATATGTGACGCTGGTACACTTGAAAATAAAGTACTACAACTAATTCTCGTGAAATATTGTATTTAAATCTCTCTCTCAGTCATACAGTCTATTGCTACCATTTTTTTTCAAAAGAAACAACTACAGTAGAAAGCGATACTCTCACATCATTCGAAAGCTATATACGTTTGAAACAGTGTAAAATCCAGATGGACGCGTGTAGTACCCATAACGTTGAGGGATAGATTGAGATGAGCGCGTTCACGCGTTTGTAACAGCATAAGGGTTAAAGTAAGAATAAACAGATACACATCCGACGGATTTCTTAAGTTTTATTGCTTTATTTATCTCTTCTTTTCACAGATATAATTTGTTATTTTAAAACAAATATAAAATTCTTCTAGAGAAAAAGGATGTTCCCTTTATTTTTCATATACTCAATAATAACTAATTTTATGATATGTGCGTCTCTACATTAACAAAAGAGAGAAAAAAAAATATCGTGTAACAGTTATCGAAGCAAATATTTTTCATTTGCATAATTCAAAGAAAAAATAAAGAAAACATCAGAGTATGAACAGTATGTTTCACCTTGGTGAAACTATAGCTTATAAATATACATGAGAAGATAAAATCCTTAACTTTCTTTTCCAAAGGAGAAACATTTTGAAAAAAAAAGTTTTAGGGATTTCTAATTCTTCTTGTAAGTAGTATTTCATTTATTTGTTAATTCAGTTGTAGCTCTTAGTACAAAATCTGAAACTTCTGTTAAAAGAAACTACATATAACCCAATAGAAGCATTTTATGCTGAATTTTAAAAACATTTTGCAGCATATTTATTTCCTAGTTTAACACACGGAGTTGAACTATTCTGCATATTTACTTTACCGTATTTTTTAGGTAGCTCTTATCTTTGTTTCTGCTCACCTCTGTTGAGATTAATTCAAAATTTTGGAACATCTTGAATATGAAAAAAACACTTGTCTTGGTTTGAATCAATGCCGCATGAAATATCTGATTGAATTAGAGTATTCATATTCGTAATATGGTTTAGTAATAGATTTGAAATTATAGATTTATACTAGGTTGATGAACTGAAAATGATCGAATTCATAAACGACAATCATGGTCAAATGACATCTGACTTTGTACAGCATTTACCCAAATTTCACTTAAAGCCACATAACATTTGTCCTGTAAGTGTGAAACGAGACTGACTCATTTAACCCTCTCGTGGGTTTTGGAAAGATTACTTCTCATCTATATGAGCTTACAAAATACACCTGTGGGAAGAGCGCAACCCATCATAATATATTGGTCTTGCTATTATAACGATGGGAAGACTGATTGTCATACTAATCTTTTATTTTCTTATTGATCTTGTCATCATAAATAGGTGTGGTAAACGAACAAAAGAAACAGAAGTTTACACTAGCTAACATTCCGTATAGCATTAGCTCGTTAGCTAATAGACGGATATTCCTCAAGAAAAAAAGGAAAGGACGTCCTGCTAGCTTCCAAGCAAGGAAGTGTGTAGTTTCGGATGATGTGGGCTTATCTAGTATGGGAAATCATATGCCAAACATGATTTTTAACTATAGACGAAGTAGGAAATGTAGCAGAAAAAGAAAAGAAAACAGGATACATTACATGTGTGCAGTATGTGATAGCCTCTTGTGCATTGAAACATGCTTCTCATCTTTGCATGACAAATTATCACCATTAAATTTAATTTTCTTAATTACATTGAATGGTACCTTGGGAAGTATTCTTCCCACCCCTATAAAATTTAAATGCAAACAGGAATAAAATATATTTCTTTAAAAGCTATTGTTTAGTTGTTAATACAATATAAAAAAAACTGGAGAAATTCAAAAGAGAAATAAATGGTTCACGGTTAATGGTTAAATAAACTAACCTTATATTTTAACATAGAATCCTTGATAAAGTTAAAAAAGGATTTTTTAATCAACAATTTTTTGTTCCTCCTTTTTTCCATCTTTCTTTAGAATTCCACCCAATATGTATTTTAAACCTTTAAAAGATACCTTTAACAAGTAAATTATTTTAATTTTAAATACAAATTTAACTAAAAGCCCAAAATGGCGGATTTACCCTAGGTTGCTCATTTCGTTTCCCTTTACTTTAACATACAACGTCTCTCTAAATCTTAATTACAATCAAAATATTCGCACAGCGAGCCAGGAATGGAGTCATTTGCGTCAACTTACTACAGCCTATTTTTCTATTCCATTCCACTGTGTCCCAAAAGGATTCTCCAGCGGAAAACAGGTCTTCGGCCCCCTCAGGCAAAATTAATCATTGGTCGGCGATCCGAGGGAAAAGGTTTTAATTAATTTAGAGAAGTTTATAATAACAGAAAGTTGTATATTTATGTAAGATATAATGGCAACACGAAGTAGAGTGGTGATAGGAAGTTCTTCCGCAATT
Organism: Trichonephila inaurata madagascariensis; assembly: GCA_019973955.1. NCBI lineage: Eukaryota > Metazoa > Arthropoda > Arachnida > Araneae > Nephilidae > Trichonephila > Trichonephila inaurata. The sequence continues at coordinate 979,079 of BMAV01008782.1, read as the reverse complement.
TTTTGTGGCTGGAAAAACTTTCCCTTTAGAATTTCCCAACCTTTTCCTCTTTGGTAAGGAAGAAATTAAAAGTCGGAGGATGAGGTTCATAAAAGGGTTTCACGTACGATTAAAGATTCGTCCTCAGAGAATATATTTTGATGGTCTGGAATGGAAGAATTTAATTGGAAGCGAGAAAATCAGAACATCTGCTTGTATTGGGTTTATCGTATTCTTAATAAATTAATAATTAATTGAATGTTATGGATTTATACTATAGTATCAAACATAAAAATTTACTGATTCCCTTTTTTTTGGCAAGATACACTGAGACATTAATCTTAGAATGCTATCCATTGAAAAACTTATGGGGGTGGTAACCATTCATCTCCCAGACGACTTGAGTTTTAACAAGATTAAAAATTTTAAAAGTTAATAATAAAAAAATTATATTTCATGCAGATGATTTCTGAAACCAACTTCCCCGCAAGAGAGTAAAATTTTTTTTTCGAAGCAACCTTTTTTCGTTTTTTTGCTCTCCCACATTGCCCAGAACATGATAAATAAAAATTTTTTTTATTCTCTGACAGTCGGGCAAAAAGCACAGTTTCCCCTTTTTAGTTTCCCGTTGTTCAGGTGGTTCTGTTCTACTCTTTAATTTTAAAAGTTCCAAATAATTTTCCCCTTGTTGATCGGTGCAAAGTTGATACATTTATACGTTTCTTCAACATGGGCAAGGTTTATTTCTTTATCGCAAACCCTTTAAAAAATGCTTTTTCAGATTTCGGAAATTGTACATTATAACATTCATTTGCCGTTTTATCATGCTTCCGTAAATTCGTGATTTTGAATTTCAATAAAATTTTCATTTTCCGATTCATCCTCAGAAATAAAATCATCACAACTTTTTTGAAAATTCTCAAAAGTTTTCTTCCAACCATCTCAAAAAGGGAAAAAAAAAAAAACTAAGACAAATTTAAATTTCCCAAACTTTAAATTTCCCCTTTCACCCCAAACAAACATTCCCAAAAAAAATATTATATAAAAATTTTTTTTTGAAAAAAAAACATATATGTAGTAGCCAAGGCCATATGGAGGTACTGATTTACACGTTATATTTCCTGTTTTGGGGAGGGAGGATTTGGTTATACTTAGTCTGCAGACGAATGGGTAGACTTTCAAGATTAAAAATATCCCCGACATTAAAACCCCAGATACTTGGTTTTAAAATATATATACCACCGAAATTTTAATTTATTAACTATATAAATTCATTAATGTTTTCTGGACATATTTATATTATTTATGATTTCATAGAGATTAAATAGTAAGATTAATTCTAGATGCTTAAAAAAATGCATATTATTTTACCACAATATTCAGGCTGAAGATAATTTGTTATTGTTAGATAGTGTTTTAATGGGAGGAAAAAGGGGAAATCCATGTATATACTGTCTCAGAAAAATCAATTTAAATTGTGAATAGGGATGAAACGTATTTTTTTTCTTTCCCAAATCACTTTCAGTGAACCAATATATTTTTAAAAAAATTGTATTATTTAAATATTTGGGGAATGTATTAAGGAACATTGGGAAAAACATTTCGAATCAGTTGAATACTGTTAATAGAGTGAATTTTCATTGCATACATTTTTGAATCCTCGAGAAAAAATGTTAAACTAAAATTTTGGACACAGCACGAACTTCAAATTGAAAAAGTGTGTCTAAATAAAGCATCTTGGCCTAAATATCAGTAACACAATGCATTATAATTTTATATTTATATTATATTTTAACGTTTAATCATTACATCATTTATTTAAGTAAATGTAATGAAATATTTAAAATTAAAAATAGATTTCTGAAAGAAATAATTAGTTTTATGAATGTAAAAAAGCATCGTATTTGTAATCGAATAAAACGATAAATATAAGAATATGTACTTTGTTATCGTATTAATCAATATTTTTATGTCTCACTAAAAAGAAGGACTTCGATCTTTGAAAATAATTTCTATTTTCTATCTGTTAGATTTTCATAACTCAATATTTCGTGAAACATTTACGAATAAATTTTGCTCCTTTATAAATTTCGAGCCATATTATGGTTTTTATTCCCCAGTTATTCAAAAGCAAAACAAATTTAACTCATAGTAGGGAAATTCTTTCATGTTAGAGAACACGATATGCATACTCGTATAATTCCTAATGCATTTTTGATGTGTGTCAGATTTCATAATAAAAACGAAGGGCTTAAAGTTATTTTTGCTTTTACCTCCTTGTGACCAAGAAAAACATTTCTAGTGTAGCTCCAATAAATTTCCATAAATATCATTTATAAGTATATATTTTATTCAAGGATATTTTTCAAACTATTCGAAAGTATTTTTATATTTTTTTAAAAAAAATATTTGAGTCAATGTTATTAGTGAAGATGCAGTATAATTTTCCTAGTTCACAAATTTATTTCTGCTGAAAGTAATTTTGAATATTACATGGAAGATGTATTATAATTATATATCTGTTTCTATTATTCAAAAACTTAAAACACTGTCTAACTATAACATGTTGTTTACTATAAATATAATAAAGCAAAATAATATAAGGATTCACTTGACAAGTATTCTGGTAATATTTGCTAAATAAAGGTTAAGACTAGAATAAAGAAAACTGCAATTAATGTGAGTCATAGACTTCTTGTGTAAATCAAGTTTTAAATTGTTAATAAGGAAACTATAAATTACAGTAATTTAATAATGAAATTTTAAGAGAAAGAAAAATTGAGGTAATGTAGAAAATGTCATTATATATTTTATAAATATTTAAAGACACGAAATTATATGATGAAATTCTTAAGTATAACGAAATTAATATTTCAATATAATAGTATTAGTTTGAACATATTGAAATTATTTTCAGAATTAATTTTTTGAAGATATGAAATTAGATTTATTAGTGGAAAATTATTTAAATTGTAATTACACTGCTCAGCGTTTTTGCAACTTGTTGACTAGTATCTTCAATATATACATAGCAAACATTTCAAATAAAGGGAAATTATATGAAAAATAACTTAAACCGTTTTAAAAAACAGAGTTGACAAAGATTTGAGTTTTGTATCATTACATGTCTGCCAAATGTATAAAAATTGAAAAGCATGGTTATTCCAATTCTTTCTCCCAATATCATTGCCCTTTTATTAAGTGGTACGTATTGTTATGAAATGTTTAGGAAATACAAAAAGCGCTCTATAAAAAAATAAAATCACATAGCGGTTTTTATTGCAATAAAAAGCAACATAATTAATTCAATTCTCTTCCTTCGGCGGAAATGATTTATTCGACAAAGTACGATTCCTTCAAATTTCTGAAAACAATTGCTGATGAAGTAATTGAGCTATTTTAAATTTTACTACTATGTAATACTTTCTAATAAGGAAATATTGTGAAAGTAACTTTTTTACTGTGCCATCTCATTGGTATGAGAGATATATATCGAAACCTTTTAAGAATTTAATATTTTATTAATAGATAAACTTTATGCACGTACCAACGAGAAAATGCAATGCAATGAAGATTCAATTGATGGATATGCAAATTTTTTAGAATATGAAGCTAAACAAGTTATGTAGAAGCAAGTTGTGGTCACGTCGTAATCGTGCGAGATAAAATGAAAGGAAATGTAATCTGAATAAATAGTTACTAATCTCTGTCTCATAGGGAATTCAGATTTTCGAGATCTACCCTCGTGAAGACACGTGTGGAGTAGGACATGACTGAATGATGACACAAAAGGCAATTCGAGGCACAGAGCAATTTAGAGAGTCCAACTGCAAGCGTATGATTTAATTTGGTTTTACCGTAGTATTATTGCTTTAATAGCTCGTAGATGTCTCCACTATGAGCATAACTTGGACAAGATGGGTAGAAACAAATAGCAGATCCTCTAAAAATTATTCACAATGCGGGGTCCGATGCAGACGAAAGAATGTGGTGATGTAGCAGCTACTCACGACATTATGTGGATTGTGCCGGAAGCTTTGGATGCTACAATGTGTAAGATAAGATTCTCATGGTGATCGGCTGAAAGCTCGATGAGCCTGCAATGTAACTCTTAACGAAGATTACATTAACAGCTGCCCACCTAGTTGAACCATTTTAATGCCGTCGAGTCGTGACTGATCAACTTGGTTGATTGAATGGCATAATTTAGTTTTTAACTAAGAGTCTCGATTATATTGTTTCAATTATAGTCACCGAATGGAAGTTTGGAATGATCTGAAAAATACTCGTATAATCAATCCAAACACTATTGTTGAACCTTATATCACTTGTCAACATGACATAATGGTTGGAATGCCATTAAGTATGGTACTAGATCACACATCTGGTACGCATCAAAAACGCACTGACGGCACAAAGATGCATTCATTAGGTGTTATCTTACAATTGGCAAACCCAAAACGCTAATTTTCAGAAGGACAACATTAACTGTACACGATATTTCTCAGAGAACAAACCTTGCAGAACATCCCATTGCTTCCCGGGTTTGCAGTGTCTCCTGATCTCTAACAAACTGAACATATCTCGGAGGGAATTGGCTTCCGATTACTTTGTCTGTAAGAATGGAGAGTAAGTAATGAAATTCTTTATGAAGATTCAACTTCTCATGAAGAATAACTCATTACTCTATTGTACAAATATCTCCTGGGACCTCTGCCTCCATCCTGAAGAAAGGTAGTTCTAATTCCCCGCATTAAAATTATTTTGTTAATTAAATAATTTCCACATGCATTTTCTACATGGGTATTAACTTTTATCACAATCCACCCACTCTCTCATGATGTTGAGTTTCCTAGCCCAGTAGCATATTTTTTTGCTTTTACTTTAAAGGAAATTTTTGGTTAAAAAATGCTTATGTTTCATAATTATTTTTCAGATTATCTTGGGGAAAAAATGCATGCCGACTCAGATAGTTACGAATTAGACAAAATATTAGACACTATGTAACATGAATGGATTTAAGTTAAAGTACCTTTGGGATAAGAGAGCCTTGCCTCCAGAGCTGGCTTCCCATCTCCACAATTATCTCTATCACGAGGAAGACAACGATCTCCACTTCCAACGACAACATCAAAGTTCGATTCAGGGTCTTCCACTTTATCCAGTGAGTTTATTCTTAAGATCTGATGGCGTTCAGGATCAGATATATATAAATGACCGTCAGTTGGGCTTAGAGTGATATGATAATGTGTTGACATATCTGTTGTTCTGAAACAAAAATCATCAAATTCACAAACTACATACAAGTATACGAACTTAAATAAAATAAAGCTTATCTTAAGAATTAAAACCATCACTCTAACATTGATAACTCAGTCCAAAACGGTGAGAAATCAAACATTATAAAACAGAATGATTCAAATTACGAAGATATGTTGTAAATAAACATTATGAATTGAGAAAATAGCACAAAACTCTTCACATATCTTCTATCAAATTCTTAAAAATGGAAAATACATAACTTCTGTTTTAATTATAGCCTTTTTATATAATAGTTTTTGAGAAATATTAAGTAAGACATTAATTTAAAAACCTTTGTAGTTTTATTTGTAATTTCTTTGCAGTTTTATACGTAATTTTTTCGCAGTTTTATTTTAATGTAAAGCTTTATAAAAATAAGTCTTCGAAACATGATCAATCTCTAATAGTTTTTACAAAAACCAATTCTTTGGATAACCTTACACATCATGAATTGAATAAGAATGAGCTTTTCTTCATTATAATTTTGTGATTATATCAGGAATTTTACCGATAATGAAGCTGAATGGTATGTGCTTCATAAATGATGATAGATGACTATTTCTAGGAAACGAATTGATCATGCCACTAGAGAATTCGGTTATTCTGAGATCTCTGAAAAGGTAGAGATTTGCGTGCGATAACTCTGAGAAAGAATTGTATTTCTCTGACTCATAATACGTGAGGTGAATATTTTTCAGAAAAAAAATGGTGCAATCTGTCTGTAGAACATATAAATCTTGATGAATACATGGGCGATATGTACGTCTGTCATACAGACTTTATTTGAATAGAAATAAATGGTAATGGTTAGAACTTTGGATGATAAGTTAAATACTTGACAACTTTTGAAATAAAAATATAAAATTTATATCTCAATTTGTAAAAAGTTTATGTTCCTTATATTTATCCTTTTCGAAATTAATGTATTAAAATAGAAAAGAAAGAAGGAAGCATAATTTAAATATTTGCTAACATAAATTAAAATAAATGCATTAAACATTTGCACTCACTGTTAAAAGCATAAGTAACATTTATTTAGATATTGCTGAATTTTGTCTGAGAGCTGTGCACGTACAATTAATTGAACTTTAAGAATATAGAACATGTTTCTTGCATGAGTAACTTAATTATTCTTCAGGACTGAAAATGCATGCATATTTTAAAAGTACGTTATTTTTCACTTTTCATTCATGATTATTAATAAGGTATGGGAGAAATCAATTAGGTTATAAACAGGAAGTCATGCAAAATAAATAAAGAAAAATGAGCTAGTAAATTTATCAGAAGTTTAATAAAGAATTTAACATTAATTTCGCTCTGTTTCAATATTAGTTAATTTACTTAAAAATTCCAAAAGGAAAGGTGAGATATTTCTTTCATTTCAAGACATTTTATCAATTTATATATATATATATATATATATATATATATATAATTCAATCACAACACAGGAATCAATATAAGAAAAAAAAATCGAAACTAAATGAATCCCATAACATAAAAATCCCATTTCCGAATAACAATGGCGAATATAGAAAGACAAAATTCCAACGTTTTCAAACAAAATTAAAAAAATCTATAAAATAAAAATATATAAAATATCCAAGTGCAACCTCGGACTTAGGACTGATAAGTGGGGTTATTTCGTGAAAAGGAGAACAGATATATATATATATATATATATATAATAGGTAATCCTAATACCCTATTTCGAAACGCGTCTCAATTTATTTTTCCTAAAGCGTATATTTATTATTGATTCTTTAGGCCTTGACTTTTAGAAATATTTATTGGCGATTCCAAGAAATACAAGATCATTAATTGTTTTCATGTGTGGTATTTAATAGTGCCAAAACAATTATGCCATTTCTATATAAATAACTAATTATTTCCTTTGCTTAAACACGTGACTGTATTTCTCAATGCATTTTTCCTGTTCCTCCATGTATATAGAAACTTGATATTTGAATAATTGCCCGTCTTGTTTTTTGTCTTCGCAATGTAGCTATCGCATTTTTTATCTTTGTTTCTTTGTCTTTGTCTTCGTCAAAATGTAAGGCGCGCGTGTGTGTTTTTATGCTAGATATGTTTTCTGTGTTGTGTTTAAGATGTTTATGTTGGTGGATCTGTATATGTCTAATAAAACCGATTTCTTGCCACAAAGGACTGCTTGGCCAATGCAACATCGTCATCATGTTTCCACCACTTGCCAGGATTACGGCATATAAAATCGAAGACCTGATAATGTTAAAATCAAATATAATATTATATTATTGACTTACTGCTTTGCTTAGGTGGCATATCAACAAAAATATTTCTTCACTTTTGCTTTACATATGTTTTATTTTAAGTTTTACAATGATCTTTATAAATTAATCAGTATTGTTTTTAATAAATGTACTTTTCCTATGTGTGTTCGTTAATTGCATCTTTCATAACATATTTTTATCTTGAAAATATTAGTTTTTTTCAATGACGAAATGATAATTAAATTTTAGGGATTAATTTTTGTTCACCTTCCCTCTCAATCCAGAAACTCACACAACATTCTAAAGTCTGATTTACGAATAACCATCGATGTTAAATAATTAATTATACTGCGTTGTATTCAACTGTTTATCCAATTAGGAATGAAAGGAAAAGTCTAATTTTAAAACAATTACTAGTTGACCAATTCTATAAACAGACTAATTAATTCCTATGCATAACGTAGACTACGGTAGTCCAGCGGCCTTTGTCTGAACTCAATGGAAATATTTCTTCCGAGTCATGGTTTTGAGTCCTATTGCCATTAAAGATCGGCCATATAGAATAATAAATGCAAGTTAAGTTAAGCATGTAGAATCAAAATCCTCATGTTTCTGTAATACGGAAGTTTAGGAGTAGGGAACCAGCTTAGTCAGTAGCCGTAGTAGCTGCCCAGCTATTATGATATCACCTTCGCTGGGAGTGGGCAAATTGCCACCCGCAACGATTTTTTTGCAGCCTGCCAGGGCAGTCAAAAAGCAACATAAGCAGAAAATATTTTCTAAATTTGGGTAACAAATATTTTTTAAAAATACTTAAAATATAATAAATAATTTATATCCAGATGTGTGTAATACGTTTCTATTACTCTGTGTTGTATTTATTTAATGCTAAAATTGTAATATTTGCAAGAAATACCGTTTTTTACATTAAAATTGCAATCCAATGGAAACTTGGCAAAATCTTGGCGTTAGATACAAGTTAGCATCTTTTTTTGGCGAGTGCGTGACCCTGTGGATTGCCCTATGGAAAAATCCGTAGGACCTATAAATAAGGAGTCACTCGGCGAAACTGGGTTTGTCTTGTTTTGTGGAGAGTTAGTATTGACTCTTGACAGTTGAAAAGTCTACCAGTGATTAGGGATTACTACGGTTGTTGAATAGGATGAGAGAGAGTGCTTGTGAATAATCTTTAACAAACTTGTATTTTAGACACTGATAGTTGTTTCTGAGCGCCGTAGAAAGTATGAAGCTTCTGATATTTATTCTGCGAAAATTGCTGGTGTATCCTGTATTTTAAGGATCGTTTTTCAACAATAAATTTCATCGCTCCTGAACAACTGTCTTGTTCTTTGAGACTGATTGCATAAAATACTCGACCCCGATCTATTTAACAATATATTTGTGAGCATTTTTCTTGCATGAAGATCAACAAGAGTAAATAAGATACAAGCTGGTTGACATAACTTGTAGGCTTTGATGAGAGATTCAACAAGCAATCTCAATCCAGGTTTCCAAAAGAAAAATGTAGAGAAGTGATAATAGAGTGAATTGGTTTCATTAAACTGATTCTTAAAATTATATGTGCTTGCAGTATAGATATAAAATCAGCACAATAAAATAAAACTTGTACTATTAACTGAATAAAACTTGTACTATTTATTTAACTTATAGTTTTGAATTTTCATAGTATGATTTATACTTTTTCTTAGGTGTAAAGTTAATTATTAACTGCTTGCCTGTATTATCCCGAGTTATCTCGGGTTTGTATATATTGAAGTTAATTATAATCTCGAAAACTCGGGTGAAGCAGAATTTGTCAGTATGATTTGTTTTATCACGGTTTTACTCGGCCTAGATGAAATGAAATGAAATATTCAGCTTCGATTGTAGTTTGCAAACTTTTTGGTTTCGCGGATCTTTTGGCGGAACAGGTCATTTGTTTCCCATATTGTATAGTACACGTTATCTTGTGGATTAGTCATGTATAAAGAAGGTAGTTCCGTTGAAAAAAAGTAAAATAGTGGAGACGATGCAAGACAGCGAAAGCGATGATTTTCAGATAGTGATTATGAAAAGATGGACATTGAAATTAGTGGAACTGATTCTTCTGTATGTAGACTACATTATGTACGTAAATCAGGAGGTTCATGATCACCTAAACAATTTAGAATGGAACTGATTGAAAAAATAATTTCAGGAAATTCTCGTGACGAGTTTTCTGCCACATCAGGAAGACCAGTTAGCATTAGTCTTAAGATCCGTTGAAAAGTAACACTCAGGGATGTATTCCTCAGATTGTTATTCATGCTACTGAAAAAAAAAAATCATATCCAACGAGAACATTGATACACTTCGGTGCTCCAGTAAAAGACAGATTCCAGATGTGTATTCAGCCGAAATAAAAAAAGAGACCAGATACCAGGGTACAGAATGTCAGGTATCGCTTTGTGTTGTCGCTTGTTTCAAAAACTATCATACAAAGACTAATATTTAACTTTTCTCCATTTGCCCGAGATAACTCGGGATAGTAAACTAATATTAAAACAAAATGCTTTTATACCTGCAAAGAATAAAAATTCAATTTAAAGCCTACATATTTTGTTTTGCTTTGCTTCCTTGTATTAAATAATAAAATAAATAAATGTGATGACTTTTTGCATTTTTTTTAAAAAAAATTTGTAAGGGAAGCGGTTAAGCGTCATCATTTTAAAGGTGCCGCCCTGCGGTATCCCTTACATCACATTGTGGTTCACGAGCCAAAACAATTACTCACCTCTGATCAAACTAATGGTCATGGTCAGGTAATATCGGTACCTAATTTTTGTTGATTCTTAGTGCGTTTAAAGGTCCTTCATATAAAGGGCTGATGTACGTTATATCTGTTGACGCTAAGATTTCTAATGTTAGTGTGGTGTCCATCTTGAGCTTGGTCCTCGGCACTTAATCTTTGCTCGAAATTGCGACATCCATCACTCTATTAGCCTTAAATTAGTTTCAAAATGTGACATTAATTAGTAATCAGTCATTCAAGGTAGCTCAGGTATCGTTTTCGTCATCTTCATCATGTTTAAATTTGCAAGATCAGTCATCAATAGCCCTCGTATTGCTTCAGAATCAGTGGCACACACTATAAGTTGGTACCCCCTAAAACTTGATATTTTTTCCGATTGATTATAATTCTAAGTATATAGTACGTAAAAAAATTTAATTAAGTATTTGTTATTAATGATTAATTTTATTAATTAATGCTAATTATTTCTTCAATAATTAATTTATTACTGTGTTTTTTTCCCGAAAATCGACAAAATCAAAAGGAGCATGTTACAAGAATGGTGAACTTTCGACCCCGGATCCCCCCTTGAAAAATTCTTGTGTGTGCGCTACTGCTTAGAATTATGACGTTATTTAACAGTCATCGACACTAATAAGAAATTCGTTGTCCAATATAGTCTTATAAACTTGTTTACGTTGTTGTTAAGATTGAAAATGTTCCAATTTTTTAAGCCGAATTTCTAAAATTGTTTGCTGTTTTAAAGTTCTTAAAGAAAATTAGAAGCCTAATCTTTTCTTTTCTTTTTTTTTTTTTTTTTTTTTTTTTTGAGATAACATTGATTGAGATTGAAAAACATTTGGAATTGTGTCCGCATCAAATTTAGGGTGATAATGTGTTAAATGTTGAAACTACGAAAGTGTTTAAAAAATACCTAAACAATATAATATATCTCCTTACTTCTCCATTTGAAAGAAAACTTAATGTAAAACATTGAAACCAGCGATTATCAATCTGTGGGATGCAACCCTCGGGGAGTCGTGAAAACTCTACGCAGAGGGCGTGATCATATCAAAAAATCAAAAATAAAAGATTATTTTTCAAAAAAAATATTAATTTACTGAAAGGAAGCAAAACAAAATCCATTATAATGTAATAAAAAAATAAAATACAAAAGTTCCATATTTATTGCAATCAGTTCCAATTTAAAAATTAGTCAGGAAAAGTAACGCAATATACTTATCCTATTAATTAAAAAAAAACACATACAAAATTAAATCCTTATCTTGATAATTTGTACGGATTATAATTAAAAGTTCGCATTGTCGCTTTTACGTCAAAGTACATTTGTATTGCATTCAATACATTGTTATTGTATCGCAGGGGGCGTGATGGAAATTATGATTTAAAATTGGGTAGCAGATATTGAAAGTTTGAGAAACACTGATTTAAACAGATTAATCGTTTTTACAGTTACAACCACAAAAACTTTAGAATTTATTTAAAAGTATTGTTTTATAATTTTATAAAAAGGCAAAATTCTACAACATTTTTCTTTATTTAATTTCTTAGTTATGCATATTTATGCCATTTCGTAACGAAGACTAATTCTTACCTCATTCTAAACACAGTGTACACTTGACCGTTTGGAGTTATTCTTCTAATGAGATTGAAATCTCCTACATACACGCTGCCATCAGGGCCAGAAGTAAGGGCAACCGGAGCTAAAAGTCTTGCTTCTTTAGCCATACCATTGCACTCTGGACATAATAAAGGTCGTTGATGGCCAGTGCCCATTAATGTGGTTATTACTCTCGGCTGCTGCTTGAAATAAATAGTAGTACCATCTCCTTTCTGGAGGACTCCTGTAAAATATAATAGTACATAACTTGTATGTTCATTGCGAGACAACATTATCATTAACTTTAGTATCAACATGCTTCATTTGACCATATTTCCTGCTTTCATTTGTTCTTCTTATTGTAATAAAATCTTAATGTGTTACATGTTATAATATTAATAAAAACTCTCCATTGTTATATGATAATATTTTTAATGCTACTATAATTTAGATTTCTATAAAATACATTTAGCCATGTAAAAAACGTTAGTGCAAAAAATATTGAATAAATATGCTGAAAATTGATTTTAATTTTCTTTAAGGTATCCGACTACGTTCGGAACCGTGATTTTTAAAAAGCGCATAAATGGATAATTTTCATGATATTTAGTGTCACTTAAATTAGAATACATGAATACAATTGATTTAAGGATGTTTTGCCAAAAAAAAATAATTTAAATACAATATTTTGGTAAAAAATTAACTTAGAATAATTTTTTTTCAAAATGTTCTCCTTTTGTGAAAAATGCTTCTAGTATGATAATATTTTGCCTGATATTCAGCTCAGACCTCTGTACAAAGGCTCAACTAGAATTTTTGAAATGCACAACTTGGAAGTCGGTTTATCCATGTTTTACGAACACAGAAAGGAGAAATTTTAAGAAAATACGCCGATAATTATTTCAAAGGGTTGTAACTCTGAAAATAATGTGAATTTTTCAAAATTCATTGTTGAGCCTCTGTACAGAGGTCTGAGCTATATACAGGCAAAATATTAATACAATAGAAGCATTTTTTACAAAAGGAGAATGTTTGGAAAAAAGGTTATTCTAAGTTAATTCTTTGCCAAAATATTGTATTTAAATCGGTTTTTTGTTAAAATGTGTAATTAAAACAATTTTATACATGTAGTCTAATCTAAGTGACACTAAATATCATGAAAATTATCCATTTATGCGCTTTCTTAAAATCACGGTTCCGAACGTGGTCGTATACCTTAAAAGAAATATATTCCATTTATTTAGATAGTTAATTTATTAATAAAAAATCTAGCACTGATTGGTTCTATTTCTTTTATAAATTTTCTCAAGTCAACAATAAATTACTTTAAATATAAGTTACTCTATTAAAGTTAATGAAAAAATTTTTAATATAAGAAATATTTATTTAAAAATTAAATGCCTAAGTACGTGACTGAAATAAAATACATCCTAATTGGTTAAATATATTTGTTTAAATTATAAATTTACCTTCATGGAAATTGTATCGATGATGTATATCTAAGTTCCATCCACCGAGCTCCGAAGTATCCATATCATAACCTTTAAGAGTCATTGAATGGGATGTCCAAATAATACTTTGGCAAGTACTATATTCGTATCCAACGAACACTGTAAGCAGACAAATTCCAAAATATATATTTTATTTTTAATAAAAAGATACAGTGTTTTGAAATTTAAAAAAAAAATATGTTTGTTATAATGAGATACTTTAATTTTTGGTAGTTTCAATACTTTAGATTTATACTTAATCAAGCATTGAAACCCGCAGTCTGAAAGATACACATGACCTACGAAGAATATATTTGCAGCTCACCGACTAATGAGTATATAATATAAAAATTATACTAAAGTCATATGATTTTTTAGACTTTCTAATTATATGTATTATTTTATAACGAATCAGAATATTTATCAATTAATTAACTATTACTAATCGTGTTGAAATGATGCATTGTTTTCCCATTAATAACAGCGAAATATTAAGCATCCAATAGTATAATAACACTCCTCTATGGCGCAAACAAAAATTTTTTAAGGCAGGGTTGAGGGTCGAAAGTCCATCATTCTCGAATCGTACCTCAACATATTCTTTTGATATAATAGTTGTCAGGAATAAAAAATGATAAAAAAGATTATTTAACGAAGAATTAACATTAATTAAAAAAATATTTATTTATTTACTATATACATAAAATTATTATCAACAATCGAAAGAAAAAGAATGATGGTGGAGGGGTCCCAGATTTCAGCGTGTCACGGGCTCACGCGTCTTTTCTTTAACATGTCCTTTGGGTTCTTTGGGGCCAGAATTAGTGGCAACTCTTTTCCAACCAAACCCAAGAAGTGAAGCGTGAAGGAAAGATGCAAATTAATACGCTTTTAAATATCAGAAGTTAGAGTAAGTGGTGAGGCAATTTGAGGAATTTTATGATAATCAATGATTCAAGCGTAAAGAGGTTTTAGAAAGATTGTCAGCTAACAGAAGTTATTCCTGACATAGAGCCATTAGGTCAAGGTGCATACCGTTGCACTCCAGTAAATACACAAGCTCCTGTAAGATTGGATCGGTCGATCGAAATTAAGATAGGAGTGATTATTTAATATTAGGATCTGTGATAGTATTGGGATTGAGTTTAGGCGAGTTAGTTATTGATAGTAGTCCGTTACGTTATTTTGGGAATATATATATATATATATATATATATATATATATATATATATATATATATATATATATATATATATATATATTGTGTGTGTTTAACCACCGTAGATTCTCTCTCACATATTATTATTATCTAATATGTTAGATGTTTAAGTTTTAAGATCTTAATAAAGACAAATTAAATCATGGCAGCTTCTAGTTCTTCCGTTATTCCTACACCTCTAGCTCACGCTGATAATCAAGGAAAAGGGCACCCGAGAGGGGGCGCCCTTACAAGCGTTGTGTACGCCTGATTGCCTAAATTGGTGAGAAAAATATAAAAAGATTCCACTTTCAAAGAAAAAGAAAAGTAATTTATGACATAACGCTTATTAATCTAGTGAACTTATTATGTATATATTAAGTAAATGTAGAGGAACACTTATTGATTGTTATTAATTGGAGTAATCAAAACAATACGCACGTTTACAATTTTAAAGGACACCACTCTACATCTTAAAACATATAAAGAATCGTTTAAATAGATCATACAATTCATTATATAATAGAGTTAAATTTATTTTTAAAAAAACGATCAAAACGACCATTGTTCATTCAAAACAATGTTTTTAAAACACACTTAAAGGAAAGATACGTAAAATCCTTAAACGAAACTCGAAACGATCAAATTCTATTTTTTTCCCTCATTCCCCTTCGGGAAAAAAGGGGGAATAAATTACTTAATTATTCCGCTCGAAGCAAATCGGCTGCACTAAAATCCCCTAAAGCATGCAGATGCGGTTGTGACTCACACTTGCCGAAAGTGATCAAGCAGGAAATGAAATCTCTAATCTCCGGGATGAGGGAAAGGAACGTTGTTCGGGTGTAATTAGACCGACGTCAATTTTACAGACGCTCACCGGAAGTTGTTTCGTGTTTGCCCCTGTTAACGGCTGGAATTTGAGGCTGTAGGACCGTGGATCAATGGCAAAACCATATAAATCTACACGTCCGGAATGTGGATTATACAGTTAGGGAATTCTCTTCGCATTATAGTGAAATATATGTTTGATTTACACTAGCGGAAGCTGTGTTTCCATATTTAGAGTAATTATTTTTTGCAATTAGCTTTTGTGTTGGAAAGGCTTCGAAATGACGTAATAATTTAATTGCCAGTAAGATACATTGCTAATTTAGTTTGTGAGTAATTGTTAGTTCTTTCAGTTTTATGTTATTAACTTGAGGTTCTTTGATACTTCGTGCGTGTTAATTAGCAGACATGAGAAAGTATTCCTACTTTCGTATAAACAAATTTATATTCTTTTTAAAACAAGAACACAGTTTCTGGGGTTAGTGATCCATAGAAATAATGTTATTTTCTTTGTTTGAATAACTTTCTTGCATCTATATTACGCCTAATACACAAATTAGAAACTAACAAGGAGAGTGCAAGTCTTGGGGTCAAGGATTGAGTTCAAATTTTGTGGGATGGTAGATTTAGTTTTCCTGTTGATGAAGATATATCGTTATAGGGGATACTACTCCATAATTGCTTACATATGTGCAATTGAAAAGCAATTCACTTGTTAAATTCAGTTCTATATCAACGATTACATGTAATGGGTTTAGCGTAGTAGCAACGGGGACCGTTGCTCATCGTAGTGGACCGGGCTCGGATTTGAATCCGTGGAGGGTGAATAATTTTTTTAAAATTTTATGTCTATTTTTTCAATTCCTACTATTAGCTCACACTCTCTATATCTTTATTTATTTATTTATCTTGGTGGGATTTTCAATCGTTAATAAAATACATTTAAAAGCGCTCAATTGAGCTGAAATTTTATATACATGATTATTTTGGATGACAATACCATAATTTAATTATAATTAATAAAAACTAAGTGATTAATATTAATTATCCAAAGAATTACAAATACAGCCACGTTGGCATCATTTTTGGCGACTTGTGTCAAAACTTGTGTGTGTGAAAAAGTTTTTTTCTCACGTCTTAAAGCCTTCAGTTGAACTGAAATGTTACATACACGATTGTTTTGGATGACAATACGATATTTTAATGATAATGGATAAAAATTAATTACCACTTAATGTTGTGTTTCTGTCATATGTATATAGATATTTGTATTAATTGTAACTATTTAATAAACGTAGCTAAAATATAAAATTTTTCCTTTGTTGATCTGTGTAGGAATTGACTTGATTTTTTTATATATTACTTGTTACATATAAAGCTACATAATGGCGTTTGAATATATAGAAAATAGAATCTCGTTAATGGCTAGAAACCTAATAAGAATAATTATTTGTGAATATCATTCGTATAAGTACAGAAAAATATTTATTACAAAACAATAAAATCATTTCGCAAGAATAACAGCCCTTTAACTGCTAGTTAATTGTGAATGGAAACATAAAAACATTTATCAGATTAATAGAATTAGTATAAAAATATGACTAACTTATTGCCCCTCATTGTCGGTACACAATGGTGAAACTTGTCATAAAAACAAATGAAACAATTTCGAAAAGCATCTTGTGCATCGAATTAGAGTAGAATTACGCATTACGTGTAATCGTTTGCAACAGGACTGAGCTTAACGAGTGAATTGAATTTTCAATTGAAAATATCTAAAATTTTATTTAGTAGCCCTATAACCATATATCTTCATCAACAGGGAAACTAAATCTACCATCCTATAAAATTTAAACTAAGTCCGGACCCCAAGACCGTACACTCTGCTTGAAAATATATAATTCATATTGTTTATGATCTTATTACTGGGTGAGGCTTTATGTTTTTGGTTATATGAGAGAACAGAAATTTAAATTACAAATCGATGAGAGAGAGAAAGAAATCAACAAAGCTGAATAATAATACAATACAAAAATAATCCATTTCGACTTTGAGTCTGAAAACCGTTAATCTATTTCTCGAATCATTCAGTTAGGAAATGCATACTAATGGTATCACTTTGTAATTGTGCGGCAAAATTTATTTATATTTTTTAAACAGAAAATATCCCTTTCCCCCCAAAGACATCTTGTCACGTGTTAAGTTTAAATTTAACATTTTCATTACTGATTGCAACTTCTTGTAATTGAATTGTTACGTGTTGCCTATGTTGCGTTAAGGATGGTCATTAGTGTGAAGACTGCGTTAAAATTTTCTAGACGACATTGTTCAGGTCTCAAAATGTATTGTTCATTTGAAGCCCGAGATTGAGGGAGTATTCTAGAGCAGCGATTCTCAAAAGGGTCTATGACAATCTGCAAGGGATCCACGTCCACGAAGATATAATTTTGGGATCTGTGAGATGTAAATGGGAGTCTACGAAAGTTGCTCTCATTAAACCAGAACGTGACTGTAATTTTAAAAGAAAATTTAATCAAATAGAAACCATGTTTTACGGATTTAACGGATTTGTTTACTAAATTCAAAAAGTTATTTGCAAGGTGACAGTTACAAGCACGTTACCTTGTAGTGACAGCGTAAGTTTTATTTATTTAAGTACTAAGAATAATCGAGCCTCTAGCCGACCCTCCGAGAAGATACTTTATTAAAAAAATAAACAATACTCATGTATAAATAGGTGCCAAATGAAGCCCCCGAAAAAAAATTCTTGAGAACAGGGGAAAGAATATAAGTAACAGTAAAAGTATTTTACAATAACAATGCATATACAAAAAAAAGCACGACCAGACACAACACAAATACACAGAGGCTGTCTTACTAATGAGACAGAAGAGACCTTGAAAAAGAAATAAGTTACACGGGGATACCATTCCTATAAGGAAATGCGACATTAGGAAGGGGAGGAATGTTAGATAAAGAGAGGGAAGGTCCAAACATTTTTTCAATTGTATTTTTTGGAAAGACAGATATAGGGCCAGTTCCTAAGCGGCAACAGATGTGATACCCTCACAAATGGAAGGAATAGGAGCAGGAGGTGTCGCTAGTTAAGAAACCGGTGACAAAAGGGAAAGAGTCACCAGATCCACTCCAAACAAGGACCATCATTTCATCATTTCTTGACTAAAGGAGTATAATAAAAGTAAGTATATTGGGGGCGTCAAAAATGTTCTCATTTTCTTATTTAGATATAGATAATCTGCCGGAAAAATCACGTTCTAAACTACGTTCAACAGTTAAATGCCCTTTATTCAGATTTTGATACTGGGTTTGAGAATGCTTTGACTATGGTAATTACCCCGTTATGCAATGAATCCAGATGGTCACATAGAGAAAAATGTTATATTATAAGGGGAACAGGTCGGAATAGGCAGTAACGGAGTCTTATAGCTTAGTTTAGAAACGGATGTCAGCAATTTTGGCTTTAAAAAGATATATCTGTTATTTATCCCGAATCATGAAGTATTTTGAAAAAATGTTTAGATGCTTTTCCTTGTGAGGAATTTCATCGTGGTTTCCGATCTCTAAAATAAATAAAAAAGAAAAGAAAAGACTGGACACTATACTGACCGAGGAGATTTAGGTTTAAGCCGACAAGATCACGAAATGTTGAAAATTTGTTCTTGAAGTACCAGATTCATCCCTTTCATTATAACATTTCTTTCTGGATCAGTTATTTTGTGCATCAATTAAATTTTAATTTAGTTAACATGCGTTTCTTAAATTTTAAATAGTTTATTTCACTACAGTTGGAGATTCAAATCTTTTAAAGTAAGTAGTTCTATACCAGCTGTTGAAAAGACATTTAAGTTGATAAATTTGAAAACATTCAATATTAGGTAGGCAGGTGTCTACCCCAAACCAAAAAAACATGGTAAAGGGTCTATGAGACAAAGCTAGTCTGTTGGTTCGCTTTTTTGTTTCGTTACAGGAGGATCATGTCACGCCTTCAAAGAAAGACACGTGATAAAGAAGGTTTCCGTTCGATATAACCGAAATTACTCTCCAGCCATTGGTCCCTTGTCACCCCTCGTGGTTTGAATTTAAAGGTTAGAGATTGGAGTCAGAACTTTGCCTGTTTCTCACAAACCTTGACCGAAGTACGGTCGAAGGTTGGCTTGCCTCAGAATTTATGTTTGAGCATTGTCCACTTCTGGGTACTTTACCAAGAGAAATAAAGTGACCGTTGGAAAATTATTAACATGAAATTGGTCTTTCAAGTAGACCACGGCAGAATAAAAAGAATGTCTTAGTTGATCAAAATAACTTTGTTAAGTTTGAATGTTTAATAATTATCTTCTCATTATATTATTTCAGCTGAGTTATGTATATCCGCTTATGATCCATGCAAATAATAAGTAGCTCTTACAATGTCTCAGATATTCGAATGAAATTCCTGTGGCTGCAATATTTCAACTAATGAATACATATTCGAATAATTTCTTTTTTTTAATTCTGTTATCTTTGTAAATGTATTTTACATGACTAAAAAGTAAAATCCAAACGTATACTACAATAACAAGCAAAATTAATCTATTTATTTTAAAATGAGATATATTTCCTATCTCCTCTTAAGTTTGCTGCAATTGTTCTTTTTGAAAAAAGGAAAATATAATACATTTATTAAAAAATAATGAATAAATTTGTTGCTTAACCCCTATTGCTTTAAATCTTACGAACAGTTGATTGTTTGTTTTTATATCGTTCTTCGAAGCAACGTGTCCCACTAAACACTGAGAGTGAGATGCGTTGATTCAAGTCAAGATAAATTCATCACGTTGGTGTGGTGTGGAAGTTTGGAGAGTGGGGACAGTTCAAGTACCTTGTCATTTAACCAAAGTTCAAAATTGACAAGGACAACACCCTACTCTTCAACTTTCTCAGCCAACGTCAGTATATTTATCTCTTATAACAGAATTTTCCCATTAGAAATAAATATATGAAAACCTTTTTCCTCGTAACTCTTGGTTGCATATATTAAAATTATGTATTATAATTTATATATTTACAAAGCCTGTAAGATCTAAATTTTGTCTACAAATTTTAAGCACCAAATATTTAATTCTTTCCAACTGAAATTGCGTTGCATTGCACGTAACATTTAATTGTTTCGTGTTATTACACTTGGCGTGCTATTTATCCTAATTAGAATGACTTGTAATTGTATTTCCAAATCTACGGGGAATTGGGAAATTTTTCTCGTAAATACCTTAATTAAATTTTAAAACCGTTTACGAAATTGACTTTCTATTAACAGAAAGAATGAATTCTGGTTATTTGGGAAATTTGATCGAAACACTTTGTTTTAAATATTACCTATACATTAGTAAAGGGAAGAAAACTGAGAATTCTCAAATTTGTTTTAAAATTTAAGATTGATTTCTAGAGTAAAGTTAATAGGACATATACAGTCGACTTTTAATTATAGAGTGTGATTTTAGCTATGAAAAATAGGTTTTTGTAGAAAATTTACTATGTAAGAAAATCTAATAAAATTTCAAATGATTTTTTTTAAAAAAAATGATGATAGTTCTTTAGTATTATTGCTTTATTTTTATAATTATTTCGCAAGATAAAAGCTTAAGAAAAATAATTCACAGGGTCAATTACTAATTAATTTTAAAAAAGGATGCAATTAATAATTAATATAAAAATACATGTAAAATAGAAACCGAATGAATACGTATTCATTATCAATTACTTTAACTAAACATATAAAAGATTTGAAAGTAACCAATTTAGATTTATATTTTTATTGAAAAATTCGCACTTATACACGTTTTGTTGTAAAATATTTATTATAAGAAATATAGCCTTATAGAATGTAATATAATAAGACTAGAAATTTAAAATCCATTAATTTTAACAATTATTTGAATGAATAAATTAATAAGTACGCATTTTTAAATATATTATTACGAATTTTGTGTAATAAATTTTTAAAATAGTTTAAATAATTTATATCAGATGTGAATGCGTTTATATTACTCTACGTTGTATTTATTTTCATGTTAAAATTGTAATATTCGCAAGCAACGCCGTTCCTTACATTATAATGGCGACTCAATGAAATCTTGCCGGTAGAGCCAAGTTGGCATCATTTTTGGCGACCATGGTGGCGAGTTCTCGACCATATGGATTCTTCTGGAAATTAGTGGAGAATCTACTAATATCGTTCTCTATGATGAAAGCGGAATTTTCTCGAAAGATCCACGAGACAATAAATAGGGAGTCACTCGTCGAAACTGAGTTAATCTTCTTGTTTAGACCGTTAAAAAGTAGTATCAGTTTAACCGTGAAGAGTCGACTAGCGATTAGTTATTCTGTGGCTGTTGCGTAGGACGAACGAGTGCTTGTGAAAAATCTTTTACATACTTGTATTTGAGACACTGATAGCTGTGTCTGAGCGCCGTAGAAGGTGTGAAAATCTTCTGAGATTTATTAAGGGAATTGCAATACTTTATTCTGCATTTCAATGATTTTTATCGACAATTAAAATTTCCATTGCTCCTGAAGAGAGAGAGAGCTGTCTTGTTCTTCGCGACTGATTTGCATAAAATCATCGAACCCAACGAACGTAACAATATTTTTAAATGTTATCAATCATGTTTTAATTGAAGGATATTAAAGTAAAAATACGTTGTATGATTGATTATTTATTAACGTCAGAGTCCGAAGCATCATGAGGCTACTGATGAATGTCCACGTAATTCTGATTATGTAAATGATTTGAACGTAATTTGTCTTATGTAATTTTGATTTAGGTGATTGTGAACGTAATTTGTCCAAGTAATTTTGATTTAAGGATTTGAACGTAATTTGTCCACGTAATTTGAAGGAAGTGGACAACAACTACGTTATGCAGCATTTTGTCAGAAATTTGAAATAAGAATAAAAGTACACATAAATACTAACCTCTTGCTGTGGTGAGTCCATATACTTTTTGCTTATAGACATTTCTCTTGTTCCACGCATATGTAAATTTAATTTCAGGATCGGCTTCAAATATTTTAACGAAAAATATCCCTTCAATAATGATATGCAAATGTACCAAACGAAGAGTAGAGGTGACATTGGTTGGCGTCATTTGTAAATGAATTGTGGATAAATATCCATGGGCGTGACTACTATGATACACAAGGTGTAAGTCTGACCCCGGAAC
This sequence comes from Trichonephila inaurata madagascariensis, assembly GCA_019973955.1. NCBI lineage: Eukaryota > Metazoa > Arthropoda > Arachnida > Araneae > Nephilidae > Trichonephila > Trichonephila inaurata. The sequence continues at coordinate 956,423 of BMAV01008782.1, read as the reverse complement.
GGATAAGCTCTCTTGCAGAACCTGCAAATAAATGGAAAAGAACATGATTCATAAGTCTTACGGATAGAGAACATTTATTTTTATAATTTTGTTTAATGCATACATACATATGTATATATGTTACACATTAGTTCCTGGAATTAAACCTGTTTCTATGAAACTCGCCTTTAAACTTTAAAAAAAAAAATTCCTTTTAATGTAGAAAATTCAATGCATTTAGTTTCATATATATCATTAGGCACAGAAGACTCATTCACTTACGCAACAATGACTTCTTCAGTGTCAAGAAAACATAGGTTTCTAAACTTATACTTACATGACTGCCAACTTTTTGCTGAAGCACTTTGTCACTGCACTTTAAAAAATATCTTATTTCCGTACTGTTACTCGCACCTCTATTATGAATTAGACCAGGGATTCTCAAACTTTTGATCACCACGGCTCCTCTTTAATTATTAGCCTGACACGTCACGGACACCCAAGATTTTGAAAATATCTTGGGAGTCTCTGAATAATATCATCCCTGACTTAATATTCTTGATCGAAATATAAATGTTCCAGTTGTTTTTTATTGCTGGCAATTTAGTGATCTAGTCTGGAATAATTTTTCTTCGACGCTTTCTGAGTATGTAAAAGAGGGAAATCTTAACATTAAATAAAAGACCTTCGCATACCCCCTAGAAAAGCGCTGGAGACCCCTGGAGGTCCTTCGACCACAGTTTAAGAGAACCACAGTATTAGACCAATCAAAAATAAGATATTTGCGTGCACATTTGTTTACTTATAAGAGTTTATGCAAACCAATGCACTGATTAAATCAATGTTAAATTTTCTTTAAGAAATTACTATTAGTAAATTCAATTCATTTTTGGTATGCTATTGTAGTCAAGTCTTAAAATTTACTGAGAGCGGACTAATATCTTAACTGCAATTCAGCGAATCACGCAAGCGTATTTATTGTCCACTTCTTCCTGTCATATTTACACCTCCGAAGAATAATACAATCCACTCTGTGATGAGTTTAATTCTATATCAAAATGAATAAAGTAAGGAATGCACTGAATCAAAAACCGTCCAAAAACGAACATGCAAATTTCTTTAAATGTCGACTGCAACAGAAACTGAGAATCTGGATCATATGCAGTAATACCAGCAGAGATGTTACCTATAGAAACATCCCGGAAAAATACGAAATGATTGCTTACAAATTATTTTTATTAATTTATTTTAATTTAACGAATTATTTAGTGGACAAAGTGATATATTCAATATCCGTCAGCATGCGTTTTTTGCTAAATATAAAATTCATTTGGGTATCCGAAAGCGATTGTTATATTAACTTTCCTAATGTTTTTTGCTAGAAGTTAATATGGTTATTGGTATAACATTGCTGTATTTTAATATTTAGTTGCAAAATTTCTGCTTTTGTATTTCGTTGCGAATTGCTCTATTTGATTTTTTGTTCAAAGCTGCTGAAAAAAAAAATATTGTTGTTTTATATGCATTTCTTGTTGTTGTAAGGTTTCTTGAATCGTGTATAAAAATTTCAAAAACCCAAGAAATAATGCGCATCGAAGCAAAAAGTAATTGTTTGCTATACCCTGGATTTCCATAACAGAACCGAGTTCTATAAAATGCTGATTGACAATTATATTGTAAGACATTTAAACGTATTGATGGCAAAATTTTTTACATAACTTGTGACTCATTAGAAATTCAATGGGATTTTGCTGTATCCAGTATTTTGTAAATTGAATGAATGAACTATTTTATAGAACTTTGAACTTTCGAAGAAAATATCTATTAATGAATAGATTGTTTTCAAAAAATTACATTTTTAAAAAAAAAAAAATTTTTGTGTACAAAATTTTTAGATTTTTCTTGTAAGCAAAAAATATATTTTTTTATTTTCTAACTCACCTCGGCTTTTTTTTTTTACTACGACGACGAATTTTAGACTGAACAATTATTTAAAATTGCCAAGCGTAAATTTATCATTCCTTTTTTTTTTTTTTTTTCTTTTCGGAAACCATTTTGAGAAGGGAGTTTTGTTTGTCAAACTGAAGAAGGAAACAAAAGAAACAAGGGAAGGATAAGTAACATTACTTATTAGAGTAAAACCATAAGTCTTTCTAAAGAAGTTTATTTTCAAAAAAAAATTCATCCTTGTGTGTGGTAAAACTAAAATTAATTATTTTACTACAAACTTGTTCACAATAAAAAAAAAGAAAGAAAGAAAAGGGTCTGGAAATAACAAAAAAGTCTGAGCCATCATTTCTTTTATTTTTCTATTTCTTAAAATTATCTGCAAAAATAATGCATTCTGAGTCATCATCGGCTAGAAATCCCAAAAATATTTCTTTTTGCAATAAATTGTAGAAAGCACAAGTATCCCTTTCTTTTTATATCCTTTCTAATATTTTATTGATTTGTTAAACCCAAAAATAATTTGTCTCACCCACTGTCTTTCTTCCTAATCTGAATATTATGTAATTAAAATTTAATAAATGTTATCAGTGTTCATAATTGAGTCCTTAGAGAAAACGCAAAACATATTTCAATCAACAGTTTCCGAAATAACTCTATTCTAAGAAATTTTCGTTAAAAACTTCAACCTTTAACATTTGTCTCCAATAAAGCTGAAGAATTTAAGAGACCTTCTGTTGCATAATTGATCTTCGGATAATCCATCACTGCGCAATGTCCGATATTTGTCAGCACTTTTAAATAACTTCTGACTGATCATAAATTATAATTCATTTTTATTCCTTAGAAATGAAGTCACTAAATTAGATGACTTTTGTCGAATATCAATTTTATTTTCTTCACATTACTTAGATTTTTCACATTATAATCTCATACAGTTAATTCATGGGGTCTTTTTAAAAATGTACTTCTTGAATTCCAGAAAAGGAAATATATGTGTTATATTTTCATATTTATTTTTGCTTGCAACGTAAAACAATGACATATATGATAGCATTTCCCTTTCATTTTGAAAATACAATTTAAATTGTTTTAAGTTCAAAAAGAAACTTAACGCAATTGTAGCATTCCCCTTTCTTTTTGAACTTAACACATTTTTTTTAAAAATTGTGTCAAGTTAAAATATCACCAAATGCTTGCCAAATATATGATTATAAAAAGATAAATATGGGTAATTTTTTTTTCAAATAATAATATAAAATAAATAGATTAATATTTTTCTTTTTCAATATTTTTAAGTATGTTATTTACATAAAAATTTTTAAATCGAATTTTATCATATTTTGTGCTACATTTATTTTGAAGAAACAAGACTTCGAGTAGTTTTATTTGTTTTGATTTAATTTCTTCACTTATGTGTGCAAACAACTAATCATCATCCACTTATTGCGATTCCCCGCCCATTATTAAGTGAATTTTCAGTCACACACACACGGTAGCAAAGAACCAGTTTCTACCAATCCGTTTTTTTTGCTATTGGTCGAAATGGGTTGCTCTTCATTTGTAGTTTTCAAGGTTACTTGATAAGGAGGAGGGTAAGATAGGAGATCTGTTCTCAATGGTCGAAACGGTTAGGTCTCGTGACACTTTTTCTGTTGCATAGCTTTACTGAATGAGATGTATTCGGAAAAATAACTTAATGTTTTTTTGTTTGTTTTTTTTCAATTTGTTTTTACGTTTTTCAAATCTTAAGGCTTTGAAATAAGTCAAACATTTTTGTTACAAATAAATTGCAATAATTATAAATTGTTTATGAGATGGGGAACACAGGAAGAAGAGTATTTATTATGCATGCAAGTGTAATGAATTTCGTAGCTGAAAGAGTTTTACTTATTCAACCTCAAGTCAATATTTTACAATCGTAAAAAACCACCGTTTTTTTCTAGGGGTTGTTTTTAAGTATTGACTGATTCAGTGGCGCACACGGGGGGGGTCCCGAATCCGGACTCCCTCCCCATAGCCAGCCTTTATTTTTTTTTTTTTTATTGATTATAATCCTATGTATGTAGAGCTTAAAATTTAATTAAGTATCTGTTATTTTACTACTTAATACTAATTCATGTTTCAATAATTTATTTTTTTTTCTGTTTTTTAGCTCCCAACAATGGACAAAATCAAAAGAGTATATTTGGTGGTGTATTGGGTTTTGATACGAGTGGTGGACTTTCGACCCTGCACCCCACCTTCCTTGAAAAACTCGTATGTGCGCCACTTGAATGATTGTCTTTTAACTAATACGTTGAGACAAAGCTAGAGTTATTTATAATAAACTTTGTAATTTTGAACTACGGTTAACAACACGGAACCTGATTTCCTAACTTCCACAAATCATAAAAGTGAGAACGTTGACAGAGAATCACAATCTCAAATGGCGAGTGAGTAAGCATTTCTTAATTAGGAGTGGGGTTTAAGTTTAAGTTAAGTTGGCGTTTCTTAAGTAAACTTACATAGGGGTTTCAAAAAGTATAGTAACAATCCCGTTCACAGAGTAAGCGTTAATTCAAGGTATAAAAAGGTACATATTACTTATCTACATAGTCACCATATTTGCGAAGCATTTGTTCCATAGGTACATCAAATGTACCAATGGAATGTCAAGATTGTGCAACCACGTTAAGACAGCTTCCTGGACCTCAGCTTTGGTTCTTGCACAATTTTACTCCGAGTTTTGTGACGATCACCTTGAATGAAAACTTCCATACAGTACATACATTATCAACTGCAGTGGACCTGCTTGGCCACCCTGCTCTTTTTTCACCTCGTACACATCAGTTCTGACTTTGCCAAATTCCATGCACCGAAACACATCTGCTTAACACCTGCAACCTGACATAACAAGTGTACAGCACAATTCTACCAAATGCTGATACATAATTTTAAAACGCAAAAGTCGTATCACACTTCATAATTTTAATCGTGGGCCGTGTTTCCATCAAAGCAGCCATCTTCTAATTGAGATTTAGTCGTGTTACCGGAAAACCAGCACTTCGTTTGAATTCTGCGAACATCTTTATTATCATCAGAGGGAATTTTATTCACATGAATAGCTTGCACACCCATCAGAACTTATGTTATCTTTCTTTATGAAACCCCTTTGTATAAAACAACACGTGGACTATTGGCGACGGACCGTGTTATTTTGAAACTCGGTCAAGTGACGAAGACGACACCTGAGCTGAAATCCCCTCCCCGAACTTCCACAACACACCATGGAGGGTTTTCAGTCACGCTGGGGTTCACGTAGACACTTCCAGCATGGTCATTACCATAACCATTAGGTTACTACAGCGGCCAGTAGCGTACACAGACATTTTTCAAGGTAAGGGGGGGGGGGCCCGAGGGCGAAAGTTCATCATACTTGTATCATGCTCCTTTGGATTTTGTCGATTTTCGGGAACAAAACACAGTAAAAAACTAATTATTGAATAAATAATTAGCATTAATTAATAAAATTAATCATTAATAACAAATACTTAATTAAATTTTACGAACTATATACTTAGAATTATAATCAATCGGAAAAAAATCAAGGGCTTTGGGGGGGCGGACCCCCAGGACCCCCCCTTGTGTGCGCCACTGATAGCGGCCTCTATATGTCGAATTTTAAGAAGTAAAAATCAGTTAGCTTTCAATAAGGTAAAATTATTTATTTTGAAATCATATAAAAAAAATATTTCAAAATGTACATAATAAGATACATACGTACATACGCGATGTACAAATGTACATACGCGATATAAAAGCTTTTTGATTGTATTCTCATCAAACGATGCTGTAAGGGAAACATTATTTAAGTAGATATATTTTAATTTTCAATTATACTCAAGAATAAAGAACAAAACTACAGTTATTTCATATTTAGCATGAAAACTACTGATTTCTTTAATATTTTCAGTACATTTTTGGGTTAAGTTTACAGTTCCAACGTAAATTTATTCAGTAACTCACTCGATAAAATAATTTTTTGTTGGAATTCTCCATATTTTTTCCCTCTGTCAAAGCTTCAGGAGAACATTTGAAATGCAAAACTATATTCTCAAACGCTACATAAAACGATGCATCATTGAACAATTTACCGAATTAGTCTCACGAATGCCATGTTTTCCACGAATAAAAAGACAGAAAAAGAAGAAAAAAAAGATAACTTCAATAACAAGAAGCAAATCACAAAAATGTTATCAATTGTTGCCCTGGCGTAAATACAAAGTTTCTTGAATAACCCAAACAAAACTGCCTAAATGATTTTATCATTTCTATCTCGACGTCTGACAAATCCACCCCAGAGCCATAAATAACAACCATTTGTTGCTAATGCTAACATTTTATTAATGTTTCCCTCAGAGGTCCTTCAAACGCATCTGAAACGTCACGTGAAATCGGCATTAAAACAGTTTAGTTAGCCGGAATGAAATATTTTTTTTTCTGGTTCCCTGTCGTAACGCCAGCGTTGATTACTCTTTTCTGTCAGGAGTCGCATTTCAGTTGAATAAATGATATATCTCGTATAGTTGGGTTGACACAGACTATCAACTGTACGTGCTTACAAGGTATAACAAATCATTAGTTCGAACGGCCATGGACGGGTATTGCGTGTACTGAGCTAGTTTTTTTAAGCTTGATCTTTTTATTTTCCCAATTCCTTCTACAAACATTACATTTGAAAGAAATGTTCGACGAAAAGAAAACATTGTTTGTTTGAAAACGCGCAATGCGGTTAAAATCGACTTATGAAGGGTTCTACAAATGAGCTTTTTTTTCCACCGCTTTGGAAAGATACAATCAATATTTTTATACTCATACATGTTGACAACAATGAACTTGACAATATCAAGCACGATTTAAAAGATATAATGTATTATGTAACAAAAGAAGCAGGAAGCTTACAATTTTTTATATAGCATTTATGAATATAGTATTTGCCTAATTTAAATTTGTGAGAGATTTTATCTGAGGATAAATTTTTAATGTATTCGTATTGGTTTTCAGATGATATTATTATTCTAAGGGATGTGAAAGTAGTAGATATGGAAAGAAAAAACTTTTAATTATTTATTTTTGTTAATGACATTTTTAATATATTATTTATTTGTGTGTGTATTACTAAAAAATCAATAAAAACAGCAAATACAATAATCGAAACTAACATTTAAAAATTAACAATGTTGAAAGAGTGTATTTATTGTGTATTTAAAGACTAATTTACTTTTGTTAAATAAATCAGCTAAAAAGAATTGCGCAAAATAAATTGAATAAGAGAACAAACAAGAACTTGGTTTTTTTTCCCCTTGTTGTCTGACAAAGTTTTACTTATTTATTTTTTTTAATCATTACTTTAGTCTTCTACTTTGTCAGTATATTAAACAAAGATGCAATTTAAATCTTCCAGTCTTTTAAAAAGGGGAAAAAAGTGGGGGAAGGATATGCACACACAAAAAACAGTACACATATAAAATAAATAAATGATTTTTTAAGAAAAATATGCAATTTTTCCAATTAACTTAGAATATATATATATATATAT
>BMAV01008782.1:909869-948816 GCA_019973955.1 Trichonephila inaurata madagascariensis | reverse complement strand
AATATATATATATATATATATATATATATATATATATATATGTTTGTGTGTGTATGTGCGTGTGCGTGTAATTTTTTAAACATATATTTTTCTTAAATAAATCTTAAGATACATCTTTCATTCCTTATTATTAATAATAGTATTATTTTGTTATTCTAATATTATAAAGGAAGGATTTTTTTCTTCTTTTTGTTTGGTTCTTAGAAATGTTAATATTTCGTTTGTACAACTAATGAACATCTGTACTCAGTGGCGCACACAAGGGGGGGGGGGGCCGGGGGGGCCGGACCCCCCCCCCGAAGCCCTTGATTTTTTTCCGATTGGTTATAGCTCTAAGTATATAATACGTAAAATGTAATTAAATATTTGTTATTAATGATTAATTTTATTAATTAATGTTAATTATTTATTCAATAATTAGTTTTTTACTGTGTTTTGTTCCTGAAAATCGACAAAATCAAAAATAACATGATACAAGAATGGTGAAATTTCAACCCCGGGCCCCCCCCCCCCCCATTGAAAAATTCCTGTGTGCGCTACTGCGTGTACTCAAGAGTAAATGTAATAACAGATACACAAGCTTTTATGTTTTCCATTAAAATGAAATTTTATAGACGACTACTATAGTTTTATACATATACTATACAAAACGAATTATTTATCTGCACAATAGCATATCCCCCAAACCAACCTGTTACGAAAAAAGCTTCAAGAAAAACACTGATTTATTTTATTTTTCGTTTATGATGTTTATAATTAATTGCCATGTTGATTAATAATGAATTTTTGCTATGAATTACGTTCAAAAAGCTCAGTAAATGTTTTAGTATAAATCATGAAGTAATTTCAATTTGTTTTAAATATCCATTTTTCGAAATTTTATATTATTGATGTATTTGAAATGCGTGAGACCTGTACACAGAGAAAGGATATACTACAAGTACACTCATTCAGTAGAGTTTAAAAAAAGATAAGTAACACAACTGAACTGAAATTTTGCATTGTTAGTTAAAAGAAATTTATTCTGTGTTTACGAACAACTAAGCCCGTTTTTCTGTTAGTAGAAAGAGCAACAAAAAAAAAAATAAATAAATAAATAAATAAATTAATTAATTAATTAATTAAAAAAAAAAACGCCTATAACAGAACACTTTTTTTATATATATATATAAAAAACAGCTAACACTTGTATAATAATATTTCCCAGAGGTGAAACACAAGTACGGATGGATAAAGGAGTTGTAAATGAAGTAAAAATAATAACCTATGGACGTATTATCAGATTCAACGTAAAATCTAAATTTAATCAGGAACAGCTCCTGAATTTCAGGCTGCAAACTTACAGAATACACAGAAATTTCTAGCGCGGTTATAAATATTTTAAAGCCATTCTGAACTATGAATTTAAGTTGGAAATATTTATTAACATATGTGGCAATAAAAACAAAACATAGAAACAAATTAACGCTGAGTATGAAATGCAAAAACAGATAGCTTCATTAGATCTACATTTCGAAATTTTGAGTTAAAAATTCAAACACATCTCATTTTCTAAAAATAATGCAAGAATGGATGATAGCTGTTGCACGATTTATTGCGATTAAAGAGTAAATTATGTTAATATTATGTTAAAACATTTTTAATAAAAAAATACAGAATTTTTCTTAAATTGACTTTATTTAAAGCAACTGTATGTGTATTTAAAGTAACATGTTGATCTATTTCAAATATTATTTAAGATATACTGTGGAACCTCCGTATAACGAACCTCTATTTTACGAATTTCTCAATTTTGTGAACTTTTTCCTGAAACCAAATTTTCTTTGTAAAATGACCGTCAAATATCAGAGCGCATTTTCTATTCAAGGACATTTTTCTCTTGCAATTCAATTTTTTCTCTCTATTTTAAAAATATTTCAGGACATTTTTCAAATTATTCTCTTTTTCAGCACATTTTATAATTATCAATGACCTTGAACTGGTTTTACCAGGAGCCTAACTCACATATAGCAATGAAATGGCCTTAATTTTTCACAAAAAAAAAAAAAAAAAGAAAAAAAGGCAAATAAAACTATCAGATTTTATCAGTAACTAAATTTAAGGATTCAAGTGGGAAAGTATGCTTGAAATAATGTATATTTAAAATTACTCACAGGTAGCCATAAAATGAGAAAATGTAGTTAAAAAAAATTCATTAGTCTTAATATATTTTTTTTAAAAAACTTGAAAATGTATTATTTGTGGACAATTTGTTTTTTCTTGTTTTCCTTGCAGATTTCTTTTTGATGATTAAGATATATAAAAAGTATAGACATTAAAATCTTTTAAAAAAAAGTGTGAATAATTACTTTTTTAAAAATAATATCTAATGTTTATAAATTTAAAATTTGTTTTATGTGGTTTTTAAAGTATATTAAAGATGAATCTCTATTTAACGAATTTTCCCCATAACGAACTTTTTTTCGGGATTTAGCGATTTTGTTATATAGAGCTTGAATTCTCTTTCCCGGAAACACCTTATAATGGTAACCTTATATTCCTCTTAATTATAAGGGTTCCGTGAGTCGTCAAAGTTTGAAGACCACTGTTTTACATTAAATATATCCAAAACTCTCCAGAGGAAATTAACCAGTGAAATCCAGTGAGAACAAATATATATCACAGAACTCTTTCGTTTCATGAACTAAACAAAGAAGAGAATCGTGTCTGGGATACCCTACTATAAAAGCCAATTCGTGTCCTGGTACATAACAAAGAATGATGCCATACCTGCGTCTCCGCTATGATGGCACTGTTTTCCGTGCATCCCCCTTCCGAGACGGGTCTCCAGGTTTGATAAACGATGGGTTTCATGTGATCATAGTCATGGCCCATGCACGCATCCGTGGATAATGGGGTAGAGGAGGAATCTGCGTCCATCAGCGCTGACATTACAACTGGTGTCATGACAACTATATCGTTCCATGGAACCAACACTGTTCTTTTGATGGGGTGGAAGGGATTGCGCTGGAATTGAAGAGGCACTGCACTGCCTCCGTTCACCAAGATGTCAAACCTGGTTAAAAATAAAATGGATTCAATATTATGCACACAAATAATCCGATTGTATTGTAAATACAGTATTTATTCGAATCAATCTACCATCGATTCAAATTCAAAGCCGCAGCTCCAGTTCTCAAATTTATGTGAAAAAATAAAAATATATTGTAAAAGGATTCCTCGAGTGAGAGGTATCCGCTATTTACAAAATTAAAAAAATTGAAAATGAGGACTAGAAAGTAAGAAGTGAACAATTACTGTATTTGCTCGAATCTAAGTAGCACTTTTTTTTTCTAGTGTTAATGCTACTGAAAATTGTGTGCGGCTTAGAATCGAAGGGAAAAAATATTCACTGGATGGGGCAATTAGAGAAATTACAGGTTCATTGTATTTGAAAGTTTATTATTCTGCTAAAATAACTAATTATTAACTTATTATTTCTCTTTTTAAATTTATTTTAATTTCATAAAATTGGATATTGATAAACCCATTTATATATATACTATTTTTCATTTTTCACAAAACTTGTTTAGAATTTGGGGTGCGGATTAGAATCGATGGCGGCTTAGATTTGAATAAATATGGTAACTTATTTTACCATTAAAAATTTTTGAATACGTGCATGGACCAGTAATTGCTCTGGCCATCAGTATATGGTTCAATTCACCCATCCAACAATTTTTTCGCCTTTGGTTCTAAATAAGGGCGTAGCTACCATCGTGTCAATGATACGGGGCCTCTCAACCTAAAGGGGTCCTAATATATATACGATTTTGACTCTTTCAAATGAGATTTAATGAGACTATTTATATTTATTTTTCAAAAAAGGGCTGCCAAGGAATTTTGATACAGAGCCCCACCCAGACCTAGCTACGCCAATGGTTCTAAACAGCACCCAGTTTTTAGTATCATTAATATTGGGGGGAAAAAAGGGCGGCTTAGATTCGAATAAATACGATGCATATAATTTTAAGGTCTCTTTAAAAAGTTGAAATCTCAGAATTATAATTATAAACTTCATTTTTATTTTTAAGAGAAAATTTAATGTGCATTGGTAAGAATTACGTAAAAATCCATGGTAAATGTTTTGAGTTATAGGTTATGCCTCTTTACTTCAGCATCAATGTTATGTCGAAAAGATATGTTTGTTTTAATTGAAAACAGTATCACTCAATAAGAAGTCATTACTTCTTATTTCCTTCAACACATTTTAATAGGTCTTCTAGAATAATGGTATGATGTTATTGTTTCTAAGACATTTTTAATTGCTTTCTACGAAGAAGTTTTTAAATATTGTTTCACATATTCTAAAATTTTGTGCACATTTCTTACAAAAATCTTTAAGCTCGATTAGTAGCGTACACATATCTCTTTTCTGTACAATTTTTTTTTTTTCATTTTGTGAAGCAAGTAGACGAAAGTGTGTCGAGGGGTTATCTCTACTGTAAAAAAATAAGATATGTTAGTATATGTCAGGAGGGTGAGAGGGAACTCCCAAGCACCACCCTTGCTTACGCCACTGAGTTCGATAATTAAGGATGTAAGAAAATAATAAACCACATTAGAGCAAACTTTAACGTTCCCTTTTCAAAGTACAGTCAAATTAACATAAAAAATGTATTGAAGAAAAAATTGCATTAATAAAATAATGCAATGAAATTAAATTGATAGCAATGCACTAGATCAAAAGAGGTAAATATATTTTTTAATAATTAAAATTTAAAGTATGAGATATAAAATAATTTTAATTTTGTTCCTTAGTATTATAAAGTCATAGTTGTCCATACATAAAAATGTATTTTTAATTTAATTTCAAAGTCGTAAAGCTTTTTTAAGAATAAGTTATTAATTGCTGCATTTAAGCTTTCTTAAAATGTCTTCCAATGGAATGTTCATCTCTCCATGTTAATATAATTATCATTTAATTCTTTGTTAATTACAAATCTTTTTCATGCAATAACATTAATTGTATGAAATTAAAAAGACATTTTTATTATTTCAGTTGATTATCAATTAGTATGAAATTAAAATTAATTTGTAAGGCAACTTCATCACTAAAATGACTGATATCGCTCTTCATTACTATTCCGAATTAGTTTTTTTCAAGTTTAGGTAATTCCTATTCATAAAATGCCAATTAACTTTACATTTATCTCATTTCAATTTATTGATAGAAAAATTTATTATATTGATGCATAACAAGACAATAATTATAAGAAAACGAAGCAGTTTTAATTAGTTTAATTATCTTTCAAATGAGCATTGATGAAGCTCATATTTTAAATTGAAAATTATCGAAGATATTAAAATTTTTTAAATTTATGTTTGAGGCAGTACTTTTCATAAATATATTCATTCTATTCTCGGATTTATATTTTGAATTAAAAGCATCAATTCCTTTTTAATAATCTAGTTTTTTAATGATTTAATGCCTTAAATATATTTGATAAGTAATTTGTTAAAATTTTCGAATATTTTTCGAAGCAGTATATATAGTTTTCATAAATTAATTTTAATTATGCATCATTTAATCTTCTTATACTAACCAGAATAAATAAAAAAGTGCATTGACAAATATAATTCTCTTTTAAACTTTGATTTTTGTGATTCGAATAAGTATTTATTATTATTAATTTAATAGAGCAAAAAAACACAAAAATCCTAGAATTATGAAAAAAGTTTCATTTTATATGAAAAAATACATTGAACGGCTATCTATCCTATTGAGAAAAAAGTATTTAAAAATAATTGTTTTTGTCTCCAGTGACATTTTTTTTTGTATGTTTTTAATAGTTAGTTGTTTTGGTTTATCTATTATTCCCAAAGTGAATTTCATTTTGTTTTGTTTTATTTTTAAAATATTCCTGGTGATTCCAACTTTTCTTTAAATTTGTCTTTTATAGTTAAAAAAAAAGGATTTTTCGTAAGATTTCATTTTTTAGAAATGTTTTAAAAATATCACAATTAAAAATATTTTTCACTTTTTCTTTCTCCAGAAAAAAATTCAAGGTAAAGGCTAAAATTTTATTTCTCGTGTATTTATGCACGTAATTTTAAATCCACAAGGGAAATTCTTTCTTTATTTTAAATTACGAAAAAACAAACAAAAATGAAGCTTATTTTTTTAACGAATAGAAATTTTATAAACAAATTGATTTTAGAATTACAAAGAGCAATTTAAATATAATACTTTTTTTTATAAAATCAAAAGAAAATGTAAATATTTTTAAAAAAAAATATATTTTGCATATTATTTAAGGATATATACACATCTCAATAATCGAAAATTAAACATTTTGTCATCTTTTGTTTTCCTTTAATATTTAATCGAATGTATTGTTTTGATAACGAGAAAAATTCGCATACTTGTATTAAATGACTAAAAATTAATAAATAAATAAAATCACCTTTAAAAAATCTAACTACAATCATTTTTTTAACATATACCTGTACATGTATTCAGAAAGATAATAATTCTGTAAAAAATAAATAAATAAATAAATAAATCTTTTCTGGAAGCAAAACAATGCATAAACATGAAGTTCTGTAAAAAAATTCAACGAGAAGAATACGTATATATCTCACATTCTCACATACACATAACTCTATTTGAACACATTTTAACCACTAAGGAATAAATAATTATCACTACAAAACAAACCATTTGTTTATTGCTTTCCATTGTTCAATATATAAAACATAATTATATTTATTTTATACACTTTCCTTGTATGATAAAATAACGCGTTTATATTGTATCTGTTTAATACTCTGTATCCATTATAAAATAAATGTCATTATATTGTTTCCAAAGATTTGAATTAAAAAAAGATTCTGAAATTTAGTAAAGTAAATATAAAATGTTTTATTTTTTCCCCTTCCTATATGGTATAATAAGTATTTATATAATTTCTCTAAATTTATATTACGAAACTCAGATATGCATTCATAACTCTTTTTCTCAATAGATTCAGATTTAAATAAACGATTATTTATTGCACAAAGAAATGTACGGCTCTCCCTTTTGTTTTGATATTAAACAGCAGCCCAAAGTTTCGATTTTTACATACATCATGCCTACCAATAATAAGGAATGTGTTTAGTAAAGCCGTACTGTGCCGTAACTTTACCATTTCCAGAGACAAGGCGTCTAGAATGATTTATGACTAATACTTTATCACGGAGCCCTAACTGGAAAACCGATATTTTAAGTAGTATCACAAAAAAAGACCGGCACTTCCTGATTGATGAGCTTTTAACCTACTAGCTCTGCTTTTCGTTTGTTTCAAACTTTTAGGATTTTCCAACCCTCTTTTCACGAAGAATATCCTAGCACTACTTGTGCGATGCACGAAAGGATCAGAGAAAAGTCATCTGTTTTTTGTTTCTTCCTGCTAGGAAATCTAGTTTATCCAAGCGGAGTTACGTGTTGCTTATTTTCAAGATCTAGGAAACTGACTCGGAGTTGTATAAAAACTTCTTTCGATCCGAACAAGAAATGACTCGAGGAAAATTCGATAAATTGCTTTCTTTTCTATGCGTAAATGGATTTTTTTTTTAAATAAGGAATCTATGTTTCTGGTAAAAGATTTATCACGATATCATAACATATCGATAATTATTTATGGTTTACAAGTTTTTGAAAGAACAAAACACATGCTTAAATTTATTTTAAGCGTAGTACCTCTAATGATTTTAGCTTACATTTTGAATTAAATTATGTTTTACAATATTTTAACCCAAATCAATAATTTTAGACACTTTTTTTCTCTATAATAATAAATTAGCTCTGAGTAAAATGCGAAATAAATTTTTATGAATGATATATAAAAAAAGAAATGTTTCTTGACTCTTACAAAAGGGTGTAACCAGTAAAGCAAAAGGGGGGCCTTGGGTCCGGACTCCCCCCCAAATATATATAATCCTATGTATGATTATAATCCTATGTGTATACTACGTAAAATTTAATTACCGTAAAATTCGGTGTATAACGCACACTTTTTACAGAAAAAATAAGATCGAAACTTATGGGTGCGCCTTATACGCCGGGTATAAAAATGATAGTTTTAAAAATAAAAAAAAGAGAGGATCGTAAAAAAGTTATTCTTCTACGCGCATCGAAATATTGTCTATTTAAAGGAAATCATATTTCTTACGAACTTAAAGGGTTGTAATTCTTGAAGGATACATTTTTTAAAAAAAATCTTAGAGTAATACCTCAAATAAATGACTTCAAAACATAATAGCAGTGGATATATGCATTTCAGATTTCTTAGTAATAAAGGAGGTGTACGTTATACGGCAAATATACCTAAAAATTAAAAAAATGCACCTTGAATATATAGGTGCATTTTAAACGCCGGATTTTACGGTAAGTATTTGTTATTAATAATTAATTTTATTAATTAATGCTGTTTACTGTTTTTTGTTCCCAAAAATCGACAAAATCAAAAGAATATGCTGGGGGGCGTATTGGATCATGACACGAGAATGGAGAGCTTCCGACTCTGGACTCCCCTCCTCCCTTCCTTTAAAGATTTCTGTTCACCACTGGGTGCAACATATTCCTTTTCCTTTCAAAAATTTAGTTTGAAGTTAAGACTATTAATGAAAGTAGTCATAAATGCTATAAATGAAATAAATATCATCATACAACTTAAAATATCTAAGAAACAGGCTTGATCTGGTAATTACAAAATAGTTCATCCAAGACGAAATGAGTTTGTGAAGATCAAATTAATTTTATTTGGTTTTAAATTTAATTTAATATTTTAACTGTGTAGAAATTTTATTTAAGATTGTTTCCTAATTCGTTTTGCGTTGCGTTTTGAAATGACTTACGAATGGAATAATTGTTTCTACAATAATTTATCATATTTGATACCGCCCTTTAAGTTTTACTAAAATTATCACATAAACTAATAGCTACATAAGTTTATTTCCATCAATAGTTCCATATGTTTATTTTAAGATTAAATTGAATTTTTTTGAAAATATTATTACACGTACATATGCATACTATACATACACACGACACACATATATATATATATATACGAGCTGCCTGGGCCTTTTCCTAAGTTTTGACGGTAAAAGCAACAACAGGTTACATTCTGTCTTTCTCTCAAAATTAACGTTGTGCAAAAAGTATTTGTACGCAAATCTATAAATATATAGTATACATTATGCATCTAATGAATGTAACACATCTTAAAAATGTGGCACTAAATTTGACTGTCGATGATATCAAAAATATTTGATTAGTTTCGAAATGTTAGCAGTTTTAGAAGGAGGCACTGTTAAGAGGGGGAGGGGGGGGCAATCAAATTTCTCTAAAGAGTGGAAACAAAACTACAAAAACTCCCTTAAAAAAGTTTAATTTGACTTCATATTTAGTCCTTTTATATGACTGAGTTAACATAAAATTCCGCACCTTTGGGCCTATCTAATAACTTTGCACTTGTCTGACGACGACAACAACAACATAAAAATTAAGATAAGTATATATTAATAAATAAGTTTTAAAAATGATTTTTTGCATTTAGTTTCACTACCCAAAATTAAATATTACATATCTTTTGTTGTTTGCTGATAAATTAGCATTCCATATTTTTGAAATTGTGTTTTTATAACTTAGCCAAAGAAAAAAGTTTCATCAAATAAGCTTGACATTAAACCAGAGTGTTTCTCAAATTTCCAAAACTCGCAATCCAACTTCCTATCATAATTTTTATCGCGCCCCAATAATAATGTATTGAATACAATTATAATATACTTTGTCGCAGAATCTACGATGAGATTTTCATTATAAACCATATTAAGAATTAAATTTTGTAAATGTTGCTTCTAAGTAATAAATATTTTAAGTTATTTTTCAGTAATAGCGTAAGTATTATGTTAATTTCTAATTTTTAAATTAGAACTGATTATAAAAAAACATACAATGTGTTTTTTTATTAAGTCAGAAGGTATTTTATATTATTTCCTTTTAATACATTAATAATTATTTTAATAATTTTTTGTTTTAGACTTTTCGCTATATATGCTCACACCACATAGTAGAACTATCCCCCCCACACCCCTCTGGAGGTACGTGCCATACAGTTTGAGAATATCTCCATTAAACTGTTTGATGATGATGTTTAAAAATTATAGAACATTTGACAAAGAGAAATGGATTTCCTTGCAGAGGTTTCCTGCGCCCTAGTACCTAGACACGGATGCAAATAATTCGAGCTTTTATGATACATCTAATAAACTATGGACGTAAAAACTTCTAAATTTTAACTTAGGGACCAGAATTATATAAATAGTTCACTGGTATTTATTAATATTATCATACATTTAAAATATAAGTAAGCTTATATATGTATAGAGCTGCATCAGCTTTCCTATTGTATTTTATGTAATGAAAATTACTTATTAAAATTCAAAGAATTTCACATGTTTTTCCTTCATATACCAGACAAAACCAGTGATTAATACTATTTTCAAAACAAATTAACTTGTGTTACTGGTTTTGTGTTATCCAATACAGAATCATTGCAAAAGGGAAAAAAAGTGCTCTACTTTAACCAAAATGTATCTTATCTTCCGGGAAACTATCTTAACTATCTAATTTACTACCTTTCATTGATCTTTACTAATAGTTTCCCGATTAACTAGGTTACATGTTAAAGATAAGCTATCATCGAACATCGGCATCAAACCATAAATCACGAAAAATTAGTCACAGAATAGACTGTTTTTGTTCATTCATAGATTTTTTTTTAATGATGTGCAGACTTTTTTTTCAGTAGGAAGAACAAATCCATTCGAGAATTGTTGTAAACACGAACCATGGCAAATTGCCTTTGATCGGAATGATGCTAAAATAAAAAAGCAATATTCATTTTTTTTTTTATTTTCGTCCATTTTACTGAAGGTAAAATAAACAAAATTGTCCATTTGTGTAAATTTGCAAAAAACGAAGCTTTGGATAGTATTGAAATATGTTTTTTCTTATTTATATAAATTCTCTTGTGTGTGAATATTCTTATAAATAGAAATTTTTTCTTCATGTATAAAAATTTTCTGGAATTTTTTAAGGTTTACTGTCTTAAATAACAATTTTGTTAGCTTTGTTTTATTGCATTCTTTATAATTTTAACATCATGTACTGAAATTTATTTTGGGAGTTATATGGATTTGTTGTGTTAATGGTTCTATGTAATTTATATGATATACCGTAGAATAGTTTAAAGAAGATACTTTGTGCAAGGATACACATTGTTTATTCCAAAATATATCTAATAATTCATTCGATTTAGTGTATCAAAATTAATTTTAGAGGAAAAATATTTCCTCAATTTAAAATTTTTTCAAAACTTTATGTTAGAGGAAGCTTTTTTCTGTTATCTGAATATAGTTTTAAATTGTTCAGTTTGTTATAGTTCAGTGGCGCACACAAGGGCGTGGGTGTCCTGGGGGTCCGGAACCCCCCAAAGCCCTTGATTTTTTTCCGATTGATTATAATTCTAAGTGTATAGTACGTAAAATTTAATTAAGTATTTGTTATTAATGATTAATTTTATTAATTAATGCTAATTATTTATTCAATAATTAGTTTTTTACTGTGTTTTGTTCCCGAAAATCAACAAAATCAAAAGGAGCATGATACAAGAATGGTGAACTTTCGACCCCGGACCCCCCCTCCCCTTGAAAAATTCCTGTGTGCGCTACTGTTATAGTTCATTGGTCTAGTTTATGCAATGTTAAATTACAGGGCTAGACTCTTGTACATGCAATGGTCTACTTAGAATTTGAAATAATAGTAAGGGTAATAAAACACAAAGTCAAAATTAGCTGAAAATGCCAGATCAGTGATTAGTTATAAGTCATTTTGCAAATGTTTTATAGTTATTTTGCTAAAATGATGAGTTCTCATTCTGAGTTACTACAACTTAATTTAAAATTTTATTTATTATATAGTTAGACACAGAGCTTTCTCATCCGGAATAGACACGAAAATTCAAGTGTTGGAAAATATAATATCACAATGAATGTATAGTTGAGTATAAATATTCATTTCAGTTTTATTGTTTTTCATACCTTTAACTATATGTAAATAATCACATCAAATTATACTGTTGATAATGTTCTTTAAAACAATAAATCTTACAATTTTTTTATTTTTTATTTTTATTTTCATATGTATTTTCCGATATTTTAAGCCTGTAAAAATTAATTTTTTTTTATATTGAAATAATTGCCATTGTTGTTGGATAAAATACAGAACATCACAATTTTACCTCATTCATCCATACCTACATTTTGTTTTCAATAAAAATCAAGCAAATTCTGTAACTAGAATTCAATTCTAAAGAGAATGGGCTCAAAAATTAAGACATTAAATTAAGAATTGTCAAAACTTAAGATAAAATATTTAAGTATAAATTTAATGTTTATATTAAAACAAACACCCACTCGAACAAGTCTATTTTACAGCGCTTCTCTCCAAGCACAGAATATCTTTTTTCCGCCACTAAATCGGAGGGTGTAATACAATACTTTTGTTTCTGCAAGTGACACTTTCCGGTATAGGGGATATCCCGTGTTCGGTACAATACTTTAAACTCTATACTGTATATAAAAAAAATATTATTCAATAATCATAAAAAATAAGGATTATTTTTATTATATATGGCGTCAACTCCTTAAGTCAGAAGTAAACTTGTGTATTAATTGTCAGTTTTTCTGATAATGTAGCAGATTCTTACGCTTGTATTACATTATTATTGATTTCTACTTGTATTGAATGCAAAAAGATAAAAAAAAAATCAAAATCAAAATTAACAGAAAATCTTAATATTAATCCCATTTTTGTTTATTTTAGGTCTGTCTTTGATTAACATCTTACACAGAAAATGCATGCTTTTCCCAGTAATACTTGGGAAGTTTTTGAATCACTCTCTGAAGAACATGGAAGTGATTGCAGCTCAGAAATCTAGGTAAGTATCTCTGTTGGAAGAATGGACATTAAATCTCAGATCCGGCGAGAGCGGGAAATTCCATCTCTTTGTTCTCGATTAATTTTCGCTTTCCAATCAATAACTCGTTGAGAATTCCGGAATGTAATTTCTCATGGCCTCCAAACCGATTGGAATTTCCTCCGAAAATCGATTTATTAAACCCTCGCGACGTGGTTTCAGATTTGTGATTCAAAAGAATACACGAATGATGTTGAAATAGGAATGTGAAGCAAATAACTGATTTTTAAACCTTTGCAAATGTTGCATAAGTTCAAAACCGCAAAGATACGCATTTTACAACAAAACTTTAATTTTCTCGATGACTAAAAATCTATGAATATCCCAAATTACTCCTGAGTACGAAAGAGGATTTCAAGATATGCAGTAAATCAGGTTCAGAAAATAAATTTGAAAGAATTTTAAAACTGCAATGCGGGTAAGATTTTTAGGTTGTCGGCTTCGCAAAACTGTGGTTTGATATGCATGTGTTATGTCTATTATAAATCCTTTGTAAAATGTAGTCTACAAATGGTATGACAACCGATAAGGAACACTGAAACTTTAATCCCGGTAATCAAAAACAAATAAAAGGAATAAAAATGTAATTTTTATTTGTATTTCAGAAATAATGTTTTTAGTTAATGTTTAATTTCTTGCCTTTTTCTCGGTTTTTCCCGCTGAGAATATATAAATAATTTCTGAAATATAAATGTTTCAATTCTAAATTCAGTTACGGAATTATAAATTGATTTTATTAAGGAATTTCCATTTTTTTTTTTTTCCTTTTATGGTTATTATTTTCTTTTACAGCAAGTTGCATGCAATAATTGAACAAAACTTTGCTAATTTAATATTGAACAAAAACCTTTTTTTGATGAATAATCACTGTGTACTAAGTTTTATTTGCATATTATAAAATAGGTTCATTGAAAACCTTAATAATAATAATAATAAAATAACCTCAATAACAACACATCCCTTAAAATAATGATTATTTTATGTATAGTTTGACTAAGGAAACCTCACTTAAGAGAAAAAAATGTTATTTTTATTTCCTTAATTAAATCAAAATCTTGCCAAATGAAGAATTCTTAATAATGGGCTATGTCAAAAATTGAAGATAGCTTAAAACTTGTGGAAAATAATTTATTTGATAACAGTATATACAAGGTGCTCAAAAAATAGTGGCCAAACTGTGCAACTAAACATTAGAAGTACCCAGAGAACTGTGCCTAGACATTATATAGTTTACAAGAAAAATGCTAAAACAAAGTATGACGTTACAGTCGGTACAAAGAAGAAACACCATCTTGGACGCATCAACAGTAGTATTTATAAAAATTTAAAAATCCAGATGTTCAAAGTGTCCACCGTACATATCGAAGCAGGCTTGAGCGAGCCTGCAGCAAAAGCGTGGTCTCTATTGAAGTACAAGCAACGAAGTGTAGTCACACGTCTCGGTACACCTTTTCCTTGAGATTGTCCCGTAAGAAAAGTCAAATTGTGGGAGATCTGGCAATCACACACACACATGCACACATGCTTGCCATAGAACCGTACCCCCAGGTCCGATCCAGCAACAAGCGTACAAGCGAATCACGTACAAGCGTACAGAAATGTGCTGGAGCCTCATCCTCAACGATCATGCATCCTTTCGCCATCATTTACAGCATTTTTCTCCTAAAATATGGATCGCACGCGTACAGTTCTTAGGGTATTTTTTTATATACTTCCAACAAGAAATCTGGTTGTGCAAGGTTTGGGCACTATTTATGGGACACACTATATAACAACGTAATCAAATAAAATAATTTGCATAATCTTAAACCATATTAATACTTAAGTCATCTAATGTATGTAACTGTTATAGCAATTCAAATAAAAGCCGATGAACTTATTTTCTCCCTTATGCTCGGATGCACATTCTGCAAGGCTTTCTCAGAAGCAATAGAAGAAAAAAATAAAGACCCTTAAAACATTATGTCAGCTACTGAGGTACATGGGCATAAACAAGTAAGGAGAACTTGCCCCAATAAGGTCATCAAATATAAATAAACGAAAGGAGCTAGTCGATATTATTCAGAAAACTTTCCTTCATCATTGATCGTATACTGATGACTCAGAGCATAGTTTAATGTCTCAGTCGACACCCTGGAGATTACTTAACTTCAGAAAGAGCAGCTTTTATAAATAAAAATGAACGAAGCACAGCAAAACTAAAGTTATCCGAAAAACGATGACTTCACTACATAAGGCAAAAACCTATCAATTTCCATTTATTACTGGATATACACAGATGTACCATACTGCTGATCCGTACTAAATCTGCTATTCCCCTTTGCCATACACCACACTTCCCTAGTATCTTTTTCTCCTTCTGTATATAAATATAGCAATCTCCGGAAAATATTTTTTCACTATTTTTTGGCTTTAGAGGAATAGTGGTGTATAGTGGTTTTAACATGAGTGTTTCCGAATGGCCTTTATTTCGAAATTTTTCTCTAGAAAAATTTCTTGCAGAATTTGATATTTATAAAGGCATGTCTTCGATAATTTTTTCTAAGAAATAAAGACTGAGAGAATTATTAATTAAAAATTTTATTTTAATTATTACTTTATTCTGGTTGTGAGTGTGTGTGTGTGAAAACAGCATGA
This sequence comes from Trichonephila inaurata madagascariensis, assembly GCA_019973955.1. Classification (NCBI taxonomy): domain Eukaryota; kingdom Metazoa; phylum Arthropoda; class Arachnida; order Araneae; family Nephilidae; genus Trichonephila; species Trichonephila inaurata. Next base: position 933,112 of record BMAV01008782.1, on the reverse strand, counting down.
AATTGAACTAAATATTTTGTTAAGCTTTTTTTTTTAAAAAAAATGCCTAAAAATTTTTAAAAAAATTTGATATTGATTGATAGATTGATTTTTTAGTTACATTAAGAAGTTAAGTTGACGAGAACACCATTAACTGAAAGCTTAGAGATTTTCTAATTATATAACGTCACATTTAAAATATTAAGATATATATATATAAACTTGAAGCACACTCAGTTCAATGAAACTTCTACACAAGGAAGTGTTAAACTATTTTAAATCATGGCCAACAAATTCCTAGTTCTTGATATGTTAGCAACTGTTGCACTAAAGGAGATTGGTATGCTGTCATATTTTACAATTATTTCAGAATAATTGCTAAAGTGAAGCCACTTATACGCATAGGAGCTTGATTCTCTTCAAACACTACCTTGAATTATATTAGATAAAAGTTCATCATTTTTGTAATGTATCAAAAAAGTTAAAACGAATAAGGAATCACCAGTTTGACAGAAATATTTCTTCTCTGCATAGAGCCACAATTTTGTATAAATTTTCTTATAAAGATTGTAGAGCGATAAACGTTAAAGATAAAACCACACTCACACACACATAAGAGGTAAATTCAGGGTTGGGTCTCCTTTTAGTGCAGCAATTATTTATTAATTTAGATTAATTATTAATTAATTTACATTTTTTTTAAAAATTTAGATCACACAAAACAACAATTATTAACAAAAATTAAGGACAATGAACATGGATGGTTTATAAAAGTGGCAACACCCTTTCCTCACCTGACCTGAACGAAAGATAAGTGTTCACTAGGAGGCGCTTCTGCCGCTTGGAACAATCAGTTACATAATTATTATGACAAGAGTGGTTTACATTTCTATGAAAGTAAAATAATTCCAGTATTACTTTATGAAATGTTGTTTGCTTTTGTGTTATTCATTCACTGTCCCGTTCTTTTTAAGTGCCTCTATGAGGATATATTACTTCTTAATTTACAAAACTCAAGAACTTATTTGAAAACTTACTAATAAAAATTATCATTGCATAGATGTTTATGAATAAGCTGAATACTTCTCTCTGAAAATTTAATATTTTTTGTAAAGTTTTCAAAAATTTTAAAAGGAAATAAAAATTTGAATTAATCGAAAATACAGGTGATTTCTTTTTTCTTTGTTCGACACTAATTTTTCGTTTAGACATATTTACATACATAAAATAAAATTTAAAAAAAAAAGGTGAGTTGTATCTTACATTATTTCGTATACAATGCTATTATATTACAAACGGAGATAAAGTTTGAATCATTATTTATTTATTTACATATATTTGGTTAAACAATTTAAAAAATATTATACAAAGAAAAGTGAAAATTCAACTTAAGAGAAATGCATGCGTTCTTAAAATATAAATTTCATTTTTAACTGAAAATCATTTATGTATATACTAAATATGTATCTTAACCAGTTATTCAAATTAAAAATGTTATCAAAAAGATGAAGAAATAATCAAGAATTAATAATAAAATTAAAAATATGTGTCATTACTTATGCCTGATTTTATTAGTAATGAACTTAATTTTAAAAAAAATGTTCTGAGTGAATTGTTTTTTATTTCGAAATCTTTATATTGATTGAAAAGTAGCTCTCTTAAAGTCTAATAAAAAGCTATAACTTTTAATTCCTTTTCAAGCAAAAGCGTTTTAGAATTTAAAATTATAAAACCAACCAACTGCGTATCACCGACGCATAATTTTTATATATAAATTCTATTTATCACACTAAAATAAAATAAAAAAGTATACATACATAAAAATTTAGAAAAACAAAGAAAGTAAACATAGATTTTTGTCATTAGATAAAATATCCTTTTCTCCTTTCAGAAATGAGAAAAAACATGGACTTAAACCATTTTCTTTCAACTACCTTTGAGCGATGAGGGAGACAAAATTGATATTTAACCTGAAGAACATAGCTCATGATTCACGTCACCCCTTAACCATTAGTTTGAGAGTGAGCTTCCAGAAATATCCTAAATCCGGGCAAATCATCATTAAATAGATTTCTTTCGAGAGCTCCTGAAATGTGTTGATTCTTTAATAACTGGATTTGCGTGTTGCATTTGAAAGAAGCAATGTAAGCGTTTTCCGCTAACAAACGCTAACGGAGATTCCTTTTTAAAAAATATTTATTCAAGCTATGAAATGTGTTAAATTAAATAAATGCTGGATGTATTCTGAAGTTTTTGAACTATTTAATAGAGTGTAATAAATTTACAAAAAAAATTTGTTGTTCCAAACACTTTTCGGTCTATTGTGTAAAAATTAAAAAAAAAAATCTTTATAGTTACAAAGAATTTATTTGTTATTAAACAACTTTCAGAACATAGTAAATAAATCAGTGTTGTTTATACGTCATCTCTGTTTGCAATCGTCAGTGATTTGAATTATGTGTTAATCTGTTCATTTTTAAAGCAACACATTTCTTATACAGGTACAAAAAAAAACTATTGATGAATTTATGCATTAATTGAAAATAAAATTTTTAGAGCGACTTAATATCTTTCTTAAAAAAAGCAGTGTTTTGAAAATAAATATGGTATCATTATTAATATTATTATACAGAAAAAATAAAAATAAAGGATTTTAGAAAAAACTAGCAAAAATGTAAAATAAATAAATGAATTATTTTTCAAGATATGTAATTTGTAGGAAATATCCCAATATATAAATATACGTCTAACGACATGAAGATATTTTAAAAAGGGGAAAATATAAATTTTTGAAGAAAAGCTACATAAACATATACATATTAAAATTTGTCCTATTCAGTTTCTTAAAATAGGCATTACTCAAAAGTAAAAAAGAGTATACAGAAAAAAATCCTACTGAATTCTTAAATTTGAATTTTGATTTAAGAACTTTTTAAAACTTTTTCACTCTAATAATTAATTATTACTTGAATTTCTTGCATATATAATTTAAATGCGTTTCTAAAATATTTAATTCAAAACGAATTACAAATAAAATGCTCATTACATCTGAAATTGTCTCTCTCTTATGATAATATCGTATGTAAGAGAAAAAACTAAATTATTGAATTAAAGCAAAGAGAAAAAAATCAAAGAAATCAAATTTCAATCAAATATCACGTTTCTGACTCGAATTGTGCAACATTTAATTTTGGAAATTTTAAAATTCTATAGTTCATATTCATTTAAAAGAAACGTATTAATATAAACTGAAATATAATTCTAATTGTGTACAAATACACTAAATATCATTAGATTATTCGCAATAGCCAAGCATTTGCATTTCAAAACACTACAACTGTAATAAAACTATACATTTTTACCAAAATTGAACCAATTTATAATTTTTTTTTCTTTATCTACAAGCATTTTTAGATTGTGAGAATATTTCTTAAATAAAGGTAAACTTATACACGCAAGAAAAATTATTTCTGGAATACGTTAGAAGAGTGTTGTATATAAATTCTTAACTCAGAAAACAACTTTAAAATGTATTGAAATAGATTTAAAACCTCAAAAGTATTGTACATTTTTTTTTTGAAATTTGTAACTACGGATTACACTAAAAGGGAAATTAGGCCAAACTATTTCTTTTAAGGTATCTGAATACGCTAGGAACCATATTCTTTTTGTAAAATAGTATAAATGAACGATTTTTTGATATTCAGTGTCAATTGAATAAGAATTATACAAGTAAATTTGTTTGAAGAATATTAATACAAGAAAAACTGTTTAACTGCAATATCTTGGCAAAAAATGAAGAAAGAATGATATATTTTAAAACATTCTCCTTTAGTAAAAAATTCGTCTATAATATATATATTTTGCTCACACATATATAACTAGAACTTCTATACCGGGGTTGAACTAAAACTTTTGAAATGTTCACATTATTTTCAGAATTAGATCAAATAAACTAATAACTTTTTTTTTTGCTAAAATTTCTCTTATTTGAATAAATACAATTGTAAATTATGTATTTGGAAAATTTTACTTCAACTTCGATATAGAAGTAACAGTTATATACGGGCAAAATATTATAATTATAATAGAAGCATTCTTCATTAAAGATGAATGTTTTGAAAATATGTCATTCTTTCTACATCTTTTAACAAAAAATTGAATTTAAACAATTTTTTGTTGAAATAATTTCTTTAAACAATTTTGCATGTATACTCTAAGTTAACTTACACTATTTTTTTTAAATTTCTGAATTATATGTTTTTTTTTTTTATTTTTATTATTTTTTTATTTTTAAATCATAGTTTTGAATGCAGCAAATCACATTCACTGGACCTTTTGCCGCAAATAAACGAATATACATCAAAGCACGTCTTTCAAAATGGATCTCAAAATCACATAAAATACAATTTCCAATAAAAACATCCTAAGCTCCATAACTGTTTACATATTCAAAATCCCTTTTCCGCCGTGAATGCGAAAGAAACATCTCGTTTCCATATCGACATTTATCACAATATAAAGAGATTACACTCCCTTTAAAAGATATAATGATATTTTAATCTTAGAAAGCGAAGAAGGAGAAAAAGGAGAAAAAATGAGTCTTTTCACATATTACGTGAAAAGGGAAAAGAAGAAATATAAACGAAATCAGTTCCAATCTTCGAAGCCTTTTTTTTTTTAATCCCGTTGTTCAGAGCTACATTAAGACGGAACTTCCAAAGCGATTGACAGCTTGAAATGTGAGTTCCGTCCAATTCTCGCTCGTCCTAAGCCCCAATCCTTCTTCTCGCCATATTTTACTTCTTATCGATCCAAGAGGATCTCTAGCTTTGGGTGAGGATTACCTACCCGGGAGCCTCTGCACCCCCTAACCCCTATTTCATTCTCTGCCCTCCCCCAATTCCCTGCCTACCAAGGACGATCAGATCTGAAGAATAGCATGGGTGTGTGTACTATATATATAAATATATTTATATTGGCCCGAGGTGTCTTAGAGGTTAGAGGATTCGGGAGGTTTTTGTTTACTTTTAGGGGATGAAAGAAGTGAATATATTTTGAATAGAATTTTCAAGTTCTTTACACACGCGGTGTGTATATTTTACAAGTGTTGTTTAAACAATAGCTGTGATTTTCTGTATCGTATTACATAAGCGTTAGATATTAGACGTAAGGGTTTTCTTATTCTAATAAGCACAAATTTAAGAATTACAAATTAAATATTTAAATACATATAAATATTTCATTTATGGAAGTAATCTTATTAAAAAAGATATATATATAAAACATTTCAGATGCAACAAGAAACAAAGTATAGAACTGTATGCTTTAAACTGAATTTATTCTTAAAAAAGTCATATGTTTCACAAGCACTTTAATATAATTAATAACACTAATGTTTTTTTTTTAATTTTTTTTTATATTTAATCTGTTTATCCATGTCTTTTTTGATATAATAGTATTGCAATTTATTATATTTAGCAAAACTATTAAATGTACATTCATGATAATTAAAGTTTCAAATTCAGTCGAAAAACTAAATAATAGATAATCATTGCATTTTTAATTACAATATTCTGAAACTTCTTGATAGAAACATGAATTGAATATTATCATATTTCTCTCAAGGACAGTTAAGACAAAGACAAAAAATAAAAGTTATGACGTGGTGGGCGCCAAATGATAAGGGACAGACGGAGAAGGGGTTCTTTACTAAGTCCACTAGTTATTAAAACACGTGTATTAGACAAAACAAACACATTTACATACATAACTAGAGAACTAACAGTTGACATAGGGATCGGAGCGTATGCTCATACATCCTTACAGTTCCGAAACTTGGCCATCACTGAAAATTGTTCTGTTCGCTAGAGGGCGCGAAAGTCTCTTTACTGTTAATATGGAAGAGTCTAAATAACGGGGGGTTACAAAGTCAATTTCAGCGTTAAATGAGATATAACTCGACAATTGCTATCATGTTAAGTTTCATACTTCCTAAATGATTCGTGAAAATTTTCAATGTTTTCCAATTTTTGTATTGCTTACAGAAATACAACAATCAGTGATAAACTTTATCATAAAAAAAGTTTTTACTCACCAGCCATCCAATCTAGTTAAGGTGAATCCAAATTGAGGATCTGTTGCAACACTAACTCGTACCCCTATCAGTCCGGTACCTTCTTTATTGACGACTTGACCTCTTGCCACAGATACCCGACTACAAACAAAATATCAAATCGTCCCATTTAAACATTTTTATTGTAAATTTTATATATTAGATAAACTATTTGTAATATTGCGATAATTTAATTGTTAAATAAAGATACAGTTAAAAGCTTTAAGAAAGTTACATTGCTATTTATTTTTGTTTCTCACAAATTGAGATGCTTTAAAAATAGTTATTTATTTCGAAGTATTGCATTATATCAATGGGATATAATATAAAGTTCAAATTGCTGTTATTTAAAATCTAAATCATCTTCATGTATAGAAACAAAAGTAATATTTGAAACAATAATTAAACTTTAGGTAATTGATTAACGGACACACTAAAAAAAAATACAAATTTCCCCAATTTATTTAATATTATGAAAAAATATTATGTTATAAAAATGAAAAATGAGAATCCCAGTTTCATGATATCATAAAACGATACATTTTGTTGGAATTAAAATCATAAATTTCTTTTACTGTGTCTGTATGATAAACTAGTTTTGTATGGTAAAATATAAATTAACTTATTCGTTACTAATGCATTAACATGCATAATAATGCAATACTAAATTTTAATCAGCTCAGTTACTTATAAATTAAAAAAATATAATTACAAAATTATTTATATTCTCATTATTTTTTAAGCTATATTTATGCTCAGTCTCAACAACTTAACATAGATGCAATATTTCAAGTATAAAAACATCGAATTTTCATTCTTTTCTGAATACACATATCGTTCTTTTCAGATATAAGCTAAAAAAGTTAAATTTTAAATCTTTTGAAATATTAATGAATATACAGTAAATATTTGTCAACATTCTAACAATCAAGCATTTTTAACGATATTATTCTAATAATTACATCTTTATGGATGCATCATTTTATAATAATGAAATATCTCGAATATTCAGATTTAAATGAAATTTCAGAACATTTTTCTGAAGTATAACTTATTATCTCAAAGTTATGTTAACGATAATTACTAGAATTTAAATAATTTATCGACCCATTGTTACACTTTAGAATTATTTTTTAGGAAATTTTATATTAGTAATATGGCAGGAATTAATTGACAAAAATGCTTGGCAACGTAATAAACTTTCAGGAAAAATATATTACATTAGTAGTTTACTTTATTTTATCAGGATGTTAATAGAGACAATATAAAAATAGTAGTAAAGTATTAATTCGAAAATAAATTGCTTGAAATACCTGCACACTTTTCTTTTGGCTGCTCGAAATTAAATTAAAAGAAAAAATGTTTGTAATAAACATAAAATGTCTAACAAACTTTCAATGAAGAATTAAATCAGATTTATAAGATTATTAATTTATTTTAATGTAGCTTTGAAGCAAAGATGAATGTTTTAATTCTTTTGAATTACATTCATGTGTTAGTATAGATTTCTTCTGACACTGTAAGAAATGCGGTAGACTATTTTTATCCTATCACTACTCAAGCTGAACGTTGTGCATTTGAGATGTAATTTCAATAAAGCTCCTTTTAAAAATAAAATATGTATGGGGCACAATTAAATTAATAGATACTTACATATAGACGATACGTGAATTTCAGAAAATTTTCAGATCAAATATAATCCATACATTCAAACCAACGAAGTATATCACTTTTTTGTGTTCATGTGACTTCAACTGAACTGCAAAAACTAACTGAATTGCACTACATATCAAACACGTTTCATATATTAGTAGTATAGTAATGAAACCACTTATAATTTGACACACAGGTAAATAACCACAGACAGAAATAATTGATTTAAAATTCTTATGGCATGTATTGAAATATAACAGAAACACGATTATAACATCGGTGTGACCAGTGGCTCACACAAGGGGGGCGGAAGCTGGGGGTCCGGACCACCCTATTTTATGAATTAATGCAAATTATTTATTGAATAATTAGTTTTTTAAGGTTTTTTGTTCCCGAAAATCGACAAAAGCAAAAGGAACATGATACAGGAATGGTGGAATTTCGAACCTGGATCCCCACCCCTTTCCTGTGGATATTCTATACTAAAAATTAAAGTATAGAGAGAGATCCTAATTTTTACAGTTTTTTTTTATTGTATTATTCACTTGAATTTTTTCTGAACTATTTCAAAACCAAAAATAATTACAGAAAGGATACTGGATGTAGGATGCAATAGCAGTACTTAATTACATCCAGCATAGTAGCATACTCATTGTAGGTATCAGTATTATACTGAAGAGCCAAAAAAAAAAAAAAAAAACTAGTACACGTATGCGTATGCAAATAAAGAGATATGGAACCAATCACAGTACGGCGCTGTGGTCGGCAAAGCCTACATAAGACAATGAGTGTCTGGCACAGTTGTTAGATAGGTTACTGCAGTTACAATGGCAGGTTATCAAGATTTAAGTGAGTTTGAACACGGTGTTATAGTCGGCGCACTAGAGATGGGACATAGCATCTCCGAAGCAGCGATGAAATTTGGATTTTCACTTACGACCATTTCACGAGTGTACCGTGAATATCGGGAATCTAGTAAAACATCAAATATACGACATCGCTGCGGCCGGAAAAAGATCATGCAAGAACGGGACCAACGACGAATGACGAGAATAATAATTTGTGATAGGCATGCAACCCTTTCGCAAATTGCAGCAGATTTTAATGCTGGGCCATCAACAAGAGTCACCGTGCGATCCATTCAACTAAACATAATCGATATGGGCTTTGGAGCCGAAGGCGCACTCGTGTACCCTTGTTGACTGCACGACACAAAGTTTTACACCTCACCTGGGGCCGTCAACATCGACATCGGACTGTTGATGACTGGAAACACGTTGCCTGGTCTGAAAAGTCTCGTTTCCATTTGAACTGAACTGATGAACGTGTGGAGACAACCTCATGAATCCATAGATCCTACATGTCAACAGGGAACTGTTCAAGCTGATGGAGGCTCTGTGATGGTATGGGGTGTGTGCAGTTGGTGTGATATGGGAATCATTATACGTCTAGATATGAATCTGACAGGTGACAGGTACGTAAGCATCCATTCTGATCACCTGCACCAATTCACGTCCATTGTGCATTCCGACGAACTTGGGGAATTTCAGCAGAGAAATGCGAGACCTCACACGTCCAGAATTGCTACATATTGGCTCCAGGAGAACTCTTCTGAATTTAGACACTTCCGCTGGCCACCCAAATCCCCAGACATGAACATTATTGAACATATCTGAGATGCCTTGCAACGTGCTGTTCAGAAGAGATCCCCATCCCCCCTACTCCTACTGCTTTATAGACATCACTGCAGAACTCATGGTATCAATTACCCCCAGCACTACTTCAGACATTAATAGAACCCATGTCACGTAGTGTTGCGGCATTTCTGTTTGCTCTTTGGAACTCTACACGATATTAGGTAGGTGTGCCAGTTTTTTTGGCTCTTCAGTGTGAATAGCCACAACGAACTTTCATTCTGAATTTGAAAGTAACATTTTTGTTATTTACGAATTAATTTTGAATGATTGTATAATAAATGTTTACGTTAAAAAACAGAAAACCCCACAAAATAAGAATTTCACCTTCCTTTTTGTATGAAGGTATATTAATGCTTTTAATAATACGAGAATAATAACAAAGATAAAATTTTGTTTGAAAGGGATAGATCTTAATATTGTTATAAATATGGAAATTAAGATGTAAATTGAAACTACATTAACTGGAAGTTTAATGATTTATAATGTCAAAGAAAGGAAAGCTTGCATTTATTTCAATGTCACATTAGACTCTTGCGATATAACTACTGACAATAATAATTTAGGATCATCTACAAACGTCGAGGATTATATCTAAGCGTTAATACTTCACCCTCCTTAACTTCCACATCGCATGATTTGAGTTACTTGAAAAATAATTTTTTTTAACGGACAATATCCTCATTATTTCACACGGCATGCCTTTTATGAAATTAGAATTCAAACTCATGATCCTTAAGCCATGACGTGGACACGATTATCTAGTGGTTATGGTCATGGACTCATTACCGGACTGTCATGAAGACCCACCACATAGAGAAGCTGATGCACGTTCAATCTTTCGAGGCTCAAGTCCTAACGTTAACTTGGCGGGAAAATTAGTAGAGTGGGGTACTAGCTCAGGTGTCTTCGTCACTAGACCATCTTTCAAAATTACCAGGTCCGTCACCAATAGCCCCTCGGGGTGCTTTAAAGTGTGTCATTAAGAGATATCCACTCACTCTTAAGACATGTGATGCTTGTGATTATATCCCCTCTACAACCTCGATCCCTCATTGCAGTGATAAAAGAGACGACCTACGATCAAACTATTAGATCTCTTTTTGTGAATATAGGATAATGATAACAGGAAAAATTGATGTAGTTAATTTAAATAATTGAATAACTATTCTCAAGTTAATGAAAAATTTTGATAAGAAGAGGAAGTCTTCTTTTCTAGAGGCTTTATATTAGAAATTTTGTTATAATTAGGGTCTTAATATATATATATATATATATGACATGTTACTAACTTAAAAAAATTATGGGAATTGATTTATATTTATATACTCTTCGCTGAATATACATCCCATGGTTCAAAATTACGAGGTCCGTCACCAAAAGCCCTCGTGTAGCTGAACAGTGTGACGTTAATATTCACTCACTCATTGAATATATATCTCTCTGGTCTACAGATTAATCACTAAGATTATAAGATTTTACAAACTTTTATGTTAAGAGTTTGTGTTATTACGCGCAATTTAGGGTAGAAAGTAAGGATAAAGAACTGTATTATATTTTTGATTGAGTAATAACCTAAAATTCATATTATTGTATACGAATCAAAATGAGTTTTTTGAGATTTAATTCAATTGCCATCTTTTATATTCTAAAATGGGATTCAATTTCTTAGTTTCTCTTCGATGACGATTTCCATTCATGCTTCATCAATATGACTCATATTTGAATTTCAATTCGACTGCGACTTATGTTGAGATTCTGTTTAAATCTGATTCAAATTTGTAGTAACAGTTTGTGATATTTTAATCTTACTCACTTACGAATAATGGAAATGTTTGCTAAAAGATGGGCAATTTATTTTTTAGAATAATTTTCAATAGAGATTTACAATTAATTTGCAATTGTTTTTAATAACAGCAATCTGAATCTTATTACTAAATGAACATAATTTTCAAAAAAATATTAATTTAGTTGTTTTATTTATAATCGTAAACTGTAAAAATTTTGATAATAATATTAATTAAAAAAAATACAATAATATAGCAATAATGACAATATGTAATTTCTAGCTAAGATAATATAACATTTTTTTAAAATTGACATATATGTAAAAATACACCTTAGAGAAAGTCGCAGACTATACTAATTATTTTCTATTGCACAAGTCTTAACAAAGTGTGATTAGCATATGCAAAATATTTATTAAATAACATATATTACAAACAATTGTAGAAAAATGTATTTGTTAAAATGTGTTCGCGGATATCAAGGAAAAAAATTCAACGATTATTCACTAAAAAAATGGCTATTGAAAAATGCTTGTATTGATATTGTAATTAATCATTGATTGTTCTTCCCTCATCGAAATAAATTTAATTTACCCAAACAGTTTTTCTGGACTTCTGTGTGAACGTGTACTATTCAAATTAATACATAATATAAATTTATAATTAATTTTTATTCATTCTCTGAATAATTCCTCCTTCTCTTTCATTTTTGTTCTCTTAAACATAGAAATAAATATTTTCAAAACCTTCCTTTATTTTGTGAAATCTAATAAATCTGATATTCAATTCGATTTTTTCATTAAAAGTCAAAAAGATTTGCCTTCTATTATTATTTTGTGGTTTTTGCTTATTAATTTAAATGTGAAAAAATACTTGAGAAGATGAATATTTATTTTTGTGAAGTTACTCATTCAAACATGTTACATAATACTCATACCATTTTTTTTTTTTGCGCGGTAAAAGATATGAATTTAATTTAAAATTACAGAATCTGCAATATTTTTTAGAAGTTATTCTAAATATATGTTCTCTTTAACAAATATTTTGCTTTTTTTTTGTTATATCAGTTACATTACAAATATATATTCTCTTAAGAACTTCATGTTGCCAATAATTATTCATTATCATTTGGGAAAAATCCTTTTTTTAATCTATTATTAATACTAATGATTGTAACGATAACACATTAAAAGTTATTTTAATGTAGAAATATGTCCATTAAATACATTTCCTATCGTGGATTTAAGCTTTATTAACTGTTTAATTTTAATCATTTAGTAGTTTCAACTAGTAATCATATGAAGTTATGAATTGTAAAAAAATATACACAGCTTTTAAAATTCATAATAAATGTACACAATAATGTTTTATTGAAAATAATTCATGTTGACTCATAAAATTTTATTTTTTAAGCAAATTTATATGCCAAGAAGAAAAATAAAAGAAAGAGACAGAAATAAAAGGCATCACACGGAGCACATAAGCCTAGAAGGCTTGTTCACAGAAAATAAAATAGCAATTGCAATGAAATAAAAATAACAAAAGTGTTCACAAACACACATAGAAAATGAAGCAGGAAGGAAAACAATAGGTGTAAGGGTAACAGATGGGATGAGAGAGAGAGAGAGAGAGAGAAAGGAGTTCAGAAAAAGAAGAAATAAATACATTGCAGCTATAATAAATCACATTAATTATACTATAAAACATTATTTTACATATTCAATCTCAAATGCACAAAAGTATTCATATGAATTATTATTTTTTTCCCGTATTTTAAGTTCAGAAACGAAATTAATCGTTTTCGCTAAAATTTGTTTTACCCTTATTTTGAAAGAAATTAAATTGCTTCTTTATATATTTTTACTTAAACTTCTTTAACGTGCAATGTAAGATATCAGCAAATTTAATTTTTTTATTTATTTATCAAAATTTCTAGGGATTAAACATTTTGAAAATGGGATATATATATATATTTTTCATTACATGGAGACTTCAAAATCTTATAAGGCAATTAATGGAAACCTTTAAGGCATTTTAACAAATATTAGCACTATTTTTACCAGTTTTTTTTTTAAAGAAAAATGCCGTGTCATATTTGAATAACAATGGAAAAAATAAATTGAAATGAAAAAAATAAATAACTCTCATTGGAACTAAAAAAAAAAAATAAATGAATAAAGCAAAAGAAAAATAAATAACTCATGAAAACTATATAAATAGTTGAGAAAATAATAAAAGTTTAGGAGATGGATATTGATACTTCTGGTAAAAATAGTGGTGATTGCTGTTTGAGTTAGAAACAAATAAAGTAAAATCTTAAAAAATCTCAATAGTATTTATATAAATAAAAACTGTATTGTTTAACACACAAACTATATCGTTAAGATTCGATATGTAAATAATTCTAAAAATATTAAATAACAAGCATTTGAAATTTTGGTACGTATTATGCCCCCGACCAGTTCCATTTAGCCAAATGATGCCATGTTATCATGTTGGAGTATGCGCACGAACGCGGATTCCACAATTAGGAGCTTTTCACATCTTTTGGCAACATTTTTTTGATTCGATGAAATTGGTGACTGCATAATACGTAAATACGGAATTTTTCACAGTTTACATAGATTTACAGAAATATTTAAAATTAGTAAAGTATAAATATGGTTATATATAATTTTAATACATACCTTTTGGCGAAGGCAGTCCAGAATTGGCTGCATTGGGGATAAGTAGGAGTAAAATATGTATAAACATTAAGCTCATATAGAGCAGTAAACACATGCAACAATTTACGATATACATGAACAAATAAGTGCAAATCACATAATAGTAAACAGGAGATTTAAATGACTTGTTTAAAAATTTAGACAAATTTATGAATTAGCTCCGTTTGTTATCCGGCTAAGAGAACGAAACGTAGTTTATAAAAATCATAAATTATTTTGTTTGAAGTATTACTTTTAATTATTGGTTCACAGTACAATGATTTTATTTGATACATCATTATATCTTCATTTTACAACACGAATGTTTATTTTCAGCTTGGTTGTAATGTGTGTAGTGTTTTAATTTTTAGAAAAAGAAAGAAAAAATATACTGCTAGTTATTGTGAAATTTTTTCACAGATTTTAATTAGTAAAAGTGTTTTTTGATATTTTTGAGTTAATATATTCCTGTTTACTAAAATTTTGCCAATTAGTGCTTAAATAGTACCAATTGGCTTAAATGATTATTTTTTCTTTAATAAAGCTTAATTCTTACTTCACTAACAATAATTAAATATTTTTTTAAGCATAATAAGTAACAAGTTACAGTATTAGTGTAAAATGATCAAAAAAGTTTCTCAAACAATTTCTTTTAAAAACTTTTGTGTGATAGAGTAAAATAAATAAATAAATAAATAAATAAATAAAATAACTTTTCCTTTTTCAATCCTTTGAAAACGAAAATTATTTTTACGAATAATGTATTGCTTTTACATGCTGTTAAACTTTACATGATAAATGTTTTCTCTGAGAGCTATTTAAGTTTTTTATTAATCAGATTTATAGAAAACTGAAAAGAAGATTTTAACACTTCAATTAAAATTTTAATATTTTCTGTATCTATTTGAAATTTAGATATTTCTTTTCTATTTTTAGAACGATAGAATAAGAAGAGAATTTTATTTCGTCGATTCTAAGAATTTTAGAAAATATTCAATTGGCTCTTTTACATATCAGCTCACAGATGGGAAAAAATATGTCTCAAAAATCTGAATTTCAAATGAAAGAGAAAAGTGGCTTTTATCAATTGTAATTGATTCAAAAAGAAATCCTAAATTGCTGTTTTACATATTTCCGTTTCATACGTGTTGTTTTATTTCTTTTTTCCAGCATCTGTTTCATCAGATTGCACTTCCATTCATGTACGAATGAATTCCATTTAAGTTATATTACAACTTTAAAATTAAAAAAATTGATTTCTTTCACGCATTGTAAATTATTAATTAGACCCTGGGATATTGTTATGCTGATTTTTCCTCCAATAACTAAAATGGTTGTGGGAGGAAGGTGAAAAAACATGTGACAGCGCAAATAAGCGTGCGTGTCTGAACGGTTTAAGAAACAAAAAAACTCTTTCAAATAATAATCATGTAATGGTCTAAAGCCAATTTTCTATATTTTAAGTACACGTGTAATTCATAAAATTAGTAATAGTCACGCACGCTTTTATTGCGTGAATGTAGATACATTAGATATACATAACGATTAAGAATTGTTATTAACTTGTTCGATGTACAACTAAGTCTTGTTATGATTCATAAACGTTATTTGTTGTTTAAGAAACGCATGGTAATTAAACTGGGTTATGTAATTTGTAAAAGTTTAATGACGAATCTAATTCTATGCTGCAGTGTGTAGCAAAAATATGTCCAGGGAATTATATATACATACGAATTAGAATACTTCGTATAAATTTCGTCAAATAGAATGAAAACAGTCGATTAAATAAAGCATTGTATTGTTTCCAGAATGCTGGTGTAGCATATTATTTAATCAACTTAGCTGCTTTAATATTGTTAATACTTTGTAAATGAAATTTTAAAGGTGTTGTGAAAATGTATTACAATGCATTACAATTTAAATATGTCATGCATTGAAAAGACAAATATATCAAAAAGAAAAACGCTATTTAGTTTCTTTTTGAATTTCAGGTGTTTCCTTTAAATTTCAAATCATATATATATTATATGAGCATGCATTAAAAAAGTAAATAACTTTAATGCATATTGTTTAATGCAGAAATTTTTTATACACTTTAAATATCAATTTATTATAATCAGTTTAATTTTATAGTTATAAAGCAAACTTTAATTTCTGTGTTAATTACTTTTATAACTTAAATGTACTTATTATCTATATTAAATGTTTTCCAGCTGTTTTTTTCTGTTAAAGGGATTGGAACAATTTTAATTCTTTACATTTAACGATATTTTTAGTACAATAATGATGTTATACGTTAGCTAAAACTTAAATAAAATTGGTGCAGATAACATATTTACAATTTAACATGATTAAATTCATCAAAATAATTTCTTACAAATTGATATATACAACATATCAATATTTTTTATGCTCTATTTCTAATCAGATTTTCACAAATATTAATTTTAAAAGCATGCTACGCTTCTTCTTTAAATTTAACAATGTTTTTAGTACAATAATGATGTTATACGTTAGCTATAAAACTTAAATAAAATTGGTACAGATAACATATTTACAATTTACTATGATTAAATTCATTAAAATAATTTCTTACAAATTGATATATACAGCATATCAATATTTTTTATGCTCTATTTCTAATCAGATTTTCACAAATATTAATTTTAAAAACATGTTAAGCTTCTATAATTAGGAGAACACATTCAATTATAAAATACAGGATAAAAACATCAAACACTAAACACAAATAAGGGGAACACATAAGGAACATGACACACTCCGTGTGATCACGAGACAATGGACAGTAAACACAAAGAAGGCAGGAATGCCTTCCAAACAAAAAACAAATATACACACAGCACACAACACGATAAACACAAAACACAAAATACACATAAGCATATACATGAATAACAATTATCTTTCAACTGCATTAATTTAAATGCTTAAAAATTATTTTTAATCAATTAAAGCGCTTGTATGCTCTGAAATATAATTGGTTCTTTCCTGATTTGAGGTACTTGGTCAATCTAAAAAATTGGGTTAAAAGGAATACGGTTCATATATTTACAATGCTAAAACTATTAATTGTGTTTGCACTGAAATTTAAATCAACAGTTCAAGTGAGAAAAAAATACATTTGTGTGCATTTTTAAAAAGTTATACATATTTAAACACTCAAATTATATTATTCAAATGATGCTATTTTTAAGAATCATATGCCATACTTTTACCTTTGTGATTAATTAAAATAAGTAATTGAGTTACATATTCTAAAAAAAAATACGTTTCATTTGTTTGATGCTCAAAATTCATATTTTCTTAAAAAAGTTCGTTGCATTCTTTTTAACCATATCAACATCATCAACAAGGGAATGTCATTTGTCTTAAATTAAAAATCCCATTAAACAGTAGTGAAGGAATGCTAAATAATGATTTCCTTGCATTCAGATCTTTAAAAAGAATTTGGAATACCTCGTTTATTGTTCGCATGTTGACTTTGCATCTTTATTAATGAATCTAAAGTTTTGCACATTAAGATTTATTTGTACTTAAGTGCGCATCAGCTAAAAAGGAGCATCTAATTTGCATATGAATTCCGTCAGTTAAGATACTTAATCAACAAATGTATGGTTTTTCGAATGGGAATAAGCTGACAATGCTACGATCTTATTTAAATTAATAAGATTTGCATCAAACATCACTTAATATACAAAGAGGTTTAATGAAATTTCATTTTGGAGATATGTTACAAAGTTTAGCAATAATTTTAATCTTTGTAATAGTCTTTTGAACAATGGGAAATGTAGTATTTTATTGATGGGAAGAATAAAGGGTTTTAGTATAATTAATTCTGATCTTCAAATATATTTATGAATTTTAGCATAGTTAGGCTTGTATTTTGTACAATTATTCTTTTGTGTTTAAATGTTGTACGAAATCTGCAAAAAAGTATAGGGACGGTAAATTGTTATAAATTTTTGATTAGTTGTAACTTACTTTATAATAAAACATGAATTTATTATAAAATATCAATTTAATAATTACTTTTAGTTGATTAAACGTGCAAAATAAATTTAATAAAGATGTCATTCTGAAAATATAATATGTTTACAGAAATTCGTTTGTGTTTAAAAATTATGCACATAACATATTTTAAAATTGAAAATTTATTTTTGTTAAGTTATTTCGCAAATTATAGATCTGATAATTGGTAAACCATTATGTTTATATTATTACAAAACATAGCTTAGGAGCCCATTACATTAATTAAACTTAAGAGCCAAGTGCATTAATATTTGTTCATTTTACAAGGATGAAAGGTTAGTTTTCAACATGATTTCTTAGTTTTTGATTGCGTTATATGTGCATTTCTGGTATCCACATTGGCGCACACAAGTGTGTGTGGGGGGGGGGGGGGGCCCGGGCCCTTCCCCATAACTCTTGATTTTCTTTCGATTGATTATAACCAGTGTATATAGTACGCAAAATTTAATTTAGTATTTGTTTTTTATAATTAATTTTATTAATTATGAATAATTAATTTTGTTAATTATGAATAACTAATTTTGTTAATTTATTATTAATTTAATCAATATATTAATTTCTTATTGTTCTTTGTTCCCAAAAATCGATGAAATCAATAGAATATGTTAGGCTGTGCACTGGAGCATGATACGAGAATTGTGAAATTTCGACCCTGAACCCTCTCCCTTGAAAAATTCCTGTCTGAGCCATTGAGTCTCCTATATATGCACCAATGCTCCATATATGATAAAATGCTTTATAATCATTTAAAAATTCACAGCATACATTTTTCAATTGTGTTAAAAGGAACAATGCTGCTATAGTTCTTATTTAAAAAGCAATTCAGACCCCCCAATCACAGTTTATCAAATTATTTTTTTCTCTCTGTCTAAATTGTGCTTAATGAAGCTTTAATAGCCGTGCTTTCTCTGATAATAAGTGCTAGAACCAGCTTCAAGCTATAGTTAAGCAATACCCTAACATCAAAGCACTTTGCCGAAAAAATAAGATTAGTTTCCTTTATAGTTTTAAATAAGGTTCCTTATTCGCTTCACCCACAATGCTGGCATGCAAATAAATGGAAAAATTTCTACAGCAGTGAAATACTTTCACCATTCCGAAGAGAGTTTGCATTCTCAACCTAGCTCGCCATATTTAACTTCATTTTCACAGTCTCATACCCTTAAACTACAATTTTCACGCGCGTTTACCGCATCATTACTTAATTCGGACGCATAGCCCGATGCGTGGGGAAGCCATGCTGCCGGAAAGGGCATAGTTAGTCATCTGGTATGTATGTTTAATGGTAATATATCTGCGCGAATGAATTTCGGGAACGGTGTCATAAAATGTTCTAGAGGCATTTATTTGAATATGCTTGCACAGCTTGATGATCATGTTTGAAAAATGTGACTTGAAATGGAGAGTTTATCTACACAAATATTTAAGAACTTTTAGTCAATAAAAAGGTTTGGGGATGTCTTATCAAAATGGTGGGGCTATTAATAAGAAGATAATGTTGTATTTTAGCATTATAATGGCTATAAAAGTTAGGAAGATAATACATCCTCTTTGAACACTGTAAATTTACAAAAATGCTCAATTTAATGAACATTATAGGAGTAAAGAAAATTTAATAAAACGTCCAGGGAATTTGTTGAATTTATTTTCGAGGCTTCAGTTCGCTGCAGGAATATACTTGCATCTTTAAATTTTAAGTTATTTTATTAGAACATTAATTATTATGTGTATTTAGTTGAATATTTATTTGCCTTAGCTACTTTGGTATTTCATCTGTTTAATAGGATTTCATATTTTTGAGCATACCTGATGTTCTAATTTATAAAGACGTGGTAATCTTTTATCTTTCGTTAAATTTGCATTTGTATGTAACACATCTAACCTTGGCTGTGAGTTTTAAAAACCTAGTTCGAATAACATTTTAAAAAGGGTTGAAATAATTGAAAATAGAATGCGCATTTCATCACGTAGTATGTTCAGTTTAATGGGGAAGAAGCGGAAGAAAATGATGTTGATATTTTACTCGCTAGTGTTACTTTTTACCATAGAATGGATTTGTAGAATTAAAATTCTGACTACTTTAATATGAGGTATCCAGATTAAAAATGATTTTGTATGAAGTAATTTTAATGAGTTTAAAACATCATGTTTTTGTAGAATACACAATTGGCGAAGGCGCACGAAAAGCAAAACGAAGACAGTACACTGCGATATGCATACAAACATTGAAATGCAACATCGAAAACAAAGATAACAGTATCATGCAACGAGAGTTCAAGCTGTCAAGCATTCCCTTACCTTTCTGAATATTCATCTCGGTGAGCATAGCTCTGGACACTGTCTTCTTCGATCAGAAACTTCATTTTCTGATAAAATGTGGCCGTTACTGCAGGTGGCTGTTTCCGTAACAGGATGTCCAAGGGATCTGGAGCCGACTGGCACATTAAATTGTCCTTGCATTCGTCCTTTATGCAGCATTCACTATCCGCACAATCAACCAAGCCATCTAAATATATATTGGATTATATCATTAAAATATACTGCTGAATGCAGAGATCAGTTATTAAAAATATGGAAGTTGGTGTTTCTATTTATTAGATTTGAATTTACATTTTTTAAAATGAGTATTGGCTGTTATAATTGGGATCAGTGGTGCACACGAGGGGGTGTCCTATGGGTCCGGACCGCTCCCCTCAAAGCCCTTGATTTTTTTCCGATTGATTATAATTTAAGTATATAGTATGTAAAATTTAATTAAGCATTTGTTATTTATAATTAATTTTATTAATTAATGCTCATTATTTATTCAATTATTACTTTTTTACTGTTTTTGTTTCCGAAAATCTACAAAATCAAAAGGAGCATGATACCAAGAAGGGTGGACTTGCGACGCTGGACTCCCCCCTTGAAAAATTCCTGTGTGCGCTACTGGTTGTGATGGATGTCCTCTCACATCCATCAGTGTTCGAAAGTTAGAGTGAAGTTTAAGCATAATCAAAACAAAAATAATTTATTAATCTTATAACAAGTCTCAAAAAACTAACAAGTTTCAACAACTGAGGCTAGGAAATGCACCTATAATTAAGTATTGAAGGAAAAGAGAGATAGACGAGACATTAATATTTAATTATTAACTGAATCACTTACTTTCGGAACGTTTTGGTAATATATGTTCTAAATAATCGAAATTCCATTCTAAGCTATTCTACTTCTAGCCGACACTATTCAAATTCAAATATCTTATTGACCAAATCGTCAACTATCAGTTTTAAACATTAAGCAATTAATCAACGAGTCACTCTCAACTAGCTTTCTACTACTTTACGTTCATCACTAACTTCTGTCATCTAACTCCTAACCTCTCTTTCACTCGAACCTAAAAGTTAATGCTTAAATATAAGCCTTGAATGACATAAACCGCATCTTCTTCTTCGGGAGAAAGTTTCCAATAGAACATTATTTAAAGAAACAGTTTTTCCCGAAGAAGATTAGTAGCAGACCCTCGAATAGACTCGTTACCTAGTGGTAAATACCAAAATTCTATTAGTACTGGGAGAAGATAAATTAATATAAATAAAAGGATGAAATGTTTGATTTTGGTACAAACTAATTCTGAGAGTATTCTTCTTCTGTACACTGTTACTTTCTGTCGTGTTTAAAAAGCAGCAGATTTTAATGATATGTATCTCAATGAGAGATCATCATAAAAATATTCCTAAATATTGATGCACTTATTATTATAAACTGTTTACTTGAAAATTATTTGACATCTTCGTCGACTACTTCTGTTAAAAAATTATTAAAAAAATATAGATAAATTATTAAAGATTTATGTTCTGATTTTAAAATATTCATTATTTTATAGCATCTTTTTTTTTTAATTAAGTTTTTTTGTAGAGACAGGATTGACTCAGTGAAAAGTTTCAGTCACGAAAAACACATCTAAATTCTTAAAAACTTTATGTAACTACTAAATCTTTCGAAAAAACACATGAGCTTTTAAAAGTAAATCAAATATAAATAATTTTTATCATGCGAATACCAAAATACCGATATTATCTCATTTGTAATGTACTTCAGTTGTAAAATTGCTTTGCAAGTTATTATTTTTAAAACCAGAAAACTTAATGATTATTTGAAGTTTATAATAATGAATTAAACATTATTTAAATAATCAGTACTTAAAAAAATTAAAAGTGATTTGTGACTTCTCTTACAAAATACATTTTATTTGAAAATCGTTTTAAGTATAATTAACTTTGTTTTAAGTATAAGTTGGCATAAAATTAAATCATAAATACCCCGGTATTTTGGTGTACAAAAGAAAAAACTATTAATAAATCAATTATTTTAAATCTAATAAAAAAATTAATATTTTATAATAATTCTGGATTGAAAATATAACATACAAGCAATAGAGAATTTTTACTTTTGAATAGTTACATAAAAATTCTACTTATTTTTTTTTGACACTATACATTAAAAGCATATCCGTATATGGTGTAATATTTCAAGCAAAAATAAATCTCTGATATTAAAAAAAAAAAAGTAAAATAAACTTCCTTATTGTGAATGAAGCAAATTTATTTCTCAAGTTCCCTTCTTTCTCATAATAAAAATATTTTAAATACGACATGAAGATAGAGAAAATACTGTACTAAATGTATCCACTTTTATTTTAAGAGTACCAATAGATACTCCCTTCCCCTTCCATCTGAACATTATATCTTTGAGTCGATTTGAGACTAAAGATATGTTTAACCATTATATTAATCAATACAAATTACAAATGACATCTAGCATGAGAACACACATATTCAAGCTCAATTTATTTGCATATATCACTACTTAACCAAGTAGCAAATATTCTGTAACGTTTCAATTGAATACAAAGTTAATCAGATAGGTCTCTGTACACACACTTTCTATCGTATTTTACGATTACCGGTGAAACCTGAGTCTAGGAATAAAATACGTGTTCACCTCAGTTGGTACATTATGTATCAAATTGGAGTTCCCGATGTCAACCTAAAGGGCTTGAAGGAATATTACTATAATACCTCAATTTCCTTGCAGCCCCATCGGTTTAACACACTGAACACATGCCTCGCACGAACACAGCATGCAAATCTATTCCCTCTCTCTCGAATCCCCTTGACTTGGTTACCGTTGCCTGCCCATTATCCATTATTCATCAAGTCATCGTAAGCGAGGGATATACGTGGTCTCTCTCATAGATCTAAGCAGGATAGGTCTGCGA
>BMAV01008782.1:872888-909769 GCA_019973955.1 Trichonephila inaurata madagascariensis | reverse complement strand
CCCCCCCCCCCCCGAGGATAAGAGAAACTTCGTTACATCTTTTTAGATAGAATGCAATTGATGATAAGTATGATTAATTTATTTCATATTTCAAATTCGATGCGTTGTTTTAACAAAGTATGTAAACAACTAAACTATTTAAATATTAAGAGTTGCAAACGTTTTGAAAAGGCACATTCAAAAGAAAGTTTTTTGTATAAACCAGTGCTTCTCAAACTTCCAATATTTGCGACCCAATACTCAATCATCATTTTCATCACCCCCTCCCCCTCCATACAATAACAATGCATTGAATTCAATTTTTCTATACTTTGATGCTAAAGCTACAATACGACATTAACCTCTTAAGGGCGTATATAAACGTCTCTCTCAGCCAAAGCGTTATTTCTCTGGACGTATATATAAGTCTTTCCGAAGTACGATCTTTTCCATACACTGCTATTCATAAAATTATCTCAAAGGCAATGGAATGCAATAAAAGGGACTTGACAGTGTTCGCGAAGGATATACTTATTTCAGAGGATTTGCTTTTTTTATTCTCCCTCCCCCCCAATACATCACATACGCACGCCTACTTGGGAAACGGCGGCATTGGGGAGAGAATTGCGTTACTTTTAATCGGCAGTCAAGGGATTAATCATAAATTGTATAAATTATTAAGATAAGTGTTAATTTGTGTATATAATTTTGTATACGACAAGATCATGGGGTCACAGGTAATTGCTAAACTTGTTCTTAACTTAAGTATTATTAAATTAATTATATATAAAATACATTGTGCAGTACTGATACATTTATTATATCAGCACTGCACATTATTATATCAGTACCTTTTCTTTATTATACATTATTATACCAGTGTAAATGTATCTTATTTATTATATCAGAACGTATTTTGTTTATTTCAGTAAATTAGTAATGTTCTTAAATAATCTTCAGTTTTCGACTTTTCAATATGCTCATGAGCCCCCAAGGGGGACGCGCCCCACAGTTTGAGAAACTCTGATATAAACAGATGAAAAATATTTCCGATCATTCTTATAGCCGACGTTTTATCTTGATAATACCGAATATGGTAACCTTGTTTCGATTCTTTATTTTCTGATTGTGGTAGCCGAGTGGCCATGGCCGTGAACTCGTGGTCAACTTTGATGAGTTGCGGATGCGAATCCTATAGACACTGATGAACCACGACACGTTAAATTTGTTGAGGTTCAAAACCCTCCTGTTGGTTTGATGGGAAAGTTTGGGGAGGGAAATGACAACTCAAATGCCATTTTCATCACTCGACCATAGTTAGAGGTTAATTACGAGGTTCGTCTCCAGTAACCCTAGTGCTGCTTCCGATTACGATTTAGATTAAAATCAAATCAAATCTGATCATGGATTTAGATACAGAATCTATATCTCTAGCATATTATCTAATTCACTGACTATTAAACTGTGTCTTGTCTGTGGGCAATATTGATATTTTTGATGAGTACTTTTAGAAAAGTTTTCTTTCTAAAAATAAGTATCAACGCTACTTAAATGTAAATTCTCCAAAATAAAAGTAAAATAAAAATAACAATGACGAAATTTAACATTTATTTTTTATAAAAGTTTAAACAATGTTCAAAAGGTGAGAAAAAGCAATCATCCTAAACATAAATCTAATTGACAAACATCATAAATTATACATTTATAATTAATATGCTATCATCGAATTATTATTTCCCTACATCCATGGTTTTTACTTGTTATGAAATAGAGAATCATTTTATGATTTCAAATATTTTCCTCGAAAAGTATATTCTTCCTAAGTTTAATTTGAAAAGTCACTGAAGTAATAATATTAGTTTCAATTGAAAACACAACTATTAATTAGTCAAAAATGTCTATAGATCAATTAATTGTCTTGTTGGATTTTGGACTAGCTGTCTTTATAGAAGAGACAAAAAAAAAAAAAAAAAAATACTAAAAAATCATCATTTAAAGATGTTGCATTTTTTGGAGTCATTAGAATTTAGGTTCAATATCATCGTATTCATGAAGAAGTTTATTTAGATGAAAAACTTTTGTATTACGGAGATATTTTAAAAATTCACTGAGGTAATTCATAAAAATATTTAAGCTATATACTCAAGATACAAATTATGTTTCAGAAGGAAGATACTTTTAATGTATAGTCAACAAATTAATGTTCAAAGGGTATTAAAGACATGAGACTTCAAGTTAATTAAGGCAAATTAAACAGGAATATTAGATTGAAAAATTTGAATTAGGGGATTGTAAAATTTTCAGTATATAAAAATATATATAAAATATTTATATATATATAAGTATTGAGTTCTATTATTGTTCCTATTAGAATTAATAATTATATTTATAATATAATTGTTTTTATTAGAGTAATAACAAAACTCATTATACATGATAAAGACAAAAAATATATTTTATATAAAAATAATATTTTTTTTTAAACCTTTCATGCTTCAGATCGTTACGGCAGTGGAATCCAAAAATAAGTAATCTACTGAAACTCTAACTCAATACTTCAGAAAAATAAAAACTTTTCCCTATTTTTACAAATACCGCAAAAACAGCTTTTACTGACAGATAAAAACTCTAAGATGTAAGGAGGCCATATTCGTCAAACTAAAGGAGAGTTATAACAAAGAATCAGTTGTGCTTTTGTAAGACTTTAACAACACGTCTTTGAAAGGTATACTTTTATAAAAGGACAGAGAAATGATCTGGCTGGTTGGATTGCTTGTGGTTTGAAAGCGTGTTCTGGAGTCAGTTGCTTTTGGAAATGGAAAGGAAGAAAAATAACAGTTAAGATTTCATTTGCTATGCCATTTGTTTAACAATGCCACAAATATTCTGACGGTGTGTATATGGCTTGTAAAGATAACTCATTAAATTTATAAGAACGAAATTTTTTTTGAGTAAGCCTTTAATGTGCATGTATTTTTTAAGATAATAACACTCTTTATGGCGACAGAAATTCTTTATACTCGGATATCACGATATAATTTTGGATTTCCTTGCACTGTGGGTTTACTGACTTATCATGCTTGCGTAAAATGACTTTTGAATGATCCATCTATTTCTCTGTTATTCATATCGAATTTCATTAAAACTTGTCCATCTGACTTTCAGAAACTGGGTTTAATGTGTACATTTTCTTAATTTGGCACACGAGTGTATTATAAACATTCAAACATTATCATATAGAGAAGCATAATTCAGGAGAAATATTTACAAAGGTTTGGCTTAGAAAATTTCTGCAGAATGTTTAAAGGAAATCTTATAGTATTTAATTTTGAAAATAATATAATAATTTAGTATCCGTATGCATTACTAGCAAGGGTTATTTTTTTAAAAAAAAAATATCCTTTAAAGGAAGATATAAGGTGTTCCATAGGTTCAGACTTTTATAGTGATACGTAAGCTGTAGTCTTAAAAATAAAAGGTTGTAGTAGAAGATTCTTTAATAAAGTTATTTAGAAAGAGAAGAGATGTTAGATTCCCTCAACACACATATGGAAATGAAAACTAAATAATATATATACAAATATATTTGAAGTGCTTAATATTATTCTAAAATATATTTATATCTATCTACCTATATATATATATATGGATTCTTATTAAAATTGAAAAGTTGTTAATATTGGAAACATAAATTAAATATCTTAATTAAAAAGACAAACATCGTTTTCAGAAGAATAATGTATTAAAGATAAATCACAGTAAGATGAAAATGCAAAGATGATCGAATGACATCTATATATAGTTCAGTAGTATTCTCTAAAAGGAAAGCAAAGCAATCAACTATATATATATATATATATATATATATATATATAATTATGTAAATATTTCTTCGGTAAGTAGAAGACGAAATGATTTTGCTTCAATGTGTGATTCAAGCTATTTTAACTAAGGAAATTTTGCATGTTCTTATCAAACATGTATGTACATTCTTGTTATGCCTTGCGCAGTATCAGATGAAGTGGTGAGGAAGTTTGGAGTTCATGGCAGATTATGCGTACGATGAACTGCAACCAAGCTGACCTCCATTATCATAAACGTTTTTATAGGCACAGTTGGCATAAAAATTCACAAAGAACGGAGTTTCACAATTACCATTTAACATAGAATTTCTACGTGGTTCAAGATCTCTTTACAACAAAACCTTTCAGAAAGTTATTCTGCCAATCATTCTTCCCACGTTACTCTCTAAGGAACATTGATAAAGGAAAATGGTATAATGAAAAGAGTTGAATTACTTGCCTATTGTCATAGAGCAGGGATGGCGAACCATTGGCACGCGTGCCATGATTGTCACGCGGCACAATATTTTGGGTACGCCAGTGCTCAAGACGATTTGCATTTTATTTCAAAATTGTAAAGTTCGCTGTAAAATATTGCGAACAAACACGAATGATTGGTCGCACACTCGTTTGTTATTGTCTTGCCTTAGTTATGTTGTGGGCTACAATTGCTTATGAAGCACAGTTTGTCTACGCATAGCATAGTGAGTTTCATTGACTTAACTGTATTTTAAAGTTTATTTGTGTTTCATTTATGGTTTTTAAGCGTTATTTAACATGGATAGTTCAGCAAACGAATAAAAAGGACAAAATAGTTAGGGTAACATAGAAGAGAATAAAAAAATATGGAATTATTAGTAAAGGAGACAAAGCGCTGTGTTTTTAGTGGTATGCAGAGCATCGTTTGTAAAACGGCATTTTGTAACAAATCACAAATCCTCTTGTCAAAAAAGTGAACTACAGCAAAAATAATTAATTACTTAAAAACTGTTTGGCAGATGACTCCAATTAAGCATGCGCTTTCTAATAAAAGTAACATCTTGCTATCCGAATATATAAGTTATTTGTTATCCAATTTGCAACAACAGAACTCCCACTAATGTTACTTTAATTTGAATTACACGCATAACTAAAACACTTACAACTATACAGAGTAATAGTAAATTAAGAGTTTTGTGTTTTTAGTATTTAGTTTTATTATTTTCCCGTAATCACAAGTCAAAATTATTTGACGGCACGCCTATACCTCATTAAACACTTCTTTAGAAAATATGGCACGTTGATCCATAAAGGTTCACCACCCCTGTCATAGAGGTTAAGACATGGATGTCTCAAAAACCCTAATCCAAAATCAAAGCGATAATGTCAGCATATGGACGCCCACCGATCATACAACCAGACCCTCAACTAACCACATACTTCGCTGTCTCAAGCAGCTTCTCATCATTCAAGGGTTTGTTATGAATGAACAGGTGTAAATAACGGTTGCAGATTAGTTGTCATTTAAGGTACGCGAGGTACACACAAGATTACTAAGTCGAAAAATAATATGTAGTAGAATAGATAAAATAGAATTAAGTGTTTAATCATGTTTTTTGCAGGTTTATTTGTTTACTTCTTTTTTCTTTTCTTTTTTTGATAAAAGAATTTTACTTTTTAAAAAAATATGTCTCGTATATCAGTATTAGATTTGTTTAAATGAATCATTTTGGCACCTAAGTAACAAAGGTTTGAATCAAGACGCGATCATTATAGACAACTGGGGAAAATATTTCCATAATTTAGAGTTATGTTTGAAAATGAAATCACAAACCTGCCCTGCAATATTTTTCCCAATCATCTTTCCACTCAAGGAAATGTAAGCTTTTTGAAATTAGTATGCAACACACACACACACAACAGTGGGTTTGGAAGAAATCATATCAGGAATTAGTATCCTCCGACAATTCATTAACACGTTTTATATACTGATTTTTTTCTGTAAAAAAGCGCCTTGATATATTTATCTGTATGGTGCTACAAAAATAGGCATATTATAAATTTTATGTAGGATGTCATATATTTTAATCACGGTTTTGAAGCAAAAATCAAGTACATTAAATTTACAGAGCATCATGTATGATTTCAATTTACATAATTTTTAATTATAATTAATTGGGTTCACACAAGTTCAGTAAATTTTGCAATAGAAAAACACACCAACTCTTTGTTAATTGTGCTGATCATGTAGAATATGCCCCATAAAAAAGAACGAACTTGAAAGTATGTTCATTTATTTTTACTTAATAAAATATATATCTTATCTTCATTTTCATATTTCATCCATTATAAATTTTTAATCGTTCGCAGAAATATAAATGGTTCTATTTTTTAATAACATATATTTAAGATATTCAGAATGACAGATTATTCTTGTCAGCATTCAGTTTAGTCGGTATCGCACGCAATGAATACATAAATGGATAGAAATACTGTTGTTACTTATTTTTAATATTCGAAACTGTGATATTGCATCAATGTTTCATTTAACCGTAGATTTCAACAAAAACAAAATCGTGCTAAATTTGATTAGTAATGTTAATTATTTCATTTTCAAGTTACTGATGTCACAGTTGAACAACCAACCGGAATTAAATTTGTGTCAAGCCCCTCCAATAGGCGTGCAACTAGAGCGAAAGGCAGCCACGCCCAGAATCTTTGAAGGCAGCGTCCGAGCGAAATGTGCACTTGCTCATTCTTTCATCGGGCTTATAAGTTTTCCGTAGGATCCAATTAAGTAATTTAGTTCGTCAAAGCAGGAGATCACGATATGAGAATTAGGGAAATTAGAAGGATTTGTCGACAATCCAGATTGAAAGCAAAATCGAAATCCTGTTATCAGCTGTAATTCAATGAGTAATTGATTTTAATTACTCATTGACTAAGCTATGGTTAAGATTGATTTGCATGAAAAGTTAATTATGCTCTCAAGATGACTAAGATACATTCTTTAAGCATTCAAGACGAGGGTTTTCTGAAGTAGGCACACATTTCAAATCTGTTGGAGAGAAATAATTAATTAAAGAAGTAAACAATTGCATTAATTAAGTAAAAATTAAAGAAGTGGAATTTATTAATACCTAATTAACAACTCGAAAATCTTATAATTTGAAAAGTTCTGAAATGTCATTCTTTAAATTATTAAGTAACTCTTTAATGCACTTAGTACACTAGTTTCAATAAGACCGTAATTTACTTTACATTGATTTGATTAAGGAGATCTGAATTAAATTTGTATGAAAGAGAGAGCTTACTTAAAATAAGATTCGTTCGTAACTTTTATTCGAAAACTCTCCAAAGGAATAAAGTAATTAGCTATCAAGGAGATTTCTCAATGCGGAAATGATGAAATATCCTGAGTTTGTTTCGAGCTTTCCAAGTTTTAATTATTGCTAACACTGCAGTAATTCTCT
This sequence comes from Trichonephila inaurata madagascariensis, assembly GCA_019973955.1. NCBI lineage: Eukaryota > Metazoa > Arthropoda > Arachnida > Araneae > Nephilidae > Trichonephila > Trichonephila inaurata. Next base: position 902,496 of record BMAV01008782.1, on the reverse strand, counting down.
AAGTAAAGTTTACATTGTATCTCAACTAAATATGAGGTTTTATAAAATTTTTATGGCAAAATAAATTACGCATTTTAAGAAATGTGAGTTGTTAGTTTTTTTAGAATTTTATCCAATTTGGTATATATAAGTATAGATGTTCTTTTATAACTAAAATTAAACAATTATGCAATACAACACTATTTTTATTTAGTTTACTGGTTTATTTTATTTTGTAAAAATGATTTAAAAAAAAATATTGACGTTAAAACATAATGGCCGTAAAAAATCTGTTTCGGAATTTTACAGGATAATTTTATTAAACTGGGAATATCTAATGTAAGCTGATTAACTTCTCATCTTCGATTTTGAAAAAAACAACTACTGTTTTGGCAACTCAGTACATATTGTTTTTTATAGTGTTAAATAAAATAAGAATATTGATATTGTTTTAATTATAGGTACAATGGAACCTCTCTCGCTTAACAAGCAATTCGCATAACGAGTGATTCACCTAATGAGCAAAGCATAAGGAATGACGCTTTTGCATTATGAGTATAAAAGCGTAGTGACTATATAAGCCTATTTTCTCTAATTATGATGTTTGCAGGAAGAAGACGAATATTTTATAGGAGTAGATGAAAGTGGGTGCTAAGAACCAAAACACCCGAAAACGAAACGCAAAAACGTAACCGCAACGCAAAGACGCAACTTGACAACCACCTGATCAATCTGAGGATGTATTTATAAGAATACGCAGGGAGTTAGTTCTCATTCCTGTTTGGAAGAAGCTTTGGCTAGAAAGCGTTTTTTATTGTGACTTTGAGGTACTTGAATTGACACCCTTTTAGAATCTATCGTCAAAACGATTGTGTCTATCTTTAGGCTTTAAAGTATTGGCGCTTGCATATTATTTTAAGATAGAGGATCACTGGAGGGATGACAAATTGATAGTATTGCACTGCTTAAAGGGTCCAACGAATTTGGAATATCTTCTAATCTAACCCACGGTCACTCGCGCCTGTTTTTGCTACCTTCGTTACTCGCGGGGTGTAGAGAACACCCCAAACTTTTAACACGTGTATTTAATTATGAAAATAAAAATTAAGTCATTATGATACATATTTATAAAGTACAAGATGTTTTTTGTATTATACATATAAAATTATTAAATTTATTGCACACAAATGAGACTAACATTAATTTAAACTAAGCATACAAAATTTTCATTTTAAAACACATAATTTTATATTTTTTCATAAACCAGTAAAACGTATATGCCAGTAATAAATATACTTTATAATTAATGAGATAATGATTGTAGAAAGTAGAAAAATAATATTTTAATCATTTTCCAAACTTTCAGAGCAGACTGTGTACAAATGCTCAACTTCTCGCGGGAGTTCTCAGCCCTACAGATAAGCTTTTGAAGGTCATTACATTCCAATCGTTCCTTAAAGAGGGATTGCATCACGCCTGAAGGTTCAATGACCTTAACTGTGCAGCTACAGAAACAATCGTGGTTCTGCACATTCTTTTTAAAAATCTGGGAGGATTTTCTTGTTGCTGGGGTGTACAGAACACCCCGCGCGAGTGATCGTGGGCTAACAATCCAATTTCAAGATAGTCTATTTGAGGTCAGCCACGTGTTTTAATAACTTTTGATGATTTTTTTTCTTGCTCTTTCTGCATGAAAAAATAAAATAAAATAAAATAAAAGTACTATATATCACTTTATTACACAAAACTTCTTGACAACTGAAAAAAGAATTTCGATCACCACGATCCAAAGATGTCTTCAGAATAACGGTTTGTATGCAAGGAGATTAATTCGATTTTTGCATCTTTAAACTGATTACAAAGAGCTGGATTAAATCTAGTTACGGAACACGTAGATTGGACAAGAAATGTATGGCAAGCTGAACTTTTTGTAGATAAGTACAGGTTGATTGCAGAAAAATATTCTTGTATGTTTTGACTTGAAAGAAACGAGGAACCAGTCACCATGAATCTACCATTGTTGAAAGATAGGGTTAAGGAGTGAGTGAGTAAATATTAACGTCGCACTGTTCAGCTACACGAGGGCTTTTGGCGACGGACCTCGTAATTTTGAACCATGGTCAAGTGACGAGGACGACACCTGAGTCGGCACCCTCTCTCCTAAATACCACAGCACACCAACGGGAGGATGTTCGAGCTCTCTACTGATTTAACGTGTATCCCTCCCCTACATGGTGGGTCTTTCTTATGAGGCTTGAACTCATAACATGCTTGCCATGATCCGATGCCTTGGCCACTGGACTACCGCAGCCCGCTTACGGGGTGAAGATTGAACCATTTGCAGTGCCGTAGGGACTGGGTTTAAATCCCGAGAAAGACATGGATGTTTTTAAATGTTTAGTGCCTTAGCGGCAGCGGGGTACTCAAAATAGCCGTTGAGCCGCAAGTCCTCTCGAGAGGTTGGTGGAAGAGAAATGGTAGGCCCCTGATCACCCCCAGGGTGTCCTCCTTCTAAATTGGCGTGAAACTGAGCTAAATTGATCTGTTATCTGTATGGTGCTCAAAGCTACGGCTAACAACAGGCGTCACTTAGTCCTTAGTCATGATGAATTTCGTGGGCCTTAATCTGGCCTTTGCCGATCAGGTGGCATTGGTAACAACAAAACAGATTGAATAATGTGGTGGGATCGGTACCTCTTTGGGAGGACACACAGAATTGAATGTAATCGTTCAAGAATTTGTGACTGGTCAAAGATATCAAGAAGAATGCCTTGATCAACATGGGAGAGACGATTCTGTCGCAATTGGTAAAATTTGTATTCTGATGGATGGTTATACACAGAGAACACTCGGTTATATTGAGTTAAATATATGTTCGTAGACACGTATCTTCTTGATCGGGAGCAAAGTAACCAGTTTGTTTGACTGATTTAAGCTCAACAAAGCATCTTGACTGACCGATTGTAGCACTAAAACTTTACCCCAAGAGCATATTCAACCTCTGCAGTAGGGTTTATACTGCATATGATAAGGTATACTAATAACTGACGCATTTAATAACCTTTTAAATATTATTCACCAAAAATATAATAGAAAAGGAAAATGAAGAATATCATTGAATAATATTGCCTTTGAATAATATTTAAATTAGTTACCGACGAATACTAATTACTTCCTCATTTAGTCTTTTTTCTGATGCTTCAGCTTCGTTTAATATGCTTTTGTACTAATCAAACAACTTATAGAATGCTTCATAAAATAAATACTCCTAACGTTTCTTTTCTTAATAAAACATTAAACATATAAATACAGTTCATGTATCTCTAAGGGTACTTCTATCATTATGTGAGAACTTAAAGAGTCATCGGATATTCTCAGACATTATTGTCAGATATTCATTGTTTTAAATTGCGAGCTCCCATTGTTCTTTCAGCATATGGTGTAGAAGCATTGTTAAAATGTCTTACTTCGAGTATCATATTAAATTTCTTCTTCTTTTATTTTCAAAACGGAATTAATTGTTCATATGATTGGGTCCTTAATGAGTATTTATATAAATGAAATTTCAGCATTTTGGAATTGGACTTTTCGCATTTTTGTTATTGCATACGTTGAGAAAATTTGTAGAATTATGCTATTAACTCTCGGAATGAATATCAAATTTCAAAATAACTTCCAAAAAACTTACGAAATAATACCAGTTGCAACATTTTTAAAGAATTCTTTGCTGGATTATCAGCTTGAAGTAAAAAAAAAATTAATACAATCTGTAAGTTCAAAGATTTATAATATGTAATGTCTAATGTGATATATTTTAAACAAAATATATTGCAATGAATTATTTTTTTTTCTGACCCAGAAACATTTTTAAATGATTAATCACATTTAATAAATCATTTTAACATTACCAATAATTATATCTTTACCCCAAATTAAGAATTTTTATATTCATTTCTTATGTAAGAGATAATGAGGATGCTTTTTGTACTCTTGAAAATGATTCTCTGAAATTAAAATAAAAACAGCCTTTACTTTTTCTAAATAAAATTCATATAGTTTTCATTAATGCACATAAAAAAAAAAAAAAAAAAACCAAAATCAAAAATTAAATTTATTTTTTTTGTAAATAAAAAAAGAATTAATGAGGAAAAAAAATTTTTATACAAAAAAAAAAAACAAACTTTTAATTTGAAGAATAACTTTACACACCGCTAAATTTATTTTTTAAGCCAAGCGGAATTTTTCATATACCATGAAAAAAAATTACGGCAAAAACATTCCTTCGCATTTTAAATTTGAAAGAAAAGCATTGTAAAAAAATATAGTGGTTAGAAACTAAGCAAACATTTTCTTTTTCTTCTTCTTTTTTTTAATAAGCGGATAAGTAAATGATTCTTTTTCTCTCACGTTATTAACTTAATTATGAAATAACCAATCACACGATAATTATAATGTGTTGAGACGTAGAAAATGCTTCAATTAGAAGCGAGCTGTTTTCATTTTTTCATCAGAGATGTTTCGATTAATTAGTTTCAAACAGTAATTCTGAGCTTAATATCTTAAGATAAAAGATTCACCATTTAAAAAGATCGAAGGAAAAGTAAGATATCGGATTCATTAAAATTCGAATTAAATTAACCGTAAGAGCACATGCTGCTTTTTTATTACCGAGCATTTGAGAAAGGTTCATGCTTAAATTATTCAGACGATGCCATAATGAATATGTATTTAAAAATGTCTTAACTAAAAAAACTAATTTTTTTAAAAATTAGTGAAACATACACGAATTTACTTTAACACTGGTAGGTAGCAGTCTCTTCAAATAAATGCATTCCTGAATATTTCTAAGGGCCTTTTTATGTGGTAAATAAATTTTTAAGCTACGCGTATAAAGAACTACCAAGTTGAAAAAGAATGAAAAGAAATGGCTTCAGAAAAATTTTAATATTAGCGCTTCGTTAAAATCGTGAAATTTTAATTACATTTCAACGGGGAACATGCCCGTAATTAAATTTAATAACATTTTAAAGCTATTAATTTGTAAGTTTTTCTATAAGGAGATACTGCAAAAAAAATTGGCATTCAATATTAAATTCTGATTAAAAAATTTCAAAATCTTCTTTGTTTTTTCAAAAAAAAACAAAAAAAACCGTTAATAATCCTATTAACGTTATCCAACGTTACGAACACATTGGCTTCCATTTCTACGTATGAAACTTCTCATGTCATATTTTGAAAAAAAAGTAATGCTGAATCGTTTAGTAGTTCCACATGTAAGCCTAGCTATCAAATTTCGAGTTTTGATGGCTTACACTAGCGCTTTTTTTTCATTTGGATGATATCCAACAAAATAATATTCTGGATTAATAGCTAGTTTAAAAACTTTGACTACATCAGCAATAAAATTGAATTTTGAGCAAAAGCTTTTTCATAAAGTTTTTTTTTTTTTTTTTTTTTTTTTTTCTAAGTAACTGCTTCAGATAATAACTCATTTATTAGTAGGGGGCCATATTAAAAAAAAAAGACGCGTAGATGAAAATACCGAGTTTTAACAATGGTAAAAATTAAAAATGCTCTATGGAGGAAGAGGAAGGAATGGTTGAGCTCCTGAAGGTGGGCGTCGAACCTCTAAGATATTGCGGGCTACTGCAGACAAACATTATTGTTCCGCTGGCCGCATATAAAAGTATTTTTTCTTAATTCAGATTTGGAACCATTACAAACATTTACTGGAATAAAAATTCAAAACGGAATTAAAAATTATTATTATTGTTTTCATTATTTATCATGTATACAAACATAGATAATTTAATAATAATAATGCAATGATCAAATATGCCTAGCTCTGGAAATAAGCACCGTGATCAATTACAGGAATCAACCGTGATGCAGCCCTGGATAGCTGCAATGCAATACTGCTTGTTTCTAAGTATGCATAAAATCAGAAGCAACGTAATAAAACAGAGACAGTTATGGGGATACATTTGTTGCAAAAACATTACACTGAAAACAAAAACATTGAACTAAATTATCGTATTTTGTCAAGTTGTAATGAAAAATTCAAGGCGAGCCACATGCAGCCCTCGGGTTACGGGTTGGCCACCCCTACTCTAAGCGCCGCCCTTATGTTTGCCACCGTATACAAATGTTAGGTATGTCAAATAAAACGCACCTAATGACCTTTAATATCCAGGACTCACTTTCCTCTGTCTGGACTTTGTCTACAAGCACCACTTAGCCACTCCCTTTTACCACTTTCGATCAACCAATCCGGCAGCTTCCTATAAACTCAGGACTCCACTTTTGTCAGGCACCAACGAACTAATCTGATATGGGATGGAGGATCATTTCGCGATCTAACTGCCCATTGACGGCAAGTGAGTAGAAATCGTTTCAATTAGAATTACGAGTAAAAACTTAATAAAAAGATTTTTTAAGAGTACTAATATATTCAAATGATCTTCCGTCTGCTTATATTTTGTTTTCAAGCCATTTACTATTTTATACACAATTTTTACAGTAATAAAAAGTATATTTATTTGTATACCTCGTGTTATCTCTATATTATCATTAAAATTTGATAATCAAATATAATATATGTATTTAATTATCGTGGTAGAATGTGACTACAATAGAAAGTAGGTGTTTCATATGCCTCAGTAATTCCATTTTTGTTATCAGTCAAATAAAAAGTAAATATAATTCACATATTTATCTACGGTACATCATATAATTAATATATATAAGACTTCAGATAATGAATAAAAATTTTATTATGAGTTGAAACAATTGATTAAAATTATTATTTTAAAAATTTTTCTTGAAAAGTTTTACATTGCTCTATTTTTTAAATTTCCAATTCCTTACATATTTCAGGAATTACTTAGAAATACATATTAGATACTTTATAACAATACATTACACGAAAAAAAAAACACATTTTGTAATGAGTTAAAGTAAACACAATAAATGTCAAATGTAATTTCTCATTTATACCTATGATTTATTTCAGTAAATTAATTTTTCATCCACATAAAAAGTCTTGTACAATCGAGCCGTCTATTGTCTCATTTAAATGTAAATGGATAATAATTACAAAAAAAATACGCACAAAAATTCTATGCAATTGTAGAAATATCATCTTTTAGAAGAGAAGAAAAAGAAAATGTAAAGTAATTTATTTTACCTAAACGTCCGGATTAAACGCAGAAAATTAGTATTTAAACAAATGTAAATTATGATTAATAAACCTAAAAAGAGTTTATTTTTTTACCTATAAAGCTTATTTATGAGATATTTTAAAAAAAAGCCTTAAAATATTGTTGGGTATAAATCTCTTAGGATAATGAATTTTAAGTTTTTATTCGGAAAATATTCATGTATTTCAGCAGCAATTTCCTATGGCCACAAGAGAAGTATTAATCTAATTTAAATAATAAATCACCAACACGTTCAAACAAGAAATGAGCCTCATTCAAATGCAAATTCTTCTCCTTTGTTTACGAACATTTTAAAAATAATGTATGGAGGTTTTTTGAATGCAGTTTTATCTACCTAAAACGCTTTTTGAAGCCGAGTTTAGAAATAAAAAAGGCGAGGAAATATTTCATTCGTCAGTAGTATAATTTAAGAGCAAAAGATAACATTTGCATGCATAAAAATTCTTTTCTTGTTATTTAAGCTATACATTCCTATGTGCTTTTGCGTATAAATTCTGCATTAAAAATAACAGAGAATTTGTAAAATGTACAAATCTTTTCTGTACCTTAATTAACTTACAAAATGTATCATATAAAAATGACATAATTATATTTTATTCAATTCTTTTCATTTTTTAATTTGAATTAAAGTAGAATTGGGCACTTAGGTCATTTGAGACATATTTCTTTATCTTGAAAAAGCCCAGTAAAGAATATATATAGTATATTAGATAATAACACGTACAATCATAACGAGTAGAAAAAAAATCTTCGCACACTACATTAATGATATGTACTACATACACATGAAGGTAACTTATAAATTTTGTAAAAAATTTGGACTGCACTTTTTGAAAAGTTCGGTTAGAAATAAAGGGAGAACAATCAAAACATTACGTTGTATGTGTGAAGTTTTTTTTACATAACTTTCTTCAAAACGTATTGCCGTATAATTTCGAATGTAAGACAATTCGTGTATAAGCCGAGAGAGTACGTTTCTTCACATAAATTTACTTAACATTGAAAACCCGTGTATATTGAGCAAAAAAATTTCTGTAATTTTTAAAATATGTCACTATAAGGGCGAAAATGTTTCCGTGTTCATAAAACACAATGAAGAGTTTCCAGTCAAAATACTGCAAAGCAAAACGCCGGACGCCAACGACGATTGTTTTATTTCTGTAGTAACCCTATCAGACTATAACCCACTTTTTATCATTTATTTGTTATCCAGTACATTATTAGAGCTTATAATATTTTTTTTGTGTCATTTTCTTAGAAATTGAGAGGGAAGAGAAATTTGCCTACGGCATGTAATCATTGATGTGTGTGTTGTGCTCTGGAGCAAAAACTCGTGGCAAAATGCTTATATGCATTCAGGTATCGCAGTGGTCTTCAAACTTTTTCAACTCACTGAGCCCCTAAAACTTGGAAGTGCTTTCAGCGAACCCGTAGAACTAGAAACTGTTTTTGTGGAATCCCTTTCCATGCACATACTTTGAAGAATATATCTCAAAATAATATTTAGAGTAGATCAACAGGTAATAGGCACTTTAGGTACAGACAACTAAAAAAAAGTATTATACTTATTACTAAAAAACTCTAATCTAATTTTTTTGATATAATTTACTTATTAATAATATTAATTTGTGATTAAAATGTCACCAACCCATGCATTATATTTAGTAACTGGGATATATGCCAGCCTTTTTTACACAGACTGTCGAAGTCTAGGTCTATTGAGATTAAATGCAATCGCATTACATATTCTGAATTATAATTTGTTTTAATATTTTGTTTTTGAAGCCACGTTGTGAGAAATATATTTCACTTAAAAACAATGTTCTGAATGGCATTAAAATGCTTATAGCTGTGTGAGAAATCCTATGTATGAATTTGCAACCTAAAATTTATAAGCTGTTCTTGTTTAAATTTAGATTTTAACATCAACTCTGTTGATATGTTGGCCCCTTTCCTTCATTATATGTGTTGTTTCCACAAATGTAAAAGGATTTATTTTTCATTAGAAAACTATTTAATTTTGCAAGGCTTTGTGCTAACTAATGAGTAAGAATTTTCACGTGGAACCAGAGATAGTTTGCAATATAATATTCACAATCTAGTAGAAAGTATATATATATGAAAAAAATGCGCGAGTTTTAATATTCTTTTATTATATTATAATAAAAGTTTAAAAAGTGTTGCAAAGTAGTTATTATATATAAATATCATTTTCAGTTTTGATGAATAGGAAGAGCTTCATAGGTACTTGTAATATGTAAACTTCATAGAGAGCGTGAATCCATTTCACGTACATATTTATTTCTTCTAGGTTTTTTATTGTTATTCGTGGAACCCTTAGGTATGTAATGTGGAACCCCAGGGCTCGTGGAACACAGTTTGAAGACCACTGAGGTGTCGCAATAAGGGAATGTGAGTTTTATGAAAACTCGGATTCATACATGGGTTTTTAAAGATTCATTCGATTTTTTTTCTTTCTTTTAAAACAAAAGTTCCATTAACCCTTTATCTACCGCATTATGATTTACTACAGTTTTTAAAATGAGAGATATTTTTTTTTTTTGAATCACTAAATTGAAAATTAAGGGTTATACATAAACAAAATACTCAACTTTGGGAAATTAATCCGTTAGAGCTAATTAATTAATTAAAGATATTCAATTGTAAAATTAATTATATGTACTGTTCACTTCAAATAGATAGTCCAATCTTTAAATTAAGTCTTCATTAACATACAAAAAAAAAAAGACACTTGCCTTTTGACATTAACTTTTTTTTGGAACAAAAATGACAGTCTTCGTAATCCACTGAAAATACTGTTAGCTGAAAACGCCATTTATGCTATAAAACTATTCGCCTTTTCCTCTAAAATACTCATCATAGAACCCGTGCTGCCATATATCTTGGAAGAGTGGATTTAAAAGAATATTCCTGCTGAGTATCGTCAGAGTATTCATAAAAAATGGTTATTCTATGTAACTTTAAAGTGAATAGTACTTATAAGTACCGTCGGTAGATAAATGGTTAAAAACACTCGAAATTAAAATAGCTTGCGCATGGCTAACGTAACATGCTAAAAAAAAAATGTTTTTCCTAAGCCACGTTTTTTCCGAGATAAGCTCGTTCGTATATAAGCCGATTACCCCCATTTAACTTTCAAAAAAGTCCCAAAAATTCTCCTCTTATGTATATGGTACTAAACTTTCAATCGCGATCATCTAATTCAGACCCATTTAACAATCAAGTTCTCAGTACTCAAGATATTATCAATGAAATTGACAAAATGTAACAGATGCTTTAAATATCACTAGGCACAGAAAACCAAAAATACCTTTTTAGCTTATCACATGAGATGTAAGAAATCGAACTTTGTTAGTACGGGAAGCAATTCCACAAACTGCGCCTTTAAACACTCCAAATGAATAATAGTCTTCTCGGAAAACTGACTCCAATTAGTAGTCCACTACAGAGAAAGAGTTGATATTCCAAGAGCAGAGCAGCAAACAATCATAAATCTTCAAATCGGAGCATCGGAAAAGAATGTACTCAATTAAATTACTCTCATTTAATCGATGTATTCATTACATGATACGTTAAAACAGAGGAAAAATGAACCGTCAGTTACGATTATCGATTTATTTGGTAAAGAGAACATTAGAGTGATCGTATTTCATAGTTAGGTTTTAAAGTTTAAAGTTTTGCAGGGAAGATAATATCGCGCAAGGCTAAATTATCGTGCTTTAGACGAAAGACTATTTATTTTGCATTCCATTGAGGACTATTCATTTCAGAGTTCCAGATTCAGACTATTCGAAACTCTGACACTAATTAGTAGCTCTGCTAAATAAATATTAATGTAATCCCAATGTCGTGCCTGTTGTTTCTCTCCAAGAATTGAGTCGCGTGCCTCGTGAAATAAAAGGAGTCTTTATTAAGATACAAAGAATGGAGGCTGAAGGTTTATTGTGTAGTCTGTATAGAAAAATGTTATAAAAATACAATAGAATTTGTGGTTTATTTTATCTCTTTACTTACAATAATCATAAATTTTCCCGCTTGCTTAATTACATTAATATGTAAAAGGTACTTCAATGAACATAAAACAATATTATATATTAAGAGAGAGATACAAAAATGATGCGAGTAATAAAAGGAAGAAATATAATGAACTGAAGCTTTCAAAAAGAAAAGTTTTACTTAACTGCATAGAGAGAAATAGAAAATACGATGTTCTATCAAATTTGCTTATTAAGCGTTTACTTCTAGTTTTGTAGATCTATTCAAAAGCAGAAAAGTATTTCAAGACATTCTAATAGAAACTATTTTAATTTGTTTACAATGTTTTAAAGATATTTCTTTTTTGAGAAATTGAGTTGTATCGGTTTATGTCGCAATTGAGGGATTACTTTCAAACAAAACTGAAACTCTCCCAAATGTAATGAATAAAGAAAATAAAGCAAACGTCTTGTTCAGATGAAGAATTCATCTTGTTCAGCTTTGAAAAAGTACATTTATTCTTTTTAGTGTTTTTAGATGAAACAAATTTTAAGTACTTTGTTCAAGAAATGTGACTAAGAATTATGCAACGTAGAAGAAACATACAAAATAAGAGCAAACAAAATGTACAAACAAATGTTTTGAGAGTAGTATTGCATACTTTAGTTGAAAGATAAACTAGTTGCCTAAATCTAAACATAATGTTTGAATACAACAGTTTATTTCGAAAATTCCTTAATAATAGTAGAGTATTATATGACAATTAGAAATTCTGTCATGCTCTTCAAAATTTGTGTTTTAATCCCACAGCATCGCTGGAAAAATATCTTGTTTTGGCGTGTTTGATATTGTAATTTAAAAAATTAGATATTTTCTTTACTTATTTTTATATCCTAAGAATCAAGTGATGTAATGATTCCTTTTTCAGATTTAGTAATTTAATGTAGAGTTTTTTTAGTCTTATTATTTTAACTTTGAAAGAAATACTTCAAATGTGTGGTTTATTATTCCTTGAAAGTCTACACCTTATATACCATTAGAATCTTAGTTATAGATATATCTGGGAAAATCTTTCAGTGTACCTTATAAAATATAATTATGCTGGGCAAAAGGTAAATCTTGAAACGTTTAATCTTTTTTTAGAGTTAAGAACTTTAAGAAAATTTCCGATATGCGTAATTTACTTTTTTTATTTCACCACTAATAATATATAATATTAAATTTTTCAAATTACAAGTGTTCAGAGATAAAGTAGACTGTTCAAAATGTGTTTTAGTTGTTATATATTGCACAATAAATGAACCAATTATTAGAAATTGTAAGGTTTCTGAGGGCTGCCTGATCCCAGGGTTAGGACTCGAGTTTCAAATATTACCTGAATCATTATAGGGAATTGCACAAAATTTTGGATTAAGTATATTGGAAACGCAGGCAAATGAAACGGGGTACTATAAAATTTTCATTCAATACATGATTGATTTCTTGTCTTATAATTCTGATGAAAGTATATAAGATGCGTCTTGTTCAGTGCAATTGCAGTCTGTCAAAAGCTGCACACTTATTAATTTGGAACTTACATAAACGCTTTAGTCTGTAAACATTAATTTGATGTTGTTAAAAACAACAAATGAGCTAAAAATAGGTCATTGTATTGAGTTTCTAAATAAGAATATATGCGAGGGGAAGTCAATAGGCAAATGTACTTTTGAAATTTCTCTTTCCAAGGTTTGGTAAGGAATGAGTTGAGTTGAGTTTGGTGTTTTATGACGCAAGAGCCAGTTTTGGCTATACTGCGCCAAACATTCATAGGTCTGTGGTCTGGACGGGAAAAGAAGAAAGACAAGATGGAGGGTCGAAAATAGAGAAGGATCACTGGGGTACCCCGGGGTCGTGACACCCGTGTTTACCAAAGATAGTAAATCCCTTGAGAAAAGGAAAAGATCACTAGGGTACTTCGGGATTGTGACACCTGTACCCACCTAAAGAAGGTGAGCCCCCTGAGGGGTTGGTAAGGAATGTGAGAAGGAGTCAGCAACACTTCTATTCAACGTGTCACTTGCCTTTCTTCGTAGTCGTTGGGGTGTAGAAGACCATTCAACATGGCAACCCCATGGCCTATCAACGAGGGAAGAAAAACAGGGATTTGCTTTTTGTTTAATTAAAGTATAAAATCTGTGTAAATTTTTTGGCGCTCGCAACCGCAGTAAGGTTATAGCTGTTAATAGTGAAGCAAGATGTATGGAATGGATATAGGATACGAATTGATATAGCGCTTCAAACAGGGAAGAACTTCTTTATATGACGACGAAAGATCGGGCATTCCATTGAGACGTCAACTACTGAGGACAGTGTGCAAGTCGTTGATGGAGAAGTATAGTGGTGAAAAGGATAGAGCTAGTATTCAGCTCAGGTTTCACACCTTCTTCAAACAAAAAGCGAACTACTGCCCTCCTTCCCTCCTTGGTGCAGATCGACCATGGAGCTGCTATATTTGAATGGTCTGTTACACTCCAAAGGAAGATGAGTGACACTTTGTACAGAAGTGTTGCCCACTACCTCCCATTCATCTCTGGATACTAGAGATAAACCTTGGAAAAGGAATTTGCAATAGTCACTTGACTTTACCTTCTCTCTTATGTATGATGTATTTTTATAGAATTTTCTTAATAAGGTAATTACAAAATCACAAATAGTAAATAATAATTTACGTCCAAACACAATTATCGATAAAGAGCTCATCGATAACGTGCCTTTACTTCATTCGATTAATTTTTACTTTTAAAATTTATTTGAACAATCTAGACAGATCGCGGCATTACCACTCTAATAACTTTCTTCCAATCTACAATCAATACGTCAAAGACAAACGGAATAAAAATAAGACGCAGAACATCCTAAATTTCTTTCAATTACCAAAACGACAATCGACAATTCATGGGCACAAGAGTATAAATATTCATTAATAACTTCTCAATTAGAATTTTTACTTGGTTTGTCTACTTTTGGAATTTTAAATTCATGCACTACAATACACAAGCATTTTAAAATCAAAATATGTGGCATAGTCATCCTAATAATCCTCTTCGGTCCGCAATCAATAAGTTAACGACAGTCGAAATAAAGATAAAACAACACGCGGCACCGTAACTTTCTTTCGATTACAAAATCACAATCAAATGGTAATTTACAGAGGAGAACTGAGAAAACGAGAAGTGTAATGGGGAAGGGAGCCTCCCGTAATTACCGTCCCCTAATATATGCAAGACCAAAACAAAAGTTAAAGATGGCTATTAACTTGTCACTTGCGTTCCTTGCTGAAGTGACAAGCTCATTCCAGTAGTGGAGTACTGCGGAGGAATTAGAGAATAATTTAATTTGCAGATGTAAATTAGCTGTTGCTAATTAGATTGAAATAAAGAGATTCTTCACTCTTCTGGAGATATGTCACTGCAAAAATTTTACCCTCTTCGGTCCAACAATGTTTCTTCCTCGGATCAGGCAATTGGATTGGGGAAGCATGTCAGAAACTTTCCAGGCATAATTTTATATCCAAACATTTGAAATTCAAACGATTTGATTGCCAGATCCCATTTGTCTAATTTAAGAAAGCTTCGAATTTATTCGATCTGTTAGCAATGTCTTCATGCAAATGAGATTCTGAGTGATTTTGAAGATTCGGTTGGTGCTCGGAGTTGTGGAATATTTTAAGAGTTGCATATTTTTGAAGAACAATTTATGTTTGTTTATTCTTAATGTAAAATATTTGTTCTGAAAGTGGATTTTATTTTGTGTTCAGATATGACACTTTTCATATTTATTTTAATTTGTTGACAAAAATGGATCCTTTTATGTCAATTTTTATTTGCGTTAACCTCTCAAGCAAAACGAGGACTATAGGCGAAGGAACTTGTAAATTCGAACCACGGTCAAGTGACGATGACGACACCTGGCACCCTTTCTCCTAACTTCTACACCACGACAATCAAGCAAGACTCTGATTTATGTTAACCTCTCAACAAAACAAGGACTATTGGCGACGGAACTTGTAATTTCGAACTATGGTCAAGTGACGATGACTACACCTTTGATGGTACCCTTTCTCCTAACTTTCAACTACGACAATTAAGCAAGACTCTGAATTAACGTGCATCTGCTTTTGTAGATGATGGGTCTTCAGTGGTATTAAAACTCAAACACGGGACCCAGTAACATCGGCCACGAGTTTGTGCCAAATAGTAATTTCAATAAACTGTCATATCAGCATATTTAACAATTACTTTTTAAAACGTAATATTGATTCTTTTTATAAATGACTATTAAGTGTCAATTTTTTATTCTACTGCAATAGAATATTAGTAAGATCTCCGAATACATATTCAGGGATTGAATTTGCAAATTTCAGTCGGTAGTAATTTGTCTCCAAAATATGGTTCACTTAATTTTACCATTTGAAAAATCGGTGCAGCATGTATTTTTTAGCATCCAATAATACATTTTACGAAATTGTATACATGAAGGCAACTTTTTACTTTTCCAACAATTTTGTTATGATATTGTAACTTTATTTTGATGCGTCACAGAACATCTTAAATGTCTGGGTGTTTTTTTTAAATTTTTTTAAATAAATTTATTATTTAATATAATTTTAAATCATGTTATAAAATAAATTTTGTCTATGGAAAAGTAATAAAGGGATATATACGACAATTTTTTGGTTTGAAATAGCTATTGCATTCAAAAATTTTCCAGAAACGCAATGCCTAGTTTTAAATCATCAATCTGATAGATTAATTACTGTAGATTATAAACGACTTTATAAAAGAAAGCCTATGTAACTTTCTTCATGAAATTACCCTATCACGCACGCATGCGCACGAACACCCCCTCCCACAACATTATCATGGAATTAACATTTCTGTAAATAAAAATACTGGAATAAAATCCAAGATATATTTATAATTTAGTAGTTTAATAACTAATTTTTATAATCCAATTACTGCAAATTGCCATCAAATTATAGCTAAATAAAGTTGTTCAATTTTAAGATCTTGTTCTGTGCGAGTGAGAGTCCAATAGAATTTAAGTGTTTTATTCGAATTGCTACAAAAGAAACGTAATGAATTTATGCCAGAATATTTATCGAAAGCAGCACTAATTACTATTGTCTTTCGAACAAAAAGAAATCGTATGCATCCCAGTTATCCAATTAATTTACCGCACTGTAAATTGAAAAGTACATACGATTAATTAACTTATACATGCGTATTAATAAATTATTCTAATTCTTTATTACATTCGAGAAATGCGTAATCACAATTTTACAATTACACGAACCTCCCTCTCTCTATTGCATAACGCCACTCTTAATAATATAAAAGGGGAACTCAAATGTATGCGGATATAAAACTCTCTTCTAGAAGTAATTATGATTGGAAATATTTCGTAAATATATTCTTACTTAAACATAAAGTTAAACACTTATTTCTAGAATTTTTCAATGCCACTATTAATGCATAGAAATATTTATGTATTTGTGAATACTTCCTATAAATCACGGCCAGCCAAATAAACAGGTTGGCTGAATGAGAAATTTTCCAGTAATTGTTTCCTTTCAATTCAAATTATCGGGGTTCCCATCTAATTACATTTCAGACTTAGTGAATTGGAATGATGGATATAATAGCCTAAAAGATGGACGAATAGTCGCTTTATTTTAGTTAATGCCTCCTCCAATGAATGATAGCGCTTTTATACCCTCACGCTTAAGAAGTCTTTCATTGAATTTCATTAGAATTTTATCCATATGTAAAATAAATAAAGTGCTATTCGTATGTTTAAATATAATGATTATTAAATTAACTATTCTTACTTTGGAAATGTATTTCTGATTTTTACTTGTTTTCTCTCTTGCTTTGCAGGAATATTACCTTATTTATTATTATTCAATGAAATATTTTAGAAAAGTAATATTTAGAGCCATGTTATAAGAATCGTTTGATTTTTTTTTAAAAAAAAACCACATTTACTCTTAAAGTATACTTTAAAATTTAAGGTAAGTTAGAATTTTGTTCAAAAGTAAGATTAATATAGTTGTTTTAGGAATGTTCAATAAACTACTGTATATTCCGGCGAATTACGTGCACTAGCGTAAAATGCATACCTATACTTTCAAACTGAATGTTTAATTTCTAGGTGTATTCGCCAAAAACGTGCATCTCCTTTATTCGAAGGATCCTGAAATGTATGTGGGTAATGCTTTGATCTTTATTTAGAAATATTACGCTAGGCTTTTGAACAATGATATACCTCTAGAATTAAAAGTCTAAAGTGCAAGAAAAGAACTAATAGAAATATGCAGTGTTAGAAGGAGAAAAAAAACATTTACGAAAAAGGCCAAATGCGTCAAGCCAGTCTAGAAATAGAGTGTGAGTGGATGATAAAAGCATGGAATGAGAAATTAAACCTATGATAATTCAAAATTCCTTAAAAAATGTAGTATATCTAATAATCTAGATGGAACGGAAGATTATTTGTTTATGGATCAAAGTAACAGTAATGTTGAAGATGAAACAGAATTCGATGAAGTGTCTGAAGATATAACGGAAGAAAAATATGACGAGTTTTTCCTGTCATCCAATGAGGGAAGCTCATAAGGTATGCTATTCCCATCAAATAAAACGTATTTAGATACAGTAGAATAAGTTTAACGCGAAAACGCTTAAGACGAGATATCGGTTAACATGAAATAGTACAACGATCCCGACAAACTACTACAGTGAAAATCGTTAAACGCAAAATTGAAGGGACTGAAATATTTTTTCGTGTTAAAATAACATATTCAACAAAATTGAGTTTATTAGAGTTCATTTTATTTGCATAGATATGTGTTTATGCATGTGCATTTAATTAGATAGTGTGTATGCACGTCTATATAATAAGAACAGTTCAAACATTTCCGTAATATGCTCTATTTTTTAAAAAAATTGTTTTTGATAACGTAGAGTTAGCAATACCAAAATCTTTACACATTTTCGTTTTCGTCTTTTGTTTTTGATCAACAACCTTAAGAAGTTCCATCTTCATTTAAGCGAAATAATAGTTTGCTTTCCTCCTGTTTCTTTGTGTGTGTGTGTCATTGTGCTCGGGAAAAATACCTCTTACATGGAAGAAATAATGCGAACCCAAATCACTGATTTGTACTTACACTACGATGTAAGTACCCTCACCACCGAATACCAAAGACAAGTGATGAGAAATTAAATATTTTTGTGGGGCGTTTGTGGGGCAGTGTGTGAAAGTAGCTTAAATAAACAAAATTGGCTCATGCTACATGTTATTCCGAGGATATTTCAATATCAAGTTAGCCTCTTTTCTACGAAACATTTGAAATGGCATACCTTTTATTTTACACCCCTTTTAAATCTAACCTGTGCAGCTGGCCTTTCCCGTATTTTGTTCATTCCCAGAAGAGAAATCTTTTCATGTTAAGCCATTTTCGTGTCAAGAGAAAAAAGAAATTAAAATGCATGGTAGTTTTTTGAAACCGTTGTATTAATTTATGTTAACCTTTATTTTGTATTAAGTGTTTTCGTGTTAAATGTATTTCACTGTATATATTTTACGCTACTTCCACCCTCCACCCAAACAAATGACACACAAAAACATCTCATCTCTCATCAGTTGGATTTGGAATTTAGTAAAAAACAATGAGTTTGTTTCGCCGGTTTTTTTTTTGGAAGACATTTTCTGAGAGCACAATGGCAAAGAGTTCAGGGGAAAGCAAACAAAACAAAATACTATTTCGTTTAAAATAATGACGCAGCTTCTTAAGAATGTTGATCAAAGACAAAAGACTCCAAATGGGAATCTGTTAAGATTTTGGTATTACTATAAATCTTGTATTAAATTTCGTTAAGTTCTTGTGAATATTTTTTGTTTCGTAGATTTTTAATTACTGCAAATATATATACATATTTATGTAAATAAAATGAACTCTAATAAATTTTGTTGATTTTTTTTTTATTTTTGCGATACCCTAAACACGAAAGTCTTTTGACACGAAAAGATTTATCGGTCCCCTCATTAAACGATTTTTACTACACATGCCGTAATCTAATTTTTTAAGTGTTCATCTCCTAATTTTAAAAGTTGAAAATTTATGTCTGGTGCATAATGCGAACCCATAAATTTCGATCTTATTTTTTGTGGTTTGCTTTATACTCAGGAATATACAGTAATTTAAATTAAAGAGTAAGAAATATATTACCGTTACTTTTATTGGATCATTTTTTTTTTATGTTCTATATAAGGCCAATTCCTTGAGAGCATATGTCGTATTGTTCTTATAACTAAGCCTACTATTTTTAACTTTGAAAAGAAAAATTACATCATTACTTTCTTGACACATTAACAATTTTTTTTTATATAATGCAACACATATGACAGATAATGATAACAATGGTATGTCAAAAAACGTATCTTTAAAATTTAGTTCAAATCAATTTTTTCAACGCTATCGTGCATATTGAGTAGAGTAAAATGAATAAAACGAAAAAAAAAAAAATTGTTTCAAAACACATTAGCCAGTCAATATAGATATAGATTTAAAAAAATAAAATAGTTATTCTATCGAATATAGTGCCTCAAAGTGTACCCCCCCTCCCCGAAAATACAGGAAATATTTTTTAAATTACAGGAATAGAGTTTTTATTGTTAGTAGAAATTTTTATAATCTCTAAGAATTTAGAATTTGGCTAACTTTACAGTTTTTATCACAGCTAAACGTCACAAGACCTCGATTATAAATGCAGCTCCAACGTGATTTGCATGACTACATACGAAGCAAACAAAGGATTGTCTGCGATAACACCTCCAAACTGTCCCAGCATGGTATAATCTCTGAATTTCAAACGCCATCTTGATATTCAAACCACCGGTAAAGTACACTACGGAAATGGAATATCTCAGCTAGTGACAGTGTTTTGAACGCAATTCAATTTACGTCTTAGATAGAGACCACTGATTCTGAATGACG
The DNA here is from genome assembly GCA_019973955.1 of Trichonephila inaurata madagascariensis. Lineage (NCBI taxonomy): Eukaryota > Metazoa > Arthropoda > Arachnida > Araneae > Nephilidae > Trichonephila > Trichonephila inaurata. Next base: position 882,267 of record BMAV01008782.1, on the reverse strand, counting down.
TGCTTTTAGAATCATATCGTGTAGTTCCAAACAGACGGTCATGTGCCCAGATAGCAGAATGAATACGCATTTAAACGGTGCACGGAAACAGAATGATAATAGCGGTGGAATATCTAATCTATTCGATTGTTTTGTAGTCTCACTTTTGCTGAAGATTTAATGAAATTTTATTTTTAATTTGAGGTTCAGTAAAGAATTGGTATTTCATAAGCGCATAAAAGATTTATTTTTTAAGGTTAGATATGAGAATCCTGTAAAATATTTCAGAATATCAATCAATCATAGACCCATTGGAATGAAAATCTTTGATTTTAAATTTAATTTCATTAGAGGGAAATGTATACCAATTCCGAAACATTATGTTTCATTTAAGGATTTTGCTTGATTTTTCAATATTGTCGAAACAGAAGAACGATATGTTTTTTTGCAGGTGACAGTGCGATTTTTTTAGCTCAGTTCCACCCTAATTTAGAGGAAGAACACCCTGGAGGAGGTCAGGGGCTTTAAACCTCTTCCACTAACCTCGCCAGAGAATATGCGGCTCGAAGGCTCTTTTGAGTACCCTCATGCCGCAAAAGGTGCTACACGTATACAAATATCAATGTCTTCTCCTGGATTCGAACCCAGGTCCTATGGTACAGTAGTCAGTGCCGCTAACCACAACAGCGGATAGATAAAATCTAACACCTCATAAATTCTTATGGAATTTCTCCATCAATTTATTCTACAGAAATGTTTTTCACGGATATGGGAACTTTTAAGAGTTTCATAACTGTTACTATATTTCTTAAAAAAGTAAATGGAAAAAATGTAATACAAAATAAAATGATATTTTATAAAAATGAAATAAAAAATAAGATTGCTTTTAAAAAAAAATAGTTATGTTGATTAATGCCAAGAAAGATACTAGAAAATATTTGTATGGCATATTTTTTTGACGTCATTCCAATTTTAAGTTCTGTCTATGTGACAAAACTACAGCCTGTATAGTCAAAACTAACTTGATATTATATCTTATAAGGGGAGACCACGACTAAGGAAATACATTTGGGGACGAGATTTGGTGTAATAGTAGTACTCCCTTAGGGTGTTAACCCTCAATGTATTAGCGCCGAATGGCCAGTCATTTCGGAGAAAATAGTCTTCGAAATTCATGCTTAGCTTTTATACAATTAAGTTTTAATTATCTCCAGCGATGCAGTGGCATAGTTGGAAGTACACCTGCTTTTACTGCAGGCGGATAGGGTTCAAACCGTGCCATCAACTTCTTTTTTTCAATTCATTTAATTATTATTTAAAATTAAAAGTTATTGAAAAATGACTTATTAAATATTTTATAAAATTACAAAATAATTAAATTATTAATCTATATAAAAAGTCATATAATATTTTTAAAATATTAATTATAAAATAATTAATTTAATAATAATAATAAAATATTTTATAGATTATTGTATATTATATATAATGTTTTATTTATAATATATCGTATTTCACATTATAAAACTATTTATAACTAATTTTTGTATAAAATATTATTTAATATTTAGTATAATATATTTTATTATAAATATTATTTATTAATATAAAAATATATTTATAAAATATAATATAAATATTTATATAAATACAGTAATCATTTTACTTTATAAAAAACGAAATAATTACATAAAATATCATTTAATATTTAATAAACATTTCAGAAATAAATTTATTTAATAAAAAAAAAATAATTAAATTAATTGAAAAAAAAAAAAAAAAAGAACTGATTTGCGTGATTCGAACTTTATCCGCGCGAGTATATGCTAGGTGTACTACCAACTATGCCACTGCGTCACTGAAGGTATTTAAAACTTAATTGTATAAAAGGTAAGTATGAATTTCGAAGGCTTTTTTTTCCAAATTGACTGGCCATTTGGTGGCATTACATTGAGGGTTGAACACCTTCAAAGACCACTACTATTACACCAAGTCTCGTCCCAAAATGAATTTCCTTACTCGTGTCCTTCCTTTGTTAGGCTCTTAAGCTTTTTTCTGGGTATACATCTTAGCTTTTCCACTTTTAATCCAACTGTGAATACCTTCTATTGCAGACTTGACTTTTAATCATTTACAGAAGAATTTGATGTAAGTTCATCATATATTCAAGCGTTTGAGAAATAGAGACAGAGATGTGTGGTTTAGTCTAAAATATTTTTCCCCTTGTAAAAAAAAAAGAGATAAGAGATAAGGTTTAAAATCTCACTATATAGTCATGTTTCAAAAATTATTTTTTCAACACTTAAATTGATAAAACATTTAATACCTCTTCAAACCATTTTATTACATTTCAAATTGTTTTACATATGATATACACATTTAGATAAGGAACATACATGCATGTTAATCTAAAATGGAGATTTTTCTCTCTTAATTTTAACAAAAAAAAAATTGATATATTACATTTTTAATAATAAGAATAAAAAAGATAATCTGAATATACTAAACGATAATTCTCTAGAAATTTTTCTTTGTTAATTTGACTTATTTTTTAATGAAAATCACTTTTACACATGAATATTGTTTAAGAAAAATTCGATGAAGTAAACTTTTTACGTTGAAAAAAATATTTGAATGAATAAATGTTTCCTTAAACATGGTGCAATTGCAGAGCTCCATGAATTTCGAGGACTGAAGTAATGAAACACTTTTTTTGAAAGTCATTTAATAAATGTTTTATAAATATTGCTCCATAATATATTAGATACACATTTTATTACATAGAAAAAACAAACAAATGTATAAAATCTGGTAATTTGGGCAACTCTGAAGAATTTCCTTGAGCTACCAATTTTTGTGCCAATTTTTCAATAAATTTTAAACACTTTTTTTTTCTATTATATTTCTATACAGTCAAAAATCATTCAAATTCAGTTGCTTTTTAACTTAAGTTAAAAATTTCTTTCACCTAAGGTTAAAGAGCATATCAGCTGAAACGAAACAATTCTAGTTTCTTTGAATTTATTGTATTGTCAAATGCAGTTTCATAACGAAACATTCAGGTTACATTGTTAAGTCAAACGGATATCGATCACATTATTTCAGACCTGAGTTCTTCAAAATAATTTGAAATTCCTTTCCTTTTGAAATTTCTGAGCTTTCCGAATTCTCGATTATGTCTGATCCTATTTCAGAAAGGAATATCGAAGTAGAAGTTTAACGTTTTATTCCAATTGTTCATGTCATTTCAGTCAAAGGTTTTTAAAGAAATGGAATCACTACATTTTGAATATTGTATATGCTATTTTAGTGCTTCAGTTTTAACTTTAAAATACTTATATTTATAGATGATGTCAACATCAGTCTTAGATAATTTCTATAGTTTTCTTTAAGTTTCTAGATTGATACGATGTTCAAATAAGCTGATTTTAGAGACATGTATAACTTAACAGCTTCAAAATTGCTAGACATGACAAGACAGAAGTAGTTCTTAAAATATTCAGTTCTCTTACTTCTTCTGTAGCAAACATTAAAGCTGAAATTTAGCAACGATATATGAAATTTATTACTACTATATGTGAATAAAGTCACTACTTTTAAATTCTAAGAATCTGCTTTTAATAGTATTGTTACTTAAAATTTAGCTTTGTAAACTTTTGATGTGTTTTTTGCATTCTCATTTGTTATTAATACCTATACAATACATTAGTCCAGTGCCTTTCAAACGTTCAACATTAGTGACCAAATTTTCAATCATATAATTTTAATCACACCCAGACCCCATACAATGACAATGTATTGAATGTAATAATATTGTACTTTTGCCCTAAAGCTACAATACGATCTTATTTATAAATTATACAAATTATAAATATAAATATTAAATTTTGCTTATGTTACTTTTAAGTAATAAATATTTTAAGCTTTTAATGATATGATAAGTATTATGTTTCTTTTTTATAGTTGAGAATGTATTTTGCTTTGCTTCCTTTCAGTAAAATATTTTTTTTAACTTAACTTTTATTTTCAACATTGATATGCTAGTGCTCCACGCAGTGTTAATTCGACCCCTTGTGGTGTGCACCTTACAGTTTGAGAAACGTTGCTTTAGTCTATACAAAGGTTATAATTGGCTAAAAATATAAGCAGGAGAAAATTTGCAGAAAAATTTATAGTACATTTCATTCTTGCTTTAGAATATAGTTCCATTTAAAAGCAATTTCATGAACAACTGAATAATTTGTAAATACTAATATATTTTCCAACAACCAATTTTAATATTTTTTTACTTAAGTATATGAGCCGCGGATTTATTTTATCTCATATCCTCTGCTTTATTAAAGGAGTATGAGAATTAACTAAACATTATTTATATTGGTATGGTATCAGCATTAATAAATCTTAACTAATAATCTCATTAGTTATACCTTATTTAATAATTGAAATAAAGCATTATATTTAGTTAAAACTAATTTATAGAACAAATTAATATTGCTTGTACTAATATTATTTCAAGGGGCTATTTTATTTTGGGGTAAAATGCTCTTATATGACCTATAATTATAATTTGTTATAAAACTCAATACACTCAAGTACTTTTATGCTTGATATTTAAAAAATGGCTACATTTGATATTTAAAAGGTATCTGCAATGACGAGAATGTCTTTTTATTGCTTATTAATCATAACTTAATAAAATTAGTTTTTTAATTGTATTGTGCTACACAACAATATTTATCCATTGCAGCACTGTTTCCTACTGATTTGAAAATCCTTTGGAATTCTTTCCATCTATGCGAAAGTTTATTGTGGGAAAGGACAATTAATGACTACGCACCTGAATCGTTATCTTTATCGTCAGCACAATTCGTTTCTTGTTTTGTCTTGCAGTCTCTTCCACCCCATCCATCTCGGCAGCGACAGCTCCATTGTCCATCTTCTTGGACGCAATGACCCTTGGACTCTCCACCACAAGTGTCTGGACAACCCTCTGGAATAAAAATATTCATGATAAATTTTTATATAAGGATAAAAAAAATTTAAATGTCGATCTTCACATACTGCCTCTTACTTTACTTTAATTAACTCTGAAACTAAATCAATAGCTTCAAAATAAATTGATATTACCCTTACGAATACTGGTATGCAAAGTAAAAAGGTGTAAAAAACCTTTAAATGACTCTTTCCTTCTAAACTTTTGAGTAACTCCGATTTCTAAAAATAAAATCTGGAAAGGTTTTTGAAAATTCAAAATATGCACTTACGTAACGATTTTTTTTTTTTTTTACTTTAGCAAGAAAGAATTATTTTAAACATTTTATTGAGCTATTAGTTATAAATTGTGTGTGTGAGTTAAAATTCTAAATTTTTCTTTTATTTTTAATGGAATATCATAATTAAACTGTTTTGTGTATTCCTTAATGAGTTTTATGTGATTTTATATTCAGAAAATGACATTCAGAGGAAAGATGTTGTGAAATGTTGTGAAATGTTTTAATAGAATGGAGTTTTAAGTAGCTTAAGAAACAAATATCTATAAACCATTTTTATTAGGGTTAGGATGCAATGAACTTTAAGGCAAATAATGAGCTAAAAGAGAAAATATGATGGGAATTATTCCTTTCGTTATCATTGATATTTCAAAAAAGTATCTATTTCATCTACGGAATTCAAATAAAAGATAAAATCACGTAAAAAAGTTAAAAGATTTAAGTTTTTTTAAGTCTCGTGTAAATAAATATCAAACGACTTAAAGTAAGGTTTGACTCTATACTAGAAAACAACTGTTCTCTTCTATTTAATTTTAAGGAAAGTTTCCATTTGAAAACTTACTTTTTAATAATTGAATGTTAAACACATCCATTTAACACCTAAGTAAATTTACCGTTAAAGAGTCTAAAGTTAAAATCTTAAATCTTGCTATATTGAATGCAATGTAAAACAATTTAACTTTTTTTCCCTTTAGTTTACAATTTAGTAACATTTGTTATCAAGATAATACTAAATTTGACCTTTTTAATAAAAGTTTGATGTTCGCTTGATTTAATAGTTGATACATTTATTTTTATGTATAATTGCTCATTATATTTAGCCTACCATAACATTTTATTTTTGCATTTGCCAAAATTTTTACTTCGCTAACTCAAAGCGAACAATGAAAAGCTTAGAATTTCTTTCTCTGGTTGACTTTTCCTATACAATTCTATATATAAATAAAAGAAAGTCATGTAAATGCATGTGGGACAGTCAAATCTCCTATGCACTTAGTAACCTGAATAACAAAACAAAACAAAAAGTGGAAAGAAAAAAAGCATATTTCACTCACGATGTAGTTGTCTGGTTTAACTTACATAACTCAGATTGAAATAGAACTTGTGCAAACAAATGCATCTTTTCTTGATAAGCACATTAAGTTATCCGACTACGTTCGGAACCGTGATTTTGCAAAAGAGTATAAATGGATAATACTTATGATATTTAGTGTCAATTAGATTAAAAAATGTATATAAAATTGTTTTAAGGATAGTATTACAATAAAAAATTATTTAAGTACAATATTTTGACAAAAAATGAACATAGAATGACCCATTTTCAAAATATTCTTCTTTTGTGAAAAATGCTTCTATTGTAATAATATTGTGCCTGTATACAGCTCAGAACTCTGTACAGAGGCTCAACTAGAATTTTTGAAATATATAACTTAGAAGTGGGTTTATCCATGTTTTACGACAACAGAGGGGAGAAATTTTAAGAAAAAAAACGCCGATAATTATTTCAATGGGTTGTAACTCTGAAAATATTGTGAATTTTTCAACAATCGTAGTTGAGCCTCTATACAAAGGTCTGAACTATATACAGGCAAAATATTATTATAATAGAAGCATTTTTCACAAAAGGAGAACATTTTAAAAAAAAAGGTTATTCTAACCTAACTTTTTGCGAAATATTGTATTTAAATAATTTTTTTTGTCAAAATGTCCTTAAAACAATTTTATACATGCATTCTAATCTAAGTGACACTAACTATCAAGAAAATTATCCATTTATGCGCTTTTTTAACATCACGGTTCCGAACGTAGTCGGATAACTTAAATAAGAATATAATTTATCGAAGTTATCAGAAAAAGTGGACAATCACCAAATGGAGCTTTCCAGTGTTTTATGAAATAATTCCTAGTTATGAGATATATATTAAAAATTATTGCTCATAATTATTTTATTGTGATGTGCTGTACTGAGTAGTTTTTGTACAATGTGTGTGGGTTTGTGCGGGGATGGGTATGTGAAATCAGTAGTATCATAATAGTTAGCAGTCGGCTAGGTGGATAAGAGATAGCATGCCTGTCTTTTGAGCATAGAATTGCGGGTTCAATTCCGGCTGCAGATGACAGATTTTTTGGATGCGAAATTCACTGGCATGCATCTCATATGATTATGCGGCATATAAAATATCCCTTGCATTTCAATTTGGGTCTGGTACTCTCGGCAAAACTAAATCACGGCAATATTTAGCATCCGAGAAGAGTTTCAATTAAAATTAAATCAAATGTTAAATTTTGTTATTGGGAGCCGTCACTAGATGGTGCCACCACTGAACTTGGGGACTTGCTGTGTCTGCAAAGTCTTCTGAGCCAAAACGTAGCCCATTTGAAAAAATAATAAATATAATTATTAATATTAAATAATTGCCCCTCAAATGATTTTATGATTCAAAAAGGCTTTCACTCGTGACCAACGTGAAATAAGTTCGAACCAAGAACCATTGAAGACCCACCGTGGTGGTGGTGGGGAGTGCACTTTAAATCTGTCGAAGCTCAAATGACCTCCCATTGGTGCGGTGTGGAAGTTAGAAGATGCGGTTGCTATCCTCATCATTTGACCAATGGTTCAAAAATTATGATGTCCGTCACCAAAAACTCTCAAGTAGCTAAATAGTGTGATATTAATATTCACTCACTCACTCAAAAAGGCTTTAAATAAAAAAATAATTTATTTTTCAGGTATCCGACTACACTCGGAACCGTGATTTCGCAAAAGTGTGTAAATGGATAATATTTATGATATTTATAGTGTCACTTAGATTAGAAAATGTATATAAAATTGTTTTAAGAATAGTATTACAATAAAAATTATTTGAGTACAATATTTTGACAAAAAATAAACATAGAATGACCCATTTTCAAAATATTCTCCTTTTGTGAAAAATGCTTCTATTATAATAATATTGTGCCTGTATGTAGCTCAGACCACTGTACAGAGACTGAACTAGAATTTTTGAAATATATAACTTAGAAGTGGGTTTATTCATGTTTTACGACAACAGAGGGGAGAAATTTTAAGAAAAAACGCCGATAAATGTTTCAATTGGTTGTACCTCTGAAAATATTGTGAATTTTTTCAAAAATCGTAGTTCAGCCTTTGTACAGAGGTCTGAACTATATACAGGCAAAATATTATGATAATAGAAGCATTTTTCACAAAAAGAGAACATTTTGAAAAAAAGGTTATTCTAAGTTAATTTTTTGCCAGAATATTGTATTTAAATATTTTTTTTGTCAAAATGTCCTTAAAACAATTTTATACATGTATTCTAATCTAAGTGACACTAACTATCATGAAAATTATCCATTTATGCACTTTTTTAAAATCACGGTTCCGAACGTAGTCGGATACCTTAAGACATCAAAACAAATAATTTGTATTATGATTTAACAACAACTGTGTTAAAAACATTAGCATCACTTTTAACTAACAAAAACCATTTTTTATATGTTGAAAAAACAATGCACTGAACCTTCTTTATTATTAAGTGACTCTGAAAGTTAAAAAGAATTGCTTTTCACTTAATAATTTACTTTCAGAGAAAGAAAAGCTAAAAGCAATTGTATTTTTCCCTTATTTGAATAGGCGAAAGAGTATACATTTGCAGAGATGGAATTTTGTTTGTATATTCTAACAACAATATCTAGAACTAATATTTATGCTTCGAATTAAAATAGGAATTCAAGTTTTAAGTGTATTTGATTTCTTCAAAATCTCACACTGTATGAAAAATTGCAGTTTTCTCTTAACAGAAAAGAAATATATATATATATATATATATGTACATTTCCATGATCCAATTAAAGGGAAAAATTCTTCTTATATTTCACCTTTTGAAAGTGTGCAAATTCGGATTCATTTTAAATGCAATATGCTTTAGACAAATAAATGTAAAAAAAAAAAATGGAATATCCATACGTATATATTTCCTTTAAACTATTTACTTCTAAAAGGAAAATGCATACACAAAATGCTTGAAAGGTTCTCTCTCTGAATTTTTCTCATTTCAAAAACGCATTCGTTTGAAGAGAGGAGAGAGAAAATTGCAGCTCCTTTCAGAACAAAGAATATAAAAAGA
>BMAV01008782.1:839601-857888 GCA_019973955.1 Trichonephila inaurata madagascariensis | reverse complement strand
TTTTTTTCCCTTTGCGGACAGTTTGCCATCTAATCCTTTAAATATCACAGCCGTTATAACGACAATGTCATTCAGAACTTCACTCTACGTTTTCAGTTCAACATTGGTTCCTTTTATTGTGTCACACTCCATTCGCACGATTCCCCTACACAATAAAGGTAATGTCTTCACCACACAGCTTGTGGGAATCACGTACAGAAACCTGCAAACAAGAGCAGACCCCCCTTTCCTTTTATGAGTGTAACAGAACTATTTCTTGAACAGCAACTAAAAGTGTTTCCAATAAAATCTTTTGCCTCTAAGCAAGAGAAACTCAAGTCTTGGATGCCTTAGTCGTGTCTTTCTTTATTGGTAAGTTGCTTTTGCGCTCATCAAATGATCTCTGGATTTCATAGTCCTGATCCCTTTTCTCTTACATCCCTCTCCTTTTCTCCACCCCTGGCAAGATTCAGAAGATACAACTAACCCTTGATTGTCGAAAACAATAGCGAAAATAAGAAATTCTCCCAGGAGAAGAAAAGCAATGAAATCAAAATTTACTTTGGAAGGGGGATACAGTTTTATGACTACAATGCTAACTTTACATTGGAGGCTGGTTGTTAAAGAGAAGTTCCTATCAAGGCAGATGAGTTTTATTCTAAAGATATTTGAGTCGATTTTGTTTTGATAGGATTTCACAACTTTTGTTATATTTCTTTTTTAGTTTAGATTAAAGCTTCATTGCCTTTTAACAAAAGATCTGATAAAGGGGAACCTCGAAAGAAGTTAAGTTCGTTCTAGAGGACAATTTATTTCTTAAACGTTGATTATTTGGTAAATTAAACGATTTGTAGGATTTTAATGTTTTCTATAAATCTAAACAGCTTATACTGAAATTGATGTAATATATTTATAATTTAGGTGAATAAGAGACATTTAGACATAAGTTATTGTAGATAAATTCAACTATAAAACTACATCAAACTAAAAAAAGAGAGAGAGAGAGAGAAGCATTTTCACATTAAATTTAACTTGATTCGAAGTTTACCAAGAATAAGAGGGAATTTTGTAGAATGAAGTATCAACCCAGTAACACCTTATTATTTGATATTTAAAATTCTAATATCCTTAATTTGCAGTCCACTGTGATACTAAAGCAATTTTGACTTGATTTACATAAAGCTACAAAACAACTATTGTTGACAGACCTCAAAGTTTTCTGTGACTAGAACAACACTTGATCTGGTACACCCCTTTACAAACTTCCAGAATTCTCTTGTTGAAGGACTTTGACCCCGAACAAATTTAACAATCATCAGCCTCTCTACACTGAGGGTCTTCAGTGGCGCTTAATTCAGCACTAATAACTCAATAGTGATAGCCATGAGTTCGCGACTATGACTTCTTGGCTACTGCGGTCACAATTCTGAATTGAACTTGAGACTGAAAGTGCACAATTTAGAGAAACATAAATTAAATTTTATTATCTAATTGAAATGAAAAATTCCGCAATATTTTATTACTTATTGACAGAAATCAATGTACACATCAGACTTCAATCTTGTTGGATTTAATGACAGCTGCATCTTTAAATAGCCTGTATAATTCAAAATTATGTCATTATCTCCCCAATCCATTCACATTTACAACACGCTCAAAGATGGCTAGCTGTTCAGTCCGTGATTTAGTCAAAGTTCCAGATCCATAAGTAATCAAACGGGATTACAATTTGTAAAAGATCACAGTCATCTATACTTTGTGCAATCATACTTTTGTAGAATAATGGTTATGAACATATGCATTGAGAAGACATACACCCCTCCTCCTGAATATAAAGTGGAAATACCTCTGAAGGCTAAGTGGAAGATAATATTCGAGATCATTTGTAAATTTAGCTTTTGGAATTAATATGTAAAAAATCCACCCTCTTGGAAAAAGAGGATTTTCTAATTGACATTAGGAGTTCACACAAATTACAGAAGTAATATATGAAACAAAATAAAAACACCGAGAACTCGACAGGGGAAATGTTTTTTAGAAATAAAGAAGAAATTAAGTTAAAATATTGGAAGAAGTTGTGCCAGGAAGAGTCGTATTTTATGAATTTTACTTCAATTAGAAAATAATTATTAGGATAACTCGGAATCATATTCCTTCAAATGCACCATATTATTCTCGTCGTAATGATGCAGAAAAAGTTAAAAAAATTTTAGAGGAGATTATAAATGAACTGTGAGAGTTATCTCTAAAAATTTGAAGGAAATTCATTTTAGCTTGCATTATGGGAAAGAATAATAAAAAAAGTTAAAAGTAATGTAATAAAGTCAATAAGTCTTTTGTTTTTACTTCCGATCGCATTTGTAATTAATTAAAAATTAAAGTCTAATGACCTCTATAGCTCTAAGGAAGTAACTATAAAATTACTTTTTTATGTAAAAATTCCGAATTTCATTTTTTGATAATTAATATTCCATATTGAAAATGTTTTCAAATTAGCATTCTGCTAATTAGTATTTAGAAAGAAGATAGTATTCTGGGTCTTGGAAACAACCCAAGCTCTTTTTTTTCTACATCTTTGGATTATTTTTTAAATGTTCTCGATGTGTTCGAAATGAAATTTTGCTTCTAAATGAAATATTTAAAAAATTTCATTTGGTCTATTACTTTTTTAACTATTACTTTGAAAAATTTAACATGTTTTTCAGTCGTAATTATTCCCTGAAAAAAGCTATTTCTTTGCTTATGAGAATTCTTAAGCTGGAAGGCAATGATAATTTGTTTTCATTAATTGCTAATCATACAATAATGTTTAAAAACAATAAAATTTAAAATAAATAATGCGAATAGTAACCCCGAATTTCTCGTAGAGATGTTTTGTGTAAGTAACAAACGTTATTTGTAAAATCATATACATAATAGCAATAGTAAAAAATGTATACGTAGACGAATAAAAATTACTATTTATAACTGGATTTATTCTCTTATTTTTCATTTAATCTTTTATTTTAGATTGGCGTTTGGATTTTTCTGAAACATTTTGGGTACCTTTTTTAAAGTTTTAATTAGGATTTTCTCTTCAATAAAAAGTATTTTATTTATATATGTGTACCTTTTTTTGATGAAATCTTTCTTGTAATTATTTAATTTAGATAACCTTAGAATTCTAATGTCTCGTCTATTTTTCAAGTGATTCTTAAGAATATTTGTTTAATGTATATTTCTAGATATCTTTTAAAAAATACAGTATATTATATTATTATTTATTTATATATCTTTAGTATTCCATTTTGAATATCCGTTAGAGAATAATAAGACATAGGATTCTTAGACATGACTTAAGAATTTCGAACTCCTTTTTCTATATTACCTTCAGCGTAGTTGTTTATTATTTGGCTTAGAAAAATCAAATTTAAAGAAAAATTGGGAACAGTTCTGCGAATGAACGATGACTATGAGCCATATGATAATTTACAGAAATTTTATAGCAAATTTAAAATTTAAATAAAAGGCGATTTAATATGAAAGCAAACTTCAAAATCCTAATCGTCTGTATGAAATATTCTTTTAATAGTAACAATAGCTAAAATAAGCTGAATATTTAAGTATTTAAGCTTCAATAAAATATTTTTTGTTAAAATATAAAATGTTGATTTTATAGACACTGTAAGTTTTAAATCATAGCTAATATGGAAAATTTAAATTAAGTTTAAATTAATTTAAGCTGTCACAAGTTTTTGATTATAAATTATTACAAATCAATCCCTAAAAATATCCTAGGATATTTTGTACATTTTTCACTAGAGTTTAAAAACGAAAAGAAGCTTTACTGTAATTTTGCATGTTCAAGCTTTTACGAATTTGAATACACATCCCGAATCGCCGATGCTTCGATAAACACTTAATGACAATTTTTTTAAAAAAAAATCGTTATATATGTGCTTATTCTATAGTGCTCTCCCAATCGACTATATTTGGTACATACTTAGTCTCAACTGCCGGTTTACCTCAGGAGGGGAATGAATACATCACAATAACATTGGACAGACAACCCCAGTAATTTAGAACATACCAAGTAACCATTTGCTCCTGTTTACAACTTCCTGCACTGTTAGGGTAGCTGTTGAAACCTTGGCCATACACATTGCATCCAATGTCACGCGACGGGTTATTTTAGACACATCTATACTTTCCGTTACAGCGAGATTTATGATTCATTTGCACGAAAGGTCCTATTCCTACCGTGTCCATGTATCATAGTGAGCCATACCTTCAGTATATTAATTGCTCTACAGCGGTCGGAGACCTGTGGTACAATCAGTTGAAGGAGCGGCTCCAGAGCTATCCGTGTCGTAAATATGATGATGGAAGAGTGCGTGTTTAAATTCTTGGCAGTAAAAGTTTAATTTTCAGCTCCGTTATGTTAGATCACGTCCTGCGGCTGATATTAGCTATCGTTCAATGACATAGCAAGTGTTGGTGAAAAATGTTTGGGGCCAATAAGGTGCGTCTTACAAATGAGGTTATCTCTGGTTACGAATTACATGATATAGTTTAGTTAGGTTAAAATTTGCTTAATGTATCATTTAGTTGAATTAAAAATATATAGTTAGGTTATAAAATTTACTTAGATATATTCAGATGGATTAAAATTTGTTTAATTTCCTTGCAGTTATATAAGAATTTCTTAAGATAAACATTTAGGATTCACTAAAAATTATTTTAGTCTTGAATGAAATGATTAACAGCAAAATAATGATAAATTGATATTAATATTTGAAGCTGAATAAACGATTTTAAAAGTCGTTTTTCTTTTCTTTTTTTTCCCTTTAAATTTTTAAATGCTATATTCAAGAATATCAATTGAAATAAAAATTTTCATATTAAGGTATCCGACTACGTTGGGAGACTTATTTTTTAAATTTTCTAAAAATCCCTAAAATTTTTACATTTTTAATTTCATTTTTATGCACTATAATAAAAAATACAGTTAGAAATAATATACATACATAACAATTTACAAAAATTTTAACTTATAAAGAAATTTTAGTTAAATTTTGAATTTTTTTCAAATGCTCTATTTTTAAAAATAATTTATATTTTACAAAAAAAATTGCTGCAGCACATTTTTTAAACATATATCTAGAGGCTGGACTAAAAGTTTTAAATTATTTCTTTTGAATCAAAAGTTAGAGCTAATCGAAGCTACGAACTATAAATTTCATTTATATTTTCGATACTTTTATAAGGAAATCAACCATAAAATCACTACAAATTGTTCAATTTCTTAGCTTTTAGTTCAACCTCTAGGTAATACTATTAATAACATTTGTGTAAATTTCATGCAAGTATCTCTACTGGTTATTTAGATATCACATTTGAAATACCAAAAAATTTACAAAAACATAGTTTTGAGAAAAATGAATTTAAACTTTAGAAATGCAATTTTAAAATAAACTATTACTAGTACATACTTAAAACTCTCCTGATTTATATAACACACCTTCAGACTTTGATATTTTATTAAATTTTTTCTTTCTTTGGGCCCTATTTTTTTTTCTGGCTGATTTCGAACGAAGTAAAGAATGTCGTTTTGAGTCATTGACTCGAATGATATCGAAAGATTTGTAGTTAAGCAATGTATAGTAACTTGCATTTATGCCAAGGTCTTTCAATACCTCCAACAAACCATTGAAACCCTTATTAAAAATAATAACGGCAATATAAGCACCCAAAGAGAATGTTTTCAGCTCAATAAAAGTTTCCTTTGGAACAATTTGCCACAAACAACCATTGAACGACTCATCTGCATTTTGGGTTTTACCGTGGAGACACTTCTGTAACAATTGTTTATCACACAATTTCCTGTACTCGGATTTAACTACATTTAAAAATTTTGCAGAAAGACCTGCACTTTTTTCTAAAAATTGTTTGCCGGTTGCTTTTGAGCGCTGGTATGCACACCAACTATCAGCTCCGATTGGACACTGTCCATGCATGGGTTTTTCACAGCTTGAGCAACTGTGAAAAAATGCCGCTACTGTAGCACTTCGCATTGCCTCGATGTTATGAGTATTACTTCTAATGGCAATGCCATAGTAGTTTTGGATTTTATCGATCATAACATCAGTGAGTTTTCCTTTCCCACCGAGGCTTTTCTGGGTTTTTTTAAGCTTTCTTAGCCGGCTACCTACTCTTTTTTGGATGTGTCCTATACACTCATATTTGCTGACACTGTTGATACCGTACATATCTTTCACTGCAAGGTATCCTTGGGAGTCACCATCACCATAAAAATGAACGTATTTCAGATTTCTCGTGGTACAAGAACGCTCGAAGATTCTGTACCCACCGACGGATTCCATGCTTGAAGCAAATCGAAGATGATTGCAAGAACATGTATGTAGAACTGGACTCTTAGAGTTCAATGTATTGAAAATTCTGCAAAATTTTGACATGATCTCCAAATCTTAAAGCTTCCCAGTGTCAATGGATAATGCTGCAACACAACCATTCAGGGATGAATGACCACGTCTTTGCCAAGTACCATTAACAGATATTCCACATTCTGCAACTGCCGTGTTGGAACATTTTTTGAAGTTTCTCACTTCTAAAGCAGCGTCATTCATGGCATCTTTAGTTGTTGATGTAACTTCAGCCAAGAGCTTTTTCTCACATAGTCTGTATGCCCCTTTTGTCACACAATGCATATTCAACGTAGCACACAGCTTTTTAGCAGACGAATATCCTCTTCCAATTATTCGACATTCCACAAACAAATTGCAAATTTATGGCACTTTGCTTGTTTAACTTCTCAGTAGATGAAAAAGGGAGTATAAAATAACATTTGGAGCATTTTGCTGCTACATTGGAAGTCAATCCAAACACAGAATCTTCATACATATACATATTATTTTCGAAACATTCTGGGCAGCACAAACTGGAAAATACATTTGCCAAAATATTTAAGTCAAATATTCTGTTACCTTTTAATGTTCCATTTAAACATTCGTTGTTCTGAGAAGAATCTTTCAAGTAATTCAGTTTCAGTTCGCTACAAGTCTGAACATTTTCACTTTGCTTTGGGTTAGTAAATCTGTTACCAGCAAATTTTCTTCTTCGGGAAACTGACTTAACTCGTTGGTTACCCATTATAATCAGATAAAACAAAAGCGGAATATCACAGAACAATAAAAAAAAAATTCAATTAAAGCGAAAAAGTTAAGTTTTTAAGAAGAAATGCAAGAATAAATTTCTAAGACCTAAACCAAAATAAAAACAAGTGAGGTCATAAGAAACAGATGTTGCCAATCGCATAAGTCACAAAATAAAAGATTGAAATAGTTGCCAATCAATGAAATAGCTTTAAAAATTCTTAGATATTGTTTTTAAATTTATAATGTGATGAAACTGAAAAAACTAGCGGTAAAAAGAATGTTTATAAATCAACTTCCAGTTTCGATTTCACTGCTTCCGGTTTCTTTTGATAGAGGTAATAATATTTTAAACACCTGTAACTTTTTAAATAATTATCGCACAGACAAAACAAAAACAGATTTAGAAAGATAATTGTTTGAATTTTCAAATGATAAAATAAAAAGAAAATGTGATTTTTGACCAAAAATGACGTTTTCAACGTAGTCGGATACCTTAATGTAGTTCTATAATTAATATTGATGTTTTTTAATATGCTTTTCAACATATAGAAATACATTTGCTAATAATAAATTTACTAATGTTATATATTTATAAATTAATATTCTTATATCTAAAATATTTAGAACAGCTTGAAATAAAAAGTATGAAAAAAAATTAACAGATACAAGCTAATTATATATTTACGTTTCATACCGCAAACCAGTTTCACAAATCGAAAAGATATCCCCAATTAAAAAAATGTCACCAAATGTTGTCAACGTTTTTATTGCTCTTTTAGAACGCTCGTGGGAATGGTTTTCACTATTTGTTGTATATCGCTGCGTTTGGCGAATTGGCAGACGAAATAATACAGGCTAATTATTACATAGAAGCATTTAGCTTGGGAAAGAACTGTTTCTTCCTGGAACACCGAATTCTTGGCCTCACCTAAGGCTTTGTGGACTAAAAGGCTTTTTCCGATCATTTATCAACGGCTTAAATGTAAGAATTTTGTTACTGATTTCAAGTTATCCCAGATTCTAACACGAAATGGAAATTTTAATAGCTATTTATCTAGATTTAATTTAATTGGTAGTGATATTTATTCTTGTGGTTAGGATGCTGAAACTGTGTAACATGTATTGTTGTATTGTAAACTTTATTTCTGTAAAAGAGAAAATTTTAGAAAGGAGTTGAAACGTTTAGGTATTTCCTGGCCACCTGTTTTGTCTTTGTTGGTCAAAAGTACCGAGAGCCTAAATGTCTTAAGAAAATTTGTTTACTGTATAGATTTTTAAAGTTTTATATATTGGTGCTTCCCTTATTTATATTTGTGTATTTCCACTCTTCCTTTTTATTTTATGTTTTTGTCTTAAATGTTTTTTTTTCTTTTTTTCCTCTCCAAATTTGTTTTTTATCATACAGTTGTGTTACCACTTATGTCTGTAAGCTTCATGTGTTGCAATGCGGAGCATGAGGTGTTTTGCAAATAAATTAAATAAAAAAAAATAGGAACAGAAATAATTACTAATCCTTTAATATATATTTTCTTTAATAATTCTTAACAGCTAATTTTGATTTGGAATGATTTTGAAATAAGAAATTTTCAAAGTGTTCTTGTTTTGATTTAATAAAAATACAATGTTACTTAAGCTTTATCAAAAAGCTAAAAAAAAAAGTTAATTTTCATATAACTATAATAACCACATCTAAGATTAGAATGTTAAATGAAATAATTTCATATGTTTTGAGAAAGGATTAGTTACATACCGATGAATTAAAACATAAATCAACTTATCGTATTTTTAAAGATTTCTTACATATTTTTTTTCAAAACATTCATCTCTTATTTTTTTGTTAAGTTTTCTGTAAACACTCCATTTAAATATTTTAAACAACTCTGAAGAGAGTAGTAAAATTAACTATTCCTTACTAAAAAGAAAAAGAAAAAAAATTCTTTACCTAGTGTACAATGAGTTCCCATCCATCCTTGAACACACACGCATGTTCCATTGTTGCATTGACCATGATCATGACAACGATCGTCACAGGTCTTTTGGTCACAACGAGCTCCTGACCAGCCATTGTCACAGCGACATCGTCCTTCTTCGCACTGTCCATTGTTACCACAGTCAAGCCCACATTTTGCTACGTTTGCAAGAGGAAAATGAATATCAGAGTTAATTACAGAATAAATTAGATTTAAAATATTAATTTCTTAAAAATCAGTGATAAAATGGATTTTTTATTTTTTTATTGCCGAAAAAGAAATCTACTTTCTTTTCTACTTTCAATGCAGCTTAAATTGTTTGTGCCGGCTACCTTATAAGTATTTTAAAAATCCATATTATGCTATTAGTAAGCATTCGTTGATGATACAAATTTTACTTTAAATAGCAAATATCACGAAAGAGTAAATAGTTCTCGAAAATTAAATTTTTTGAAAAAAATACTTATTATATAAGTTTGAAACTTTTACCAAGTGTTAATGCTATGGCAATGAATAATTTATTGAGAGATTACATTAAATATGTTATCCGAAAATAATTTTGGTTTAAAATGTCAACGAATTTTCATCGTTGCGAACCTTTCCACTTTTCTTTTTGTAGTTAAAAAATTGGGCATTTTACAAACAATGAATGTTTTAAAAAATGTTCTTTAAATTTGGTTAGTTTTAAGATTAAATTTAACGTTTTTACAAGTATACCTCACGTCATCTGAGTGTAGTTAAAATTAACGTTATCAATTACCCTGATGTTGATTCAGAGTGTGATGTTAATAATCAATCAATTCCCTTAAAACTGATATTATAAAAACAGCATTACCTATTCTTCAGTTTTAAAGTAAGTCAAAATATACATATGTAATCTTTTAAAATATTTCATAAATTAATTAGAAATTTAAGAGAAAGTAGCACTAATATGTGCTAAAGAAAATTAAAAGATGGAAATATAATTTGAATCATATCCTTCTTATAATATCTATCTTTAAGCCAGGTGTTTAGCACAATTCTACTTTAAAATATAATAAAATATTTTAAGGCACTTTTTTAAAAATATTCAAGCTAAACATGTAATTTAATCATATTCCTTAAAATTTGATTGTTTCGATGTTTCATCACAAATATTCTTTTTATCTATGCAATATCATTTATTAAGAATATCATAAATAAAATAACACGCTTTAATAATGAAAATACATCGAAGACATTGCATGTATTTCAACATAAAAACTTTGATAAACATTATATAAGAATGAAAAAACATAATACTCTTTCTGGAGCAACTATAGAGCTTAAAATAAGGTACTTAAATTGTGATCCGTAGAGTTAGAGGGAATTTTTTAGAGTGTTTTAAACTCTCTTGGGTATTATTCTTTAAGCATTCTTTTAATTTATCTAAGAATTTTTATGGTACACTTTTATCGGTCATTTTTGTGGTTAAACTTTGATGGATTATCCGAAAATCCTATCACATGTTCAGTATTTTCATCTTCGTCATTTAGTTTTTTATCTAGTTAAAAAATGGTGTGTTTTTTCCTTTGTTAAAATTAAATACTTTTAAATAAAGGTCTAGATAAGTAGAAAGGTAAAGAGTGTGTTTTGGCTTAAACATTAAAAATATAAAAATAAAATTACTCAGCCATAAATTCAAATAATCTTTTTTAAAATATCCTTACTGAATCGATACTATATAAATTGGAAACATAATTAAAATATATTAAAATATCTTTTTTCACTAACAAAGTTCAAATTTCATTGGATCTAATTATATTAATACAAAATATTCAAGTTAAAATAAATTCACATGAATATTTAGGTTCTTATATAAAATTAGTTTAATTTGACATATTCCGCTAGTATTTTCTAGTTTTGTGCGCAACATTTGAAAAATAAAAGAATTACTACTTGATCAAATTAAGGAGTAAAAAAAAAATAATAAAAATGCGATAGTTTACATGATTATTACTTATTTTAATTTCAAAATATAAGTATGGAATACCATAAGAAACATAAATACATTTAAATTGAAATCTGATAATACTTAAAATTGAGAGCAAAAGTATGTCTAAAAAATAAAGTAAATATATTTTTTATCATAACTAGTAAGGTTTTGCTTTCAGATTATAATTTCTTAACCCGGAAATGAATTAGAAGATCTATTTTTTTCATGTAATATGAAATATAAATGAGGTTTTTTCCCATTGCAAACAAAATACTAGTTTCATTTAAAATGCATAACATTTTGAGGAATTACGGGATCAAAAGTTGAAGCTAAATTACTTTGATTTAAAATGTAGTACAAACTACCAAAAATGAATACCAACATGAAAAATAAAATGTTGTATTCATTCAGTTAAAAATAATGTTTATTTTGAAAAATTTAAGTCAGAAGTGAGTTTAATAACATTGTTAGATTTATTATCATTTACATCTCTCTCACCTCGTTTTTTTAAATTTTTTTATTTAATTAAAGAATAACCTAACATATTACAACATAACATATAATATTATAGACTAACGCAGGCAATGAACATAAAATCAAACTAAAATATGTCATTAAAAATTTCTAGTTAAAATTTTGAAATCCGGAGAAGAAAAACTAGTTAACTATATTAACAAGTAAACATATCAAAAATATTTTTCAAAGTTATTAATGTTTAAATTATCTTTTTATTTGAACTGAGAACACATTTTCATTTCAGTGGAGACACTAAAAGAATACATCTCAAATTTTTTTCTAATTGGTTTATATTATTTAACAAAATAGATTAGATTTGTTTTTCTTTTTTTTTTTATTTTTTTATAAAAACTAAAAAAAAAAAAACTGTTTGTCAGTAATATAAATATTGTTTAATCATTTGAAAAATATGAAAAAAAAAATCAATGTGTACAGTAATAATTTATAACATATTTCCTTTTATACCTTTAATGCATATTTTTTTTTAGATTTGATTTTAAATTACACCAAACTGTGAAGCAACACCTAAGCTAAGGTGACGGACCTCCTAATTCTTAACCATGGTTAAGTGACGACCATGTGTTACGAACCACTGTTAATTGAGCCCTGAGCTGATTCGCTTGTCACCAAACAGTCACACCATACCAACAGGAGGACTTACCGGAGGAGTCACCGGAAATTCTTCGTTTGTCTCAGTGTGTTTTCAGGGTCACTCAGTTTTTAATTCGTTATTATGGCCTCTCAGATATTGTAGTCCAAACTTTCTTTGGAATATAGAAATTCTATTCTTAAAGAATAGCCTCAGATTTCAAAAATAATATATAAACATCCAGTAGAGTTCTTACCAAGAAAAATCAAGCCAATGTTAAAAGTAGTAGGTGGTCTAATGAGATAATGACAAGGTAGTCATAATAAGGTATCATTCATTAGAGACATTGAGAGCAAAACCAGTTTAGCTGTACTTTCAAATATCTAATATGTATTTTTTAAGTAATTCCCTATCCAATACATGACAAATTTAAGCAAATAATACAAGATTAAAATTTAAATTAAAGATAATTTTAACACAGTTCTTTATTATTGTTTTTAAGTTACTTAGTTTGTTCTGCAAAATGTTTACTTGTTACAGTTTTTAAAAGACGGAAAAAAGCCGATCAAATCTAATTTTATAATGTTTGTTCTTTAAATAGAATCTTCAAAAACATGAGTAGGCAGAATAAAAGCTAGAAAAGTAAAATACGGTCCAACGACTACATTTTATGAAACATAAAATCCTGTAAAAGATTTTACTTCAGACTCGACAAATATTTTCATTGACGAGTATTACTTTCATAATCCTTTATACTTTACCATTCAATATGCCATTCGGGAGTTTACGGTAGATAGATTAAAATTTCCAGCCGTAAAATGAAATGTTCTAAAATACAACCATGATAAAAATCACTTCCTTTCAGAAAACCCCTTTTTTTTACCCTTGCTTCAGAGTTATGAATCGATGTACATCTGTCTATCCCACATGTTTATAAATATTGATATAAATATATACAGCTTTTATCATCGATTTTTAGGATTCCGAGACTCCTTTTTATTTTCTCCCCCTCTCCCTTTTGAAATGATGGATAGATAGATTATGTATCCAAGACGGGATTGAAATCTTGTGAAGGAAGATTTTCCACATCTATTTCTGGAAAATGACGGAAGGACATGAAAGCAATGGAATTTACACGGATCTCGAGGTCAAACAGTTCACTTTTTAGATTGAACCCGTAATGTGTTTCTTAGAAATTCATAAGGAACTGTTTGGAATTCCGACACGAAAAAGTGAGAGTTTGCTATAGGAGAGGTTATTTGTGCAAAATTGTATCGCGTAGATGGATGGAAACTTATTTCATTTTGAAAGCATTGCATTTATTTTTAGAAATATTACTCATACAAATTCGTCGAATCTTTTCCTTAAAAGGCTATATAAATGATTGCAAAATGAAAATAAATCAGAACTGTGTTTAGTGTAAAAATTTAGATTCTAAAACTATGCAGTTGAAAATAGGATTAGCACAATTCCTCGAATAACTATCTCTGTTATAATTAAAACAAGAATATAAAAACTTGTTGTTTCAATTGAAAATGACAATTTGAGTTAGAGAAGTACAACCGTAAATTATATTTTTATAATCTAACCTTTGTAAAATTTGGTTGAAATGATTAAATTACAAGAAAGTACATTAGAATGGTAAATTGATTTCAAGAATATATGATTATTTTTAAAAATGAGATTAGTTTTTGGCATGGAATTCAAATTCCTTTTTAAATGAACTTAATTAAAATAATCATTTTACTCCAAATATTTTCTTTGGAGTAATTTCATATTTGTTTTAAAATTTTATTTCATTTTTACCCTTTATTATTTCTTATTTTCTTTTTAATTTCCTCTTTCTTTCGTCCCTCAGCTTCTACTTATAATTCTTTAAGTATTATATTGATTTTTGGCCTTTTATTGCAAATTTTTCTTTGTGTTTGCATTATTTTTGCTTCGTTTTGCTATGTTTTACTCTACTTCAAATACTCTTTTTTTCATTTAAATGGCATTTTTTTAAATATTTTTTCAAAGCGTATAGCAACATTAAACTTATATTAATGATTCCCACTATATTTTTATTTATATATAACAGATATATTTAATATAGCATTAAAAGTATTTAAATAGCATAAAAAATCTTTCATTTTCATTTTTCTTCTATATTTAATTGATAGATCCAATTTTCCTTTTGTATTCTAATATCTTTACTTATCTTTTTTTTTCTAGTTTTAATTTCATTTTCTCATTATACTATTGCATTGATATTTTCAATTGATCGCTTAGCTAAGAATTTTAAGAAGGGTATTAATATTAATGACACACAGAATATTTAATTTAACTGTTTATTCAAACACATATCCAACTGAAAAAAATCCAATTTATTGAAGCAAATTTATACATTCTAATGATTTATAATTCTGCAAACTAATTTTTGTGACAAATGTTTTTACGAAATATATCATATTTTACTGATTATTGTTTCCCAACCGAACTATCTTTTAATGCACTTATAACTATACTCCGTATTCAAACCACTATTCAGATGCAAGTCCCTGAAAAAGTACATCATTTAGATCATAAACATAAAATATTTACTTCATTTAAAGAATACTTAATATATTTATTAAGTAAAAGAGCATTAATAAAAGCAAATTGCATTAAAAAAATATACTAGATTATTAAATATACATTTTGTCTGGAGCATATATAACAAAAACAGAAATTACTGAGCTAATTTCAAAAACAATTTATATTTTTCATTAGAATGTAAAGGGTTCTTATTATTGTAAAAATATTTTCTTTAAATAATCAATTTTTTTCCGTAGTAAATACGTAGTTCTTACGTAATTGATTAAATAAAGAATACTGCGAGAATGTAGAGATAAGCAAAATAAATTTCAATTTATCGCAAAAAATACATTGTTGGAAATGTTATTTTTATAATATTAATAAACTGCACCATCTTGCAATTAATTTAAAATACAACAACGCCGTCTTACTTTCCAAATGAACTAGAATGTTATTATAACCATTTAATGTGTGTGTGTCTCCATTTTGTTACTGATTAATATTAAGCATTAATACTCTCTTAGGTGTTTCATTTAATTTATAATTAATCCTATCTTTAATGATTACAAAAAGTCTAATTTGTGTAGACTACATATAAAAATACATAATAGTACTCTTTCATTCAGTGTGTCTGTACTGCTAAAAATTACCACGAATTTTGCAAAATCTGTATACATTATTACTTGTTAAACTTACTTAATTAACAATTAATTCGTAATCTATAAGTTCGGAAACTCAATTTATAAGTTTCCCAATAAACCCCTCTTGGCATTTTGATTCAGTTAATATAAAACTTGACCTTTAAATAAAAGTATCTGGACGATTCTCATTGAATATTCAGTATTAAAGTGATCTCTCTCTTTCTCAAATTCCTTTTGAAACTATCTTACAAAGCAAAGCCTTCCCGAAGGACTCTGAGACTCTGAAGGCCTCATCTGCCTCCTGAAAGAGTAATTAAGACACAAAAGAGTTCATCCACATTTCTAGAGCCCAACGGCCTTTCCAAGCTGAGTTGAAGAGGCTCATCTCAAATATCGTTTTAGGATTAGACATCAAATGCAGAAAGCTCATGAATAAGTTTGACTTTATCAAGCATTGTGGAAATGCATTGACCTTTGTAAAGTAG
Source organism: Trichonephila inaurata madagascariensis (assembly GCA_019973955.1). Taxonomy (NCBI): domain Eukaryota; kingdom Metazoa; phylum Arthropoda; class Arachnida; order Araneae; family Nephilidae; genus Trichonephila; species Trichonephila inaurata. Next base: position 842,044 of record BMAV01008782.1, on the reverse strand, counting down.
GCAGAAACATTATTAATAAAATTCTTTAATTATTATACCTCCTATTTAGTATGGCGTTTTACACTATGAAAGCTGGAAACATTCTATGCATGATTTTATGAGGATTATAACAAATTTAATCGAAATACAGTTGAACCTCCGCGAGAGCGCTTAACACAAACCTCTATTATACGAATTTCTCTATTTTGCGAACTTTTTAACCCTTTTCGCTGTGTAGTTATTTTATCAAAGTTAGTTCAAAAATTGCGTAGTTTTTTATTACGTACTTCAAATCTACATATAAATCTGTATTTTAGAGTCAAAATATACAAAAAATTTTCGTAAAAGAAATTTTATTTTAAAATATAGAATTAGATCATAAAAATATGAACATAAAAACATAATTGAAAGCATAAGCAGGAACAGCATGGATTGCACAGCTATATAGTCGGAAAAAATGCATACACTCAGAAATTGCAGGTTGCGCAAATTTTGTTACATCTATTTTGCCCGTGGAAATCGCGGGGTGCGCAAAGAGAGGGCTAATGGAACCAAGTACATTTTGCTTTTACTTTGTAAAATAACCTCCAAATAGGGAAGTGCATTTTCTATATAACGAACTTTTTCTCATGTAATTCAATTTTTTTTCTATTTTTAAAATATTTCAGGACATTTTTCAAATTATTCTCTCGTTCAGCGTATATTATTGTGATCACTGACCTTGAACTGGTATTACCAGGTGCCTAACTCATACAGAGTATTGAAATGGCCTTTTTTTCAAACATAAAACTCAAATTTAAGGAAGCATGTGGTAGTGCTTATTTAAAATTATTGGTTATAAAATATAATGTACGTTAAAAATTACTTAAATTAGAAAATGTCGTTAAAAAGTTCTCATTAGTTTTAATATAAAATTATTTTTTAAAGTTCAAAACACCGTGCATTTCTGAAAAATGCCTTTTTTTTCTTGTTTTCCTTGCAGATTACTTTTTGATGGGTAATATATATAAAGTACATATATATTATTTTTTCTTTACAAGAGAAGTAGGAATAATTACTTTTTTTTAAAGTAATACATAGTGTTTATAAATTTAAAATTTGCGTTATGGAATTTTTAAAGTATATTAAAAGATGAATCTCTATTTAGTGAATTTTCCATGTGACGAAATTTTTTTCGGGATTTAGAGACTTTGTTAAATAGAGGTCCAACTGTACTTCAATTTAATTTGCTTATAGAGTCAAACATATCGTATATTTCCAAATGCGAGCCGATAAAAAATTTTCTTACAAAATTTACCCAAAATTAGAAAGTGAATTGCAAACCAAATTGAAAAAAATCTCCAGTAATTTTCAAACATGTCACTATGAGGGTGAAAATGTTGTCAATGGGGTAAAATGGGTGGGATGTTTTCCGATCAAAGTGCCAAAGATTAAAACGCCAACAGCAATGATTTGAGTTCAGGTAACCATATCTGAAGATGTAACACATTTTTCTATTTATTTATTATCTTGCACAATATCAGTGCTAGTCACATTTTCTGCACTATTTTTAGTAGTCTATAAATTGAGCAAGAGAAGAAATTCGTATACGGCACGTGATAGTCGATCTATGTCTTCATGGGAAACTTTGCTGCAAGATAATCGTATGTATTCACACGTCCCAATGATTAAACGTGAATATTATAAAATCCTCGAAAACTTGGACTCTGACATTGACTTTGAAGAATGTGTGCGTCTTTTTTTTTCTTCTTTTAAAATGAAACTTTCATTCAAAACGCCAACACAAAAAAATTAAAATCGTTTTTCCTAAGCTACATAATTGTCCAAGATTAAAGGGTCCATATATAAGCCAACCTTGTTACTTTCACTTTAAAAAATTTCCAAAATACATAGCCTTATACGGTATGGAAGTATTAATACTATGCAATTCTTACTTTTCACCCAGTACTTACACATTAATCGGTAATGATTTTCAATTACTCTGGAAATTAAAAATGGGAATAGTCTTTACTCAAAATGAATGTAATTTTCCAAAGTTTTCAGTTTTAGTTAAGAATGTATGAAATTTTCATTAAGAGTATCCGTTTTATAAAAATCAGAAAAAAATTATAATGGTATAGACTTTTATTAATGAATTGTTTTACCATATATGAGGATGATTTACTAATGTGCTGTATTTAATGAGCCCAAGAACTACGCAGATAGATAATGACGTCAAAGTCGCTATATATGAGCTACGATCAAGCACGGAAGAGTACATTTAAGCATTACTCTTTAGTACTATACATTATTTTTATTTCCTTATCAGACATCACGATCTTTCCAAAGGAAATAATATGGAACATATAGTAGTTCTTATCAGAACAAATTATATTTAACACGCACTAGCTATAATCAGAACAATAGTATTTAGCTGCAGTAACTCATATAAATGCAAAAGGGAATTTTCTTTGGAAATTAGTCT
>BMAV01008782.1:821148-834785 GCA_019973955.1 Trichonephila inaurata madagascariensis | reverse complement strand
TACTTATTATTTCCTTTAAAGTTAACTACCTAATTAATATTTTACCTAAAAGTTAATTTTTTCTAAAATATAACTTTTGTATTAAAAATAGCTTCTAACCAATTAGTTTCTTCATGAACAACTAAATAGAACAGAAATTATTTCTATTTAAGCAAAAAAAAAAAAAAAAAAATCAGCAATAATCTGCAGAATCGGATTCAGTCTATTGGAAAAATAGACTTTCTTTCGGTCTTTCACAATTTCTAAGGACTGACTGATTAACACTGAATATTCCTCCTAAAATGAATAAAAGTTACAAATTTTAAAAAAATAAAAATAAATAATGAAACAAGTTTATTTAAAAAATGTATTTAAAGAAAAAACCAAATTTATTTAAAAACAAATTTTAAACAATTTCCTAGTCTAGACGTAACATTTATTTTTCAATAATTTTTAGACTGAATGCAGACAAAAGCAATACTTTTTACAGAGAAATGTGACCTTTTCCACTCTAGATAAAAAAAAAATTCTTTAATTTATTTTAACTCAGCTGTCCGGATCCGTTAGATCAATATTTAGTTCTCAGTAAGAAAAGTATAAAACGGATTCAGCAAGATAAAAAGTGAAAGAAATTCATTTTTTTTTGTCTCAATTAAATTCCAGAACAAATGAAATTCAATTCATCGTGTTATGAGGTTTTTCCATCACTGAAATTAAAGGTTTGGATAAATTTTTTGATGTGAATAATATAGTAATGCGAATTAAATAAAACTGTTGAATTTATTTTGAAAGAACAAGATAAATATGGTTTTCATGTAAGGCAGGAAAATTAAATTTCTGGTAAAAGAGCTTAAAATATAATTAACACATTTACATTCAATTCAGCACTGTTAATCCATTAGGCACAATTTTTATTTTATTTTTCTTTAATACCCCAGATAGAAGCCACCTATTACATTGACTGTCCCTTATCCATTGGTATTTGAAAATCAATGTGTCAGTGAATAAGGCTGTCAATGTTATTCCAGAATAGATAAGCCAGACACATTACTTCAGTTATGAATTCTCAATTAATTAAATATTTTAAAAATCCTAAATTTTTTTATTAATTAGAGAAAAAAGGGGATTGGAGAACTGGGTCTCGCATTTTTTTTTATGGACACGAAATTTAAAACCACAAAATAACGTCAATTTTTGTTTGTATTTCCAGTAAAACAATTGATTAAAGTTCAAATGAACCCCATAAGTATAAAATTGTTATCTTTTGTAACTCACACAAGAGATGAATTGGTAATACTGACAAAAAGATGTGCTCTATATTCAACATTGGCAGAAGATATTACATATTGGCTGCCAGTTATAATCTTTACACTGAATATAAGTACTATAGTTGCTCAAGTTATTTATCTTGCTGTTGACTTAGATGCAATGCGGAGAAAATTATTTTTGAAACACTTGTGTGAGGAAATGATGACAAAGAAATAAAATGGATGACCATGAAAATATGATATAATTTTCATATACTAACTTTAGATTTTCAGTAGATGCTGTGTGAAGCATACACACACACACCCAGTTTCATTCCTTCTTTAAAAATAATAGTAATCAAGAATTATTTATATAATTACTAAAAATGGACTGCAGAGAGAGAGAAACAGATATTAGGAGATTATTTTAAAATTAATGCATTTAACACAACATTACAAGTTTTATAATATTATCAAGTTTTGCTAGAAATTTATGTTCAGTTGAAATAAATCTATATATTTGAAAACAAATCTTACTTTTGATGTTTTGAGCCAAATAGTGATTATTCTTAATTTTGCTGCAGGACGTTTTTGGATTTCGTTAAAACTTATAAGGAAATACTTGTAAATTGTATTCTGAATTTAAGAATGTGATTCATTTCTGCCCATATTGTTTTTTTAAAAAATAAGTTTCTATAGTTACAGTATGTATAGAAGATATTTTTAAGTTGACTCTTGTACTCAGAGACCGTCATGGGAATGATGAGTTATTCCACGTGTGTTAAATTAAACTGTTTTTTTTTTTTTTTTTGAATCTATTCCGTTTTGTGAAATGACAGATATTGACAGATATGTGGGAGAGATTCCAATTTAAATGTCTTTCTTTTAATTTTATGTGTTCAAAAAGTCTGAGATACGTTGCCAACAGCCAAGATGTAGCTTCAAGTAGGACGTTAATAAAAATTCTCTCTCTCTTTCTTTCTTTTTTTGTAAATGAGAAAATTATTACTTATTTTTGTCTACATGTGTAATATCAATTCTTAATAATAGTTCATAATATACGTCTATATTTGAAGTTACATTTAAAATTCAGTACATTTTGCCTAAATGTTATTATTACTTTCACATTGGAAGCAAAACTATTGATGAATGTATTTTCAAAACTTAATAAAGAATACACAGTCTACTATTTTTATACTCCTAAATCGATTTAGTATACATGTTTCGCTATTTCAAATAAATTTTGCAATATTTATACTATGCATTATATCAGTGATTCCCGAAGTGGTCTATAGAGACCCCCAGGGTATATTACGACGTGCAAGGGGTCCACGCCAGCGAAAAAATAATTTGGAGGTCCATGAGGTTTAAATGGGGGTCTATAATAGAAGCTCTTATTAAACCAGATCGTGACTTTGATCTTTAAAAAAATTGATCAAGTGAAACCAGATTTTACCAATTTAACTGATTTATTTACTAAATTTAGTGAGTTTAATTTGTGGTTACTAGGTGACAACATAAATTTTATTAAGACATGGACCATTTGAGAATTTCTTTCGAAAATTAAATTAAAGAAGTATAATGTTTGACATTGCGAATTTTCTCAATTAGTCGCAGGCAATCTGTCAGGACATTTTAACTTACGTTCAACATTTAAATGCCCTTTACTCAGATTTTGAAACTAGATTTGACATTATTTTTTTATAGTAATATCACAGTAGACAATGAATTCATATAGTAACATTGAAAGAAAATATCGTATTACAATACGAACTTATCAGAATAGTTCCTAACGATCTTAAAATAAAATTTAGAAACATTTGTCAGAAATTTTGGCTTTAAAAAGACATACCTGTTGTCACGAATTATGGAATATCGTGAGAATGTTTTTAATTATTTTTTCTAGTGAGAGGGAGTTTCAGTGAGTTTGCCAATCTCAAAAACAAAGAAGGGAGGGAGGGAGATTGGACACTAATTAATTAAGGACATTTAAGGTTAAACCCGACTAGATTGATATTAAATATTGAAAAATTGTTATTAAAGCACCAGATTAATCTCTCTTATTAAAAATATTTGTTTGTTGCTCAGTTATTTTATGTAACATATTTTTTTGTATTAAATTAATTAATTTTAATTTTATTTGAATTCCTTAACATGTGTTTCTTAAATTTTAAATGCTATACTTCACTACATTAGAAATTTCATTCTTTTAAAGTAATTAGTAGTACCAGAGAGCCGTCGAAAATATATTTAAATTGATAAATTTGCAAAAATTCAATATTAGGTAAGCAGAGGTCTCCCCGAAACCGAAAAAACATGGCAAGGGGTTTATGAGACAAAAAAGTTTGGGGACCTCTGCATTATATTATTATAATATTAATGCATTTACGGATGAAAAAAATATACAGTGTTTGAGTGTACAATACTACTGTGTCAATATTTGAATTAAAGTTGCCATATCGCAGAGAATCTAAATATAGATGAGAAAGTATATAAGTAGACAACACTAAATATTTCACATATTTCGAAGCAGAGGTTCTAAGCTGTTTTTCATTGTTGAATACACGTGCATAAATATTTTAAGCTTTTTTTCTCGATAGTATAATTTGACAAATTATTTTTATGTTCATGTATTATTTTAGTACAATAGCTAATGTCTAGTGTAATCAAAGATTTCTTACTAATTGCTAATGTGGGATACGAGTAAAAAATGAAGTATATGAGTCTTTCGATAATGATGTCCTGACCCTGATTGTCTTCTTTTGGAAAAATCTGAACATTAGCACTGCGCAAGCATGATGAATCTTTTATAATTAAAAAAAAACAGATTAAAGTTTAGTGAAAAACCAACTATGACAACGTTTCAAATAGTGAAACGCAATATGAAATAAAAACATTATAATGAAATTTAAAACTAAATATTTTTACAGCGTTAATTTCCGTTAAAAATTATGCACCTTTTATTCAAACTGATCCTCTTTTCACTTCTTTCAGACCTTAAGTCTCTTTAGTCACTCATCTATCGAGGCACGTACTACCTCCATGGAATTTTCCAACGTTTTTCCTTTCAAGAACATTTAAGATTGTTCAAATTGGGATGTGTTAATTCACACACCTTCGCCTGCAATATTGACCAAAATTTATAGTCGAGTGGTTTTAAGCGTAGGTGGCTGGAAGGCTAATCCTTATGTCCTACAAATTCCTCTGCACATTCTCTTTCAATGACAACTGAATTGTTTTCGACTTAAAGTATCCGACTACGTTCGGAACCATGATTTTGCAAAAGCGCGCACATGGATAATATTTATGATATTTAATGTTACTTAGATTAGAATACATGTATACAATTGTTTTAAGGGCATTATGACAAAAATATTATTTAAATACAATATTTTGGCAAAAAATTAACTTAGAATAACCTTTTTTCCAAATGTTCTCCTTTTGTAAAAAATGCTTTTATTGTATTAATATTTTGCCTGTATTCAGCTCAGACCTCTGTACAGAGGCTCAACTAGAATTTTTGAAATACATAACTCGGAAGTCAGTTTATCCATGTTTTACGAAAACAGAAGGTAGAAATTTTAAGAAAATACGCCGATAATTATTTCAAATGGTTGTAACTCTGAAAATAATGTGAATTTTTCAAAAATCATAGTTGAGCCTCTGTACAGAGGTCTGAGCTATATACAGGCAAAATATTAATACAATAGAAGCATTTTTTACAAAAGGAAAACATTTGGAAAAAAGGTTATTCTAAGTCAATTTTTTGCCAAAATATTGTATTTAAATAATTTTTTTTGTCATAATGTTCTTAAAACAATTTTATACATGTATTCTAATCTAAGAGACACTAAATATCATGAAAATTATCCATTTATGCGCTTTTTTAAAATCATGGTTCCGAACGTAGTCGGATACCTTAAGAGCAGGAGCAAAGTCCTATAGAAAAGTTCAATTGTTTCTGTTGAAAAGGTTTACGTTCAGAGGCTTCACTATTGATTTTAAACTAGTGTCTTGAGAACCTTTACCGTGGGTTTAATTCTGATCTCGCAAAAATGAATTTTTGAGACGCCTTCACACCTGAAACCTCACCCAAAAATCGAATGACAAACACGCATTTCTTCTTTTTAGCATCTTGGGCATTGCTTATGTGTGCATAGTTATTCAAACGGTTGAAAGGTTCTTCAATGGTAACTATTTATTTACTCGTCAGTATGCATATTAGGTCTGTGGGTGGCAGTTATGAGCATGTCGCCGTAACAGTGCTTTCATTTCAGGCAACTCAGGTGATTTAATTTTCTGTAACAAAATGACCAGTGTTTCGTCAATAACCTCTTAGTGTAAAGCCTTCGTTTACTATGCGATACATTGTTCTTTTTGACATGTTCATTTCTTCACAAGAAGAATCTTCTTTTGACAAAGATTTGAACATATCGTCTTCCTGACCACATTGCCGAGAGCTGTTGTCTTACCTAGCGTGGACGTTCGTTTCTATTATGATCTGGAACGCTGTTTATCCCAGAAGATCTTTTAATTGTTCAGTAAATGAATAACTTTTACATGTTCAAATGTTTAAGTCTTAACACTTCCTAACGGACTCTTCTTTTTTTGATACAGATACATTTTTGCTGCATGCTTTTGTTCAATGTGTTAAAGCTTCGACTCATTTATAATATAACAACATTGGTGAAAGATAATAATTACATGAAAGAATATTGCAGGTAATCTCTGAAGATGAAATTCAATCATCAGGTGCGTTTGAGACACAGCAGACAATCTCATATTTTTGCAGGAAGATTCAGTGGTACTTTTCCAGGTAATACAGACTTTGAATGGTGAATTAAATTAATTATATATCACGGAAAAAATACGTGTATTCGTTTTAATCCAATATTAATTTTATTGTAAAATATCTATAAATCGTTATAAATCCACATCTTTTATCATTTTTAAAAGCAAGAAAGTTGTCAAAAAATATCAAACACATATTGCCTAGCTGTTTGCATTAAAATAACCTTTAGATCTGAATCATTTAGTTAAATTCTTTTTTTATGAAAAAGCAAATATATATATATATATACATGAAACTAATTTATATTCATATAAATCATTTTATGAACGCATTTTCTTATTATAATAGGATTAAAAAAATTGTATTAGTTAGCAATTTAATTGAATACTTAATATATAAAAATATGAATTATAATTAGATTTATTATTATTTAAAAATATATTTTAATGACTTTTATATAAACATAATCCTGACGGTAAAACTTAGTAAGGTTCGAAATAAAATCAAAAGATCTTCTCAATAGAATATGTGAACATTTAATTGAAGGTTTAGATATTCATAAACATATCTTAAAATATTTTTAAACTTTTTAATTATCTAGAAGTTTTTCAAAAGCATAGAAGTTTCCAGTTTAATTGCTTCTCTTTAATGATATATTTTCGATAAAGTATTATACAAATAACAAGAAAATTAATATTTGCTCATTTATGAACTTCCTTTTTAACATACACGTAAATAAAATATACCTTTATTAAATATGTATGGCATAATTAGATTTGAAAAATATGGACGTTATGAATATATAAAAGGCAAGTATATTCTTATAATAAGTATTTTATAATGGCATCTATCAAAAGTTATAATTATGAAAAATAACACGCAAAACTCTCTTTAGTATAATTTACGTGAAAAGTATATGCGAAAAAAAATTATCGTCGGAAATATTCAGAAAAGGAATGATAATCAACGAATTATTAAAATAAACGGATTTGTCATCAAAACTGATTTTAATATAATTTAATAATGATTCAATTATATACAAATAAATTCTCCTTATTTTTTCCTTTCAGTTGACTTGCGATCATTACTTTCTGCACTTCATAAGTTACTATAGTTTATTTCAGATAGTGCAGTCGTTAATAATTGAATATAGTTAGCGTAACTAAGATTTATGCACGCTTTACTATTTTGCATTATGATTTGCTACTATCTCTGAAAATACCTTATCAAATAGAGCAAATATAAGTGCAGAGTTTCTGTTCCGAAAAAAAATATACTCATGATCCATTAATATTGAATTATTAAAATTTTTTTCCTTTATTTTATTACATACAAAAAAGTCAATTAAAACTTTTAATAAAAATGGCATGCATTAATGAAAAATTACATTTTTTTTAATAAAATAATTTTATTCAAAGAATTATGTTTTGCAATATTTTTACTTTTCAGTATGAAATTTAAATTAAAAACCTTTAAAATCCTTTGTCAGATTTATGAATCTTCAATTTAAAACTTTTTATTAGAAATTTAATGAAATAGATGCATGTACTTAAATATTTCACATTAAATTTAATGATCAAAATGGTTTACAAATCGTTTATTATGTTATCAAAATATCGAAAATTTATTAGGTATTGATTAGTAGAAGTCAATAGACCCAATTTAAAATGCCTTGATAGGAAGTTTTAAATTAATAGTTATCTCCTCTTTTCAAATTAATATTTAAATACGGAAAAGTAATTTAAAATATGGTCTGATTCTAATACATGTCTTTTAGCATAATATGTGTGACTTTTGTGTATATTAGTGTTTGGATAGTCTAAAGAATGCAAAGTATGTCAGTTTATATGTAAATTTTTTAATTCAATCAGTATACATTAAGCAATAAAGCTATTTTTATTGCTTGATGCATTCAAAGTTGTATAAAATTAACCAGAAAACAATTTGACAATAAAGATAGCAGCTTCATATTTTTTCGTCAAATACTTTCAAAAAAGTCACTGAAATGAGTTGTTATATTTTAGTTATAGATTTTAAAAGATATCAGTCGGAGAAACAGTTTTTTTTGCAAATTACTAAATCAAATAATCTCAGAATGCATTATCACTAAAAATGCTTTTGAATAATCTACCATATATCGTGAGTAATTATTAAGCTCATTCTTAACTTGAAGCAAATAAAAGAAATGACAATGCATATAAAAATTATTTTATCCATAAATTAATCAATTCTGGTATTAAAACTATTGAGTCATATCTACGAAATACAAAATAATTCGGTATAAATCGTACCTTAAAAGTAATAAAATGTGCATATTTATATTCAAACAAGGCTAATAAAGTCTTTTTTTTAACATTTTAAAAATACATGGGGTTTTTTTGTTGTTGTTATTTCGAAATAAGATTAAAAACTTTGGTTTTAGTTAAATCAAGGGTGGCCTCAACCGTTTTGGGAAGAGTGCTACTATATGATAAAAAAAAAAATTATGCGTGCACTTGCAATTTTTCCAAAAAAAAAGTATGAAAAAGTGCTAAAAAATGTTACTTTTAGGCTTATTTTTGAACTTTTACGCAAAAAACACATTTTTTTATGCATCTGAGTAAAGGAAATTTCAAAATAACATATTAACTAAGACTCAAAGTACACACTTAAATGTTACTATTAAAATAACTTTTTACAGGTTTTTAAATAATTTCAATTTGAATACAAGAGGGATAGCAGTAAACATCTCGCACAGAAACTGAAAAAGGATTTGTGAAAAGATCATATTTTTTTTAAAAAAAAAATTTCTTCTTGAAAAATAATTAAATCTACTCCTGAATAAATCCTGGAAAATGATTACTAAATTTTTAAATATGGCATAGTTTGGAGCATTATTGATTTTGGTAGATAATACCTGCCCTAATGTAAAATATGTTAATATTTTTTCTCCAAAATCGAGACACAAGCGGCAAATTTTGTTCACGAAAGATATATAACGCCAATTAGGGTAGGAAAAATACAATCTTTTCCTTATAATATTAAATTTAAATTAGTATTAAAATGTATCATTATATTGGTAAGAAAAGCTAAGCCTCATAGCCAATCTTCATTCTTGAGTAGCAAGCACTCACGAGGTCAGAAAGTCCCTCAAATTCCAAAACCTCGCGAGTGCACTTCCTTTGGAAAGCCAGTGCACACAACAGTGAAGGAATATCCTCAAAATAATCTTAATTGTAATTCAACTAAGCGTATCTAAAATAAAGTTTGACGGGGTTTTTTATCTGAACTCATTTTCAATTCATCATTTCAATAAAATTGTACAAAACAATGCTATTTATTATTATTTTTTGAATTTTTTAAGTTTTCCAATAAATTTTAGCACACCACTGCGGCAACTATACCGTGCAATTATGTGGCACGCGTACCGTGGATTGGCCACCCCTTAGTTAAATCAATATGTAGTCAATATGAATTACTTTTAAATGTTAAAACGCTTACAATATTTTTTGAAAAATAAATCTACAAGCAAGTTCATTTTAAAAACATGTTTATGGCTTATTAATTATGTATTAGCTGAGTTCATCAATGCTGTTAATGTAAGTACAGCTCCATTTTAAATTGCAACAACTACAATGGTAGTTTTTGTTACTACAAAAATAAACATATAAGAAACATATAAACTTTAACTAAAAAAAAAATATAAAAAAAAAAGAATCAAAAAAAAACTAAAGAATAAAATAAACTAAAGACTTATAAAACTAAAGAATGAAAATTTCTACTCTTTTTTTTTTTGTTGCATGTTCAGAAATACAGTTCTATCAGAATCTTTTACAAGCAAGTTGTATCCGTTGTAAACGAAACAAAAATATATATTCCGTAAAAGAACCTGAAGTAATTCGGTACACGTTTACTACGAACATCTAACTCGCATCTCCGCAATGGTATATCAGTGGAATTCCCCTTCTAGGCCTAGTTCCCTCCCCCGTAAGAACAACTTAAATAATACAAAAGAGAGAAAAGTAGTTCTTTTCTTACTGGAGAAAAATCCAGGAGAAATCCCTGCCTTATGGGTATTGAACGATAAATTCATGAGTTTTCTTAAAGCTTTCTCAGGATGTTAACTTTTTTTTTATTTACATAGATTTTCGTGAAATGTATTATTATTAATAATAAAGTGACTCTCCTTTCGATGGTACTTTAATTTTGATCTAAAATGTTGATCATAATAAAGAGTGGTATTTTTTCATAAAGCTTTATCGTGAGGGAGGCTTTTTTAAAAGGGATATATTTAGAAAGAACTTGAATAAAAAAAAATATCCTTATTTGGTCTGTAATACTTTGCCCTAGATTTAACGAATAGAATAATGGATAAAAAATAATTATTTGAAAGCTTGTTGGGGATTCTTAAATTACAAAGAAATGAAGAAAATTGCTATTACAAAAGTTTTTGGGTAAAGAAAGAAAAATATTCGAAGAATCCTTTTATACGACATATAGTACTTATTCATACAAAATTTTAATATCAAATCCAAGACATGCAATCATCAAAGTAGCTGTTCCGAAGACTATAATCATTCCTTATCGTGATATATGCATAAAAGAACAATCCATTACTAAAAGTAATGATCTCCCAAGTAATAATAATATGAGGAACATTTTACCTAAGGATGATTTTAATTTTTTATTATACATATATATTACAGATTACTCTGGAAATGCGTTATATCAAATGTAAAAAACATTAATATTAGATTTTTTAAAAAATATTTCATGAATTGTATGAAATAAAGCTGTCCACCAAATTTAGGAAATAAAACAAAATGTCTGAAAATTTTGAAAAACTTATCATAATGCTGTTAAAATAGCTTTAATGAATACAAACAATGTATCATTCAATTCGATTTTAATATATTAAAACATTTTTGTGGAAAGTAATCTAAAATACAAACAAGGTGCTGAATATAAATTTTCTAAATAAACTTAAAACTATTTCAAATAAAAAAATTTAAAAAAAAATGAAAAAATTATTTTAATTTATATTGGAAGGTGAATGCCATATTTTTATATTCAGGAACATGTGCCAGTGTCAATCCTCAAAGAAGAAGGATTCTCAATATTCCTCTTTTTTAAGAAAATAAGTTAGTAGAATTTTATTAAAAATTCTGTTCAACAAATCACATTCAATAAATAATTTTACTAAGGATCTTACCTCTTGAACAGTCTGGCCCAGCCCAGTGATCGAAACAAATACATCTTTCAGATTCCAGATCATAAACTCCATGTTTGTTGCAATCGGGAAAACAACGACTTAAGCGGTTGTCGGCCTCACTGCAATTGACACCTCTCCATCCTGTTTTGCACCAACATTGACCATTTACGCAAGCCCCATGTCCAGCACAAAATGGATCTAGGCAGTCCACTAGAAAGAAAAAAAATGTTGCTATGAATATAACAGTCGGAATGAAAGATACTGAAGAAATTTTTCTTAAAAATTAAAAAGGGAAGTATAAAATTTTTATATTAGAGATGGATGCTTCTTTATACATATATGGACATATGGGACATAGAATGATTTCACTTGGTGGAGAACTAGTTTTGTAACAAGTCGAGCTTCGCAGAAGCTCTTTCTATAGACTAATAGGATACATAAAAGCAGAAATTCTCTAAATTTGTTAGATTTTTCTTACTTAAGGTATCCGACTAACCTAAAATCATGATTTTTTTCAAAAACTTTCTATGATTTTCTTTTATAGGCCATCTTATTAGCTTAATAAAAATACCAAGGTTTTTATTTTCCATTCACTAGAACAAAAACTACAAGTGTTTTAGTAAGAGCAGATGCCATAACTTTACACAAGATGTCAAACTTTAAAATGCGTTTGACTCGAAATGTGTTTTTTTCGAAAAGATCAAATGGGGACAGCGATTACTCAAAAAGATTTGAAAATAATCCGCTGAAATTTTTTCTGTATATTCTGTGTAACAGTAAAAGTTTTATGACCTTCAGATTTATCAATCACTGCTTTATTTCAAAATTTACAGTCGTTTATGTGAATATAATTCCTGTTTTTTTAAGCAATTTCATATAATCACTAACATAAAATACTCTAGTTTTCGTAAAAATTAAAATATATCTTATCCTGAAGGTCATTTCAAACATAAATAACAAAGTAACACATCAAAATTGAAAAATTAAGAATATGTTTATAAAATATTTGTACAGAGCGGGCCCCGTTTATATAATTTTTTGTACATTTTCCCCAGTTTTTTCCGATTTTAATAATAATAATTTTTTTCTGTTTTAAATTTTAGGATTCTTTTCTTAAAATATACTAAATAGATCTAAAAATCACGAAAAAGTTCCCATATTTCCATTTTTTCAAAAAAAAAAAAAAACGCTGTCGCAAGTAGTCGGATGCCTTAATTACCTCATGTTATGCAGTAACGTTTTACCTTTATTCCATTTTTTACATTTTTTAAAATTATTTAACAAATTCTCTTTAGGAGAAATTAAGAGTAAGGTACACAAATGAGATCTAAGAAGTTATGTGATTTTAAATAAAGAAAATTTAAATAAATTTTTCCTTGAACATTTTGTAATAATAAATTTTGTGTTTAATTAAAATTCGGTAGTAAAAAAAACAATTTTTACTTAGCATAGAAATGTATAAAAAAACAGTTCACTTGTTAACGTTCGAATCATTGACCATGCATATTCTACGATTATATACCAAAGCTATAAGGTATATTTAAAATTATTTTACGCAAATCTAAATTTTATAATTAAATACAATTTTAATGCAAGTTAATTATTTCTTTTTTTCTATAATAAAATATGATTTATTTTTCACTAAATTACTGGCAAAGTAGAATATTTTCAGATGTAATATTTTAAATGCAAAAGGAGCAAATTAAATTGCGCATACCTCCTTCACAATGATTTCCTTTGTAACCAGGTCTACATTTGCATTTTCCAGCGACACAAATGCCTTGATTGTTGCAGTCATTGACTTCACACTCTGTAACTGGCACATTGCATTCTGTCCCTTTCCATCCAGTCTCACAACGGCAGGATCCTTGTACATAACGGCCATTCCCACTACAATGAACTGGGCAAACACCTGCGTTAACAAATCACAATTATATAATGAAATATACCAATAATCGAATGATCTGAATTAAATTGGTAAACTTATTGAAAATATTCAAATAATTTATTTCAATAACAATGCCTTTTTAATATCTGAGGATTAGATACTCATTTAGACGTTTAAGTTAATCAACAATTTAGGTAACTTTTAAAAGAATAGTAGACTTTTGTTTTTGTAATTTATAAGCAATAAATTTTTCCAAATATAAGAGGTGCCCAAATGAAAAGTGGAGAGGTTCAATAAAAATAATGACTTCATTGCAAATAAAAAGAAATTGCTCTGGGAGTTGTAACACAAGTCCCATAATTTCGGCAGCAGGTTTATCTTCACTCTAGAAAGAACGTGGTTGATTATTAAAGAAGTCCTGCCCATTTTCCTTCACTTCCTGGTCCAAAATGGAAACGTAATTCTCTCTTAGAAGGCCTGAGGGGCTAGAAGTCTCAGGGTGACAAATCCAGACCGTACGGAGGGTATTATAACATTTCT
>BMAV01008782.1:720353-804607 GCA_019973955.1 Trichonephila inaurata madagascariensis | reverse complement strand
TCCACAATTTTTTATCGTTTCTTCATATCGCATTAATTTTTATTTTTAGTATACTTAGTGTAATTATAAGTTCTATTTAAATTACATTTCACTAAATATTTTAAATGCATTCATTTCGCCCGGTAAAACATATCAATAAATTACAGATAAATACAAAAAAGTGTCTTATATGAATGCAAAACTGGCGCTTAAATATAAATTTGGTGAACATAATTGTATTTTTCAACTTCTCATTTTCTTTAGGTTAGAGATAATTTTTCATTTTCATTTGTTGTCTCTTCTTTAAATTTATTGCTTCTTAAACCACCCATAAGTTCTTCATCAAGAAAAAACAAATAACTCGCAAAAATAATTTATTTTTCAAACGTCTTCCTCAAAAGGAAGTATATTTGCGTGCAACGAAAGCGGACAGTGATGAATTGGACGGAATGATACGAATACCTATACAAAAGAGAGCAAAATAAATTAAAGAATAAAGAAAAAAAAAGTCGTAAATAAGTCACGCGAAGTAATTAGATATATCTTTTGCTTAATTAACCACTCCAATGCCTGATGTGCACATCCTATTAAAGGCAGTTTAGGGTCGCATTACTGTACGAAAAGATGGTAATTGGATGTGGAAAAAATAATGTAATTTCGTCTGCAGCTTTTTCATCCAACCTCCCGAAATTTTAAACAGACTCAATTTATTTCACCGTTGTTAACCTCTAATATATTCAGTTTTGTATCAATTAATCTAATGTAGATGATAATTAGACACGAACAATCATTTTGTTTTTTTTCTTTCAACAACTTACAACGAAATGTGTGTTTGTTGCGAAATGATATTACCATATTAATTATCGGAGTTAAAATCTCACTAAGCATAGTGAAAAAAAAGAAACTTAGTTAATTTCCTTTATTGAATATTATATGAAGCATATTTTCTCTTCTTTTCGTCAGTTTTATAAATTCAATTTAAAATGTTTCAAGAAATGTTTTGGCTGTTTATTATATTTGCATATATTTTTTTTTCTGAATATCAGACACGCAAATAAACATCTGTCGACAGATTTGCATTTAGACGCTCAATTAAGAAAGCGGATTTCTGGAATTTTTAATTTAGAACCTTTTCCATACTTTAAAGCAGTAAATGTCATTAGGATAAGGAAAAAAAAGTGGTTTTTTTTTTAAATTTTGAAAATGCTTGGATGTAAAAATAGCTTGTTAAAATAAAGTAAAGGAAGTGAAAATATTTTAAAATTCATGTATGAGCTAATAAGGTTTGAAAAATATATGAAAGGAAAGGGAAGTTAAAGTTTGAAAAAAAAACAACCAAAAATGAATAATATATAAATTTCAGTAAAAATTTTAGTGACATAATTCAAGTAATAAAAGTCTAAAAATAAAATTAGGAGGAAAAAAAAAAAGATTAGCTTGAATAGGTTAATATCTTCTTTTGCAAAAAAAATTAAAGGCATGTTTGTTTAAAGATATTTATTGTTAGAAATATGAAGTTGTGTTTTTTTTTTTGCTGTTAAGAGTCCATAAGATTATAATGTTACTTAGCTATAAAATAACGTTGTTGACAGAAAATTGCCTAAAAGAAGATAACTATATACCAGTGTTCTCAAACTTTCAATGTTTGAGACCCAATATTTAATCATAATTTTCATTGCCCCCCCCCACCCATCATTCAATAAGAATGCACTGAATTCAATAATACTACACTTTGACAATAAAGCTTCAATTTAACCTCTTAAGTACCACCGGCGTATATAAACGTCTCTCTCAGACAACGCGTTAATTGCCTTGGACGTATATATACGTCTTTCTGAAGTACGATCTTTTTTGTGCACTGATATCCATAAACTTATTTCAAAGGCTTTGACGAGGTTCTTTTATTGCATTCCATTGTTTGTGAAGGATTTACTTATATCAGAGGACTTGCTTATTTATTCCTCTTCTTCCCCTCTCCCAATACATCCCATTCGCATTTCTACGTGGAAAACAAAGGCATTAGGGAGCGAATCGCGTAAATTCTTAATCGGCAATTTAGGGATTATTTATAAACCGTACACACACACACACACACGCACACACATTGTCAAGTGTTAGTTTTTGTATATATAATTTTATATATGACAAGCTCATGGGGTCACTGGTAATTATTAAACTTGTCCTTAATTTAGTATTGTTAAATTAATTATAAAATACATTGTGCAGTACCGATACATTTATAAGCGTATTATATCGGTATAAATGTGTACATTATTTTTTTTTATTTTGTTAAATTGTATTTCGTTTGTTTACTTTCAGTAAACTAATATTTTTTTTAAAAAATCTTTTGTTTTCGACTTTTACATATGCTCGCGCCCCCCTCATAAATTTATCACGCCCCCCCCCTAGAGGGGCGCGCCGCACAGTTTGAAATACGCTGCTATATACGAAGTAAAATTACAAAGCAAAAAACTCATTGTAAATTAAAAAGACAATTATCAGTTTTGTAAATGAAATTTCATAATGAGTACAAAAGCATCAGTTATGAATGCCTTTTTTATTTAAAAAAAAATAAATATTTACTATAAATTTTGAATTTTTTTTTTGACACTTGTTTATAAATAAAAGTTGGAGAATGAAAATTGTTTTTTCAATGTATACAAAATGCTTCAGAGTTTCTAAATTTAAACTAAATAGGTGTATTTTTAAATACATATTTAGCTTTATTAGTGTCATTCATCTTAGAATACCATTCAGATAAATTTGTAGGGCAAATATTAAAAGATTTAAATAATTACCAACAATAAAAATTTGCTTAACTTAATATCTCTACTGTGCTTGGTGTCTAAAAATGTATCAAACTGGTGGGATGTTGACGAATTTCATAAATTTCAAAGTAAATGTTAGGCACACATTTAAAACTTTTTACACTATCAAACTCGTACAAATAAGCAAGTAGGGTTAATAACTCGACTAACACTACCCCGACTTACGCGAATTCGTAGTTATGTGGTTTTTAAATCTTGTTGATTCTTCTTTTCTTTTTTCTCCAACACTGAAACTCAGGAGAAATTAGTGCGAAAGCATTATGAAGTTAGTAATTTGATTGAATAAGTTGTTGATCTTGCCAAGAAAATAAATTTAGAAGTGGATCGTGATTACATTCAAAAACTGCTGAATTTACACAATCAGGAGCTGATAATTCATGAGCTCGTATAAATAAATGTATGAGCAAGAGCAAGACATTGAAAAACTTGCGTATTAAGACCCAGTTCAGTCAGTACATAATATAATGGTAGGCAATTTGATAGAAAGCCTCTTATTAATTGAAAAAGAGTTACAAATGTTAGAAAATACATACATCAAAGTAGAGCGTATATTTTCAACAAAACAAGGAATAAAAAATTATTAGCATACTTGGAAGAATTTTTGGGGAAGGAGAAAAAATCTTTGAGCCGGTAGAATACATTGTTAGATTTTATGAAACCTTCTATACCAAAATGGCATCAGTTTGCGATTTTGAATTTGTGTTATCTAAGATATTATTAAGCACTTTTTTTTCTAAGTTATAATTATATTTCGTCACCATTACCAACTGAAAATAATTTATATGTATTTCTATGCGAAATTATACTCCGCGACATACGTGAATACGACTTACACGGTTATTACTTAGTCCCATCTATCACGTAAGTTCGGAATATAACTGTAATGACATAAATTAAATGGGAACCTGAAAAATTAAGTTCATTTTATGTACTGTGTATTTGGGATTTTATTATAATGGAGCCTAATTATATATTTCTTGTCCAAACTTTTACAGTTTAATACTTCCTTTCATAGTTATAGTCATTAATAACGTTATTTCAATGAGTAGTTATAGATATTCCTATCAAATTAGTATAATTAATGTATAAATTATAAATTTTAGGGATTTTTTTTATTAAATACAAATAATTGAATTAGAAATCCAAGGAAATATTCCTTAAAAAATGAAAATAGTTTTGAAATATTCATTTCTAGTTTTATGCTATTAGTTTTATTTAAAATAAATATTTTTAAAATTGGAAAAAGGAATTGTTTTTATATTAAGTAATGCTATTATTATTATTATTTATTTAATGCTCATTTAAAAAAAAATGTAAAATTTCTGGAATATAGAATTTCTGCATAATTTATTTGGGAATTCTATCAAACTGAAACTTCATAATAAAATTCAGTTTTTAACACAGAAATATTATTGAAGCGTAACTTATGCGTTACACAAAACATATCTACATTAATTCCTGATTATTATTTTGATCTTGGAATTTTATTTTCAAAACAAATACTATATTCTTATTCTACTATTAGTTGTAGTTCCTGCATGATAAAAATGAATAAAATTATATGGAGTTGTGATTACCGTAAAATCCGGCGTATAATGAACACTTTTAACTCAAAAAAATAAGATCGAAATTTGCGAGTGCGCTGTATACACCAAGTATAAAAATGAGAGTTTTAATAATAGTAATAAAAAAGAAAAGCTGATCATAGAGAAAACTTAGTCTTCTACATACATCGAAATACTGTTTCTTTGAAAGAAATGGCATTCCTTATGAGCTTAAATGGTTATAGATCTAAAGAACACTAGTTTTTAATAAAGCTTCAGAGAGAAATAATACCTCGAATAAATGGCTTCAAAATATAAGAGCATTAAGCACGTATATTTCAGGTTGCTTTATGAAAAAGGGGCTGTGTGTTATACGGCGAATATTCCTAATAACTAAAAATTGCGGCCTGAGAGTATGAGTATGCGTTATACAATGGTGCGCGTTGTATACCGGATTTTACGGTATATTTAAACCTTTTTCACGAATGCGAATCTATTTGTATAATATACAGTGTGCTTTTTAAACCTTTAACTTATAATAGAATCTTGTAATGGGGAATAAATAATTATTTAACAACTGTATTTGAAAGTTAAGTAACCTAAGACATATCAAATTTAAGGTATCCGACTACCCTAAAATCATGATTTTTTTTAAAAAATGCAAAATTTTTTTTATCATTTTATTTTATAGACCATGTTATTAGCCTTATAAAAATACCAAGTGTTTTATTTTCCGTTCACTAGAATAAAAACTACAAGTGTCTTAGTCAAAGCAGATGCCATAACTTTACATCAGATGTCAAACTTTAAAATGCGTTTAACTCGAAATGTGTTTTTTTCGAAAAACTCAAACGGAGCAGCAATTGCTCAAAATATTTTTAAAATAATTTGCTGAAATTTTGTGTGTATGTTCTTTATAATAGTAGAAGTATTTTAACCTTCATATATTTATCAATTACTGTTTTATTACAAAAGTTACAGTTCTTTATGTGAATATAATCACTGTTTTTTAAGCAATTTCATATAATAGCTATGATAAAGTACTCTAGTTTTTGTAAAAATTAAAATATCTCTTATCCTGATGGTCATTTCAAAAAGAAATTGCAAAATAATACATAAAAATTGAAAATTTGAGAATTTCTTTTCATTTACTGTATGTACAGAGCGGGTCCCTTTCATGTAATTTTTTTGTCATTTTTTTACCCATTTTTTCCAATTTAAGTAGTAATAATTTATTTTTCTCTTCTTAATTTTAGCCTTTTTTGCTTAAAATGTACTAAATAAATCTAAAAACCACAAAAAAATCTCCATTTTTTGTAAAAAAAAAAAATGTTGCAAGTAGTCGGATACCTTAATTAAGATTTGCTTATGGTCCAAAAAATATTACCTGTTAATTTTGGTTAAAATTTTACAAATTTAAAGTCTTTCAAATTTTTTTTTCTAATAGGAAAAAACTTAACCTGCTCTTCAATGTAATCTTTAATGGATATTAACCCTACTTCTCACATTCACTTCAAACTTTTTAACACTAATTATCTCATAACCATATATTAACTAAAGGAAATATCATCTCCCAGAAACAAAGAAAACGAACATCATTAACAATTTCCATCATACAATCTCGCTTTTAGCAGTCTTTTATCACGGCGTTAGCTCTCATTCATTGCATCCTCAATCCTAACTGATATCGCCAGGAAACTGGTGCTGTCTTTCTGTCCAGCCAGAACCAAGGTAGGGTTCTACGATAGTATCAGGTTCCCTCGGCGGCGGAACCAGAGGAGGAGTGCGAGAAATGGGAGTTTAATGGGAATATCGGGCTGCTATCAGGCAATCATTCGGATGTGGTGCGAAATTTCGGAAACGGTGAGGTACAGATAGGTAAGAATCTAATTCGTAGGATTTGGGAAAGGGGAAATGTGATAAAATGCGACCGCTGCATATAAACTGCGACTATTGCGTTTTCTGATAGCATTTATCGCTGACGATGAAGTGAAAGGACTTCATTTAGTCGATCTAGCTTGTTTTTTTAAAGTTATTAAACAAGCATAAGTGTTAATATACGATGAATATGAGCTTATTTCTGTATTAAGATTATACGTAAACATGAGAATGTATGATAGTTTATATTTGTAGTAACGATGTAACTCATACTACACAAACTGAATTTGCTGCTATAATGTTGTTAGATAGTAGAAGGCAGCGGTGGGTGTGGGCAGACTTTTCCATGGTACGGGATACTTCTAATTTTTTTAAGGTGTTGCTGTCCAACCAGTGGCGTTGGTGTAATAAGCTAAAAAAAGGGTCTACAATATTCATTATATCTTAATAATAATTACAGAATACATACTTGCCGACAAAACTAAAGTAAAAATTATGTAATACAATAGAACTATGTTTAATGCACAACGAAAAATGCAAATATAACAATAAGAGCCATTGTATGTACTTAACATATTCTCTGCCGAGTCCCGCACCATCGCGAGAAGGAATGTTATCACGAGAACCCAATCCCCCGGAAATGCGTGGTTTATGGTGAAGCCTCAATAGCCAATTCCGGGCTATCACGGGAAGAGCTTATCATTAATGTTTATTCTTCCCTTCAGTCAGCATGTGAGGAAAAACTAATTTCTAAGGCTGGCATCCCGGTGATCGTATTTTTCCCCATATAACATATTAAGTATCTTTGTGGGCTTCCAATGAATGTGTATGTGTCATCTACACATTTATCAAACCATTTGCTTAAGTAAACACTTATCGCAATGATTGTGAAAATTTGATTCTCCAATCTAGTTGGTATCGATATTTATATGCTTCCTTTAATATGTACGTTTTAGTTCTTAGTAAAAGCGGTAAAGTCCACCGGTAGATCGCCCTGGTATAAGGGGGGTATAAGCCCTGGTATAAGGGCCACCCCTGGTATAAGGGTTACCCAAATGAAAAGTGGACACATGCAATTCTGTCAAAATGATTGCAGCTACTGCAGCGCTATTGAATGGGGATATAAATGGAGGTAGAAGTTGTACACCGCATAAGAAGTTCAATGAAGAAACCTGTTCTTGGTTGAGCAAAAAGATCAAAAGTAAGGTCTTGCTATTCATGGATGTCACCATATTGGAGCAACGCGGTAGCATGGTTCCTGATTGCAAAAGTTGAGCTGAATGTGGACAAGTATTGGCGAATGAGGTGGCGAGCATTGCTTAGTTCTAACAATTGGTACAAAAAGTTTCGTGAAGAGGGGCAAACGATATAAAATCTCCATGACAATGCCGGCTTAAATGTCTTTCATGAAGCCCAGACAACTTTAAAAAAGTTTATTGAAAAACATTGGAACACCCACCGTACAGTTTGGATTTGTCTACCAGAAACGTTCCACATTTTTTTTCCACCTAAGAGAGAATTACGTTTCTATTCAGATGATGAGATGTGAAGGAAGCATTGCAGTACTTCCTCGAGAATCAACCTTAATATTTCTTCATCGAAGACATACACCCAGTGTCGAAGCAATGATACCTGTGTTACAACGACCAATGAGACTTATTTTAAATTAAAATAAATATATTATTTTTATACAACTTGTCCTCTTATCATTTGGACAACCCCTATATAGTATTATAGAGCTCGTAATTGAGAGGAGACGTTATTCCCATTGATGATCACGCAAGCAATTTGTAACATGTTTTTACTTTAAATTAACTCATTACTTTACATAAATTAAAATAAATATAATGGAAAATCCCTTCACTTTGGGAAGAAGCGTTGAAAAGACTTAAAAGGCAACCACTGTAGTAAAATTTTTAACAAATAGTGAGTTGGTTAAAGCTTTCTATTTTTAAACATTGGTAACATATATTTACTTATTTTTTTCTCTTATTCTTTTTTTATGTAATTTTGCAATCAGTTAAAATATCTTTCCTGAAATTTGAAATTTTCTTTTTAATGAAATATATATGCTGATTTTTATTTTACTTTGTCATAAAATTAGAAATTAATTTCTTCACTAATTACAACTTATTTAAGTTATTTTTTTAAAAACAAATATTGTTTACATATTTTTTTCGAAATGTAGAATGCACAAAATTGAAATATAGCAAGAAATTTAACAAATAGAATCGATTATTTAAGATTAAGTTGATTTCTAATCCCATTCCTTATTTTTCATAACAGACATGTTAAGGCTTTAAAAAAATGTTAAGATGTAATTTATTAATGGCTGTAACATAAAAAGCTGTGTACAAATAGATAATAAATATAAAAAAAGGAAAATTTAGAAAAGTATTGATTTCTAAAGACAAAAAATACATTAAAAAAACTTCGCTTCAATAAGTTTTCTACAAAGTCATTAGATACAACTTACATTTTCAGTGGAGAAAGTTTTAGAAATTTTATCGTCAACAAAAGACTGACATAAACTTTCATTGACATTTTTTTTCTGATTTAAAAATATAAAAAAGCATTACTAAATATTTAAATCCCACCCACACACATTTCCATTATTCATTACATAAACGAGGCATTTAATAACCGTCATTATTCACATCTGTTTGTGTTATTAATTTTTATAACAGGTTTATAGATTATACTATTTTAATCTTCTATTTCTATTATATGCTGTTTTTATTTGTATTCCCCATATTCTTAGATGTAATCCAGATAAATATATAGTCTGAAAACGCAGTACTAAATCTTTCCTCCGACTAAAATCATCACGCGTTCCAGATTACTTCCCCTGATCACAATGACTCGGAACTCATTTTTTTTTTTTTTTTTAATCCGCTGATGTTTGCAGAAGGAACGAGTCATCACTTTAGCAAATAGAAAAGTCCCTCGTATTTATTGAATCATAAAGAACAGGCTTATCGAAAACCATCTAAGGAATATAAACTGTTGTTCGAATGTGAAACTGTCGTTGTTTGCACAAAAAATAATGTCTTTAACGAATTAACTGATTAGAATTTTTATTTCATAAATAGTATCACAAAACGAGAAAGTAAATATAATACTATATTCAAATGGGAATCTGAGAATTGCAGGATTCATGATGATTCTTCGTAAATTTGAAAGTAGAATTTAAAGAAACACCCCATCTCTTTTTATATATGATTATATATGTGTATGAATGTATAAATGTGGGAGTAATCATTAATCGTATACTAAGGTGATATGCATTTAACTTAAGTCTAAAGATTATATAAAAGCATAATAATGTCACAGTAATATACTAGCGCACATCTTTTTAATCTTAGGAATTAAGCTTGTAGGGTTAAATGTTTTGATCCACCTTCCCCCTATATTTGACTTTATCGCTGTGGAGAAAAAGAAAATAAAGAAAAATGTAATTGTAAATGTAAGTGTACGAAAAATGTAATTGTAAATGTAAGTGTATGAAAAATGTAATTGTAAATGTAAGTGTATGAAAAATGTAATTATAAATGTAAGTGTATGAACCTATAATTGTAAATGTACATGTACGAAAAATGTAATTGTAAAATTAAGTGTATGAAAAATGTAATTATAAATGTAAGTGTATGAACCTGTAATTGTAAATGTACATGTACGAAAAATTTAATTGTAAATGTAAGTGTATGAAAAATGTAATTGGTAAGCTTTAATTTGTTTAAACAGAGATTCCACTCAAATAAATTTAAATTTCCTGAAAGCTGTATTTGCCAAAAATGTAAGAGCTTGATCTAAGCGCGGAGAATATTCCAGGATAAATAAATGTCGGTTTCTAAAAGTTTTGTTACATTGAAATTTATACATCTCTGTTTAAAGTACTGAATTTTTAAAGTTTCAATATATTCATCCTTAAGTAATTAAGGTTTCATTTTTCTATATTAAGGGAATGTTCATTTAGCATTATATATTAGGTAAAAAGTGCGAAGCACATTTTATGCAGAAAAAAATAATGCACCCGAAGCAATAATGAGAAAAAATGAGCAATACGATTAAATATACTACTCTATAAAAAGTGAAACCATAATGTAATATTAATGTTGGAGTTGTTTTAAATTTAAAAAACCTTTCAAATTGGGCTTCTATTCAGTAATATTTGATTAAAAAACCAGAATTAACACTCCCTTGCTAAGTACTAATTCGTAAATATTGACCAAAAATAATATAATTGCAATTTAGATTAATATCAAAGTAGTTTTTAATGAAATTTGATTAAATCGGTAAAAAATTATCTATTTAACGAACATTTTTTTCATCAAGGTAATATTATTTAGTATCGGCTATATGATTATGGCATTTTAATAATTTCAAAACTGTCATTGCTAAATTTATATTTTATTTAAAACAAATTGCTTCCGACACTTTTTTATGTTCATAAAATTAAAGTTAATTATAATTAAAATAGATATCAATTATACTTTTATTATTATTTATTTTTAATATTTTTTTAAATTATCCTCTAAATTAATATATTCAATAAAGTAGCAGTCTTAATTAAATATACAGATATTTTGCTGCGAATAAAGTTTTTATGAGAAGATTAGTTTTATTTAAGTCGAAACTGAAGCTTAAACTGCTTAGAGCACAGACATTCATCAAAAACAATTCTTTAAGAGCATATTTATTTCTGTTTTGTAATTTTGAATGGGCATAAATTCTTTTAATGGCCATACAGAAGTAGGAATTCTTTGAAAATGTCAGTATCAAAATTCACTGTGAATCAAAGCAATTTGCAATAATGAGTGTTTAAGTAACTGTTTGATTTCAAAATATTTGGAAAAATTTATCTTTATGTGCTTACACAATGATTAACCACCGAATGTCGAAAATAAAAGTGCAATCTGCTAAAATCCCGAAATTGTTCCAAATGTAATGTGAGATAGAAGAAAAAAACAGTCACCCTATTTTTTTTCTTATTGCCCTATATACTGGTTTTAAATCAAAGCAATGAGACCACAGGGTATAGTTATATAAAGGACCCTCCATTTAAAGAATTGCATGATTGCATTTACTTGTATGCCAAGCCTTACTGAAATATGAAGTCTCCAATATAAAGAAAATGTGTTTTTTAAATGAGAGAAGTCTCAGAATTCAAAAATAATTGGAACTTCTTACCTCGAGATTATACTATGATAATTAAAAAGGATAAAATACCTAATCTATTTTGTTGAAAAAAAGCAATAATAAGAAAAACACTTCAAAAACCCAGAACAATCTATTCTAAGATAAAGGTGTTTATCTCTATATTGCTTTCACAATTTTTTTTCACGAATGTGAATAGTTCAGAAATTTACAGAAAATGTAATGAGTTTTTAAATATAATTGGAAATCTTATCACAAATGCAATTCGTAATAAAAAAAAATGCAAATTCAAAAAATTTCTTGCATTTAATTTTTTTTTTAAATAAAATTTTTTAGAACTACATTTAATGTATCATCATTTATTTTAAGCCTCGCTACGCTTCTTATTCATTTATTATTTTTATTTTCCTTAATATTATGATGCAAGATTAATTCTAAAGTTTAAATGTTCTTGTGTTTTAACAATAGTATATTTCATCAAAAACATGAAGATGTTGTAAGAAGAGATGCTATGTGATCAGTTTACAAATCATAACTAAATTATAAACAATTATAATTTTAATTTTGTTACCTTCTTATAATCAATTTTTAAAAAATCTGTAACTGCTACTCAAGTTGTGAATTTTATTAATATGTTTTGTAATAAACAATGTCTTGTAAAAATAAAATGCTAGTTTTTGGCCTTCATTCAGTAATTAACCCTTTCTCAGGCCTTGGGAAGATTACTTCCCTTCTACATGATCTTACAAAATACACCTGTGAGAGGCACAAAACCCATTATAATATATTGGCCTTGTTATTGTAACCATTGGAAGACCAATTCCCGGTCCAGTTTTGTGTTACTTCACATAATCCAGCAATTATGACATCTGTAAATTAGGCAGAAGGAGATGGTACTAAAGAAGAAATACCTTTTCCAAAAGCTGTAGCTGTATATAACGTCATGAGAGGGGTTGATAGCTTCTATCTAAGAAAAGAAAGATACCAAATAAGAAGATCTGTAAAATAGTGGTATTTGTTCTTTTATTTTCTTATTCAACTTGCCATCATAAACAGTTTCATACTGTGGCAAGTGAACAGAAGAAACAGAAATTTAGACCAGCTAACATTCCGTATAGCATTAGTACATCAGCTATAATAGACGGATATTCCTCAAGAAAAAAAGAAAGGACATCCATCCTGTTAGCTTCCAAACAAAGAATTGCGTAGTTCCGGATGATGTGGGCTTTTCCAGTCTGTGAAATAATATGCCAAAGATGGCTTCCAACCACAGACAGTGTGGGAAATGTAGCAGAAAGGGACAAGAAAAGAGGGCCCACTACAAGTGTGCAGAATGGATGTTCTCTTGTGCATTGCAACATGCTTCTTATCTTTTCATGGCAAATAATCAACATTAATTTAAATGTTCTTTATGACGGTGAATGGTTCCTTGGGAAGAATATTTTTCCCACCCCAAAAATTTAAATGTAGACAAAAAAATTCTTAAAAGTAAATTATATTTCCTTAAATGATATTATTTAATTGTTCATTATAAACATAAAAAAGCAAAAAATTCAAAAGATAAATAAATGGCCCAAGAAAGTGTTAACCCATAATTTCTTAAAAGTTTTTGTTGTTCAGATAAAATGTGCGTGTTTTGATTCAAATGCCCATTTTCAAATCTTCAAAGAGATGAATATACAGATTTTTTTCACATTTTCTACTGAGATTTTTCTCTTTTTACAGCCTTTGTAATTAAGCATATATATCCTCCTGTCTGAATTTAATCTAGAAAAATTCAGAAAAAGAAACGAATAATATAAGAAAAATGAATAAAGAAAAACTTTCAAGCTAGATGTCAAAAACGTGCCTTTATAAATCGGCAAGCAATAACTCTGGGCGAGGGAGTTTTTTTTTTTGAGTATTTTTTTTTTTTTTTTTTTACATTTTTACTAGGAAGGAAAAAAAAATCTAAACTTTCAATCAAACAAAACGATAAACAATGTTTCCTTTGTGCAGTTTTGAAAAAAAAATTAAGTAAAAAAATGCAACTTATACTGACATTTAGATTCAGTCGGAAGGAGAAAAGATTAAATTTTTTTCAATTTTCTTAAGTGCTTCTGGATCAAAGAGCATCGGAAGAAAACACCGGATAAACATTTCAGTATTGACTCTTACTGCCAGCATATATATTCGGTCTCCCGAATTTTCTAAAATACTTAAATTGAATAGCTTGAAAATAAGTTCGACACTTAAAGATCGATACTAACTTTGCTTATTTGCAACGGTGCAGGAATGCTGGCTTAAAAGAACTGAGTCTTAAGTAAATACATTAGTGATTATACATGTATATTTGTATTGGTTCTGTCAAATTAAGATTTTTTTGTGACGGTTATTTATTTGTATTAAAATTAAGTAACTACTTATAAGTTCAAATTTAAATGAATAGTTTATCTTAATCATAAAAAATTCTTCAAGTTTAAAGTGAATAAATAAAATAATAGTATTTATATTTCCATATAACTAAAGAAAATAATATCTTATTAGTGCATTGTATAATAAATTGGTATATTTGGTCAAATCTGTTTCAGAAAGAAAATTATCAAGTGACTATAAACTTTTCTGAAGGTTGATTCTCATAAGATTAAAGTCTATATATTTTAAATAGGAAATGCACTTACTATTTTCCTATATTTCTTAGTATATGTTACAAATGTCAGTTGCATTAGAATATTGAAAACTGAAGAAAAAACATATAGTTTTTTTATTAGAAAACTTTATAAATATGTGATGTTATAAACGTACTTTAAAATATATAAGCAATTTCTTTAAAAAATTAAACAATAAATCTCAATCGCATATGTAACCGGAAGTAAGAACGTAATTTTAAAAATATTTACACTTTATTAAACTAAGTGCAGTTAAATCTTACGCTAAATGAGTCAAACTAGTTTTTCTTGATACGTAATATTTTATGAATAAGTTCAGATACTGATGATATTAGTCAAACATGAAAATCAAATTTCAACTAACTTCATTTCTTTTTAAAATGTTCTGATATTTTATTATTATTATCAAGCAAGCAATGATTTCGTTCAATGAAATGAAGAGTTCATAAATATGATTGAACCCAAACGTATGTAAAATTTGCAAAAAGAGAATAGCTAAAATTATGTTTGATTTGTTAAGAAATTATTCATAAATATTACGGGAAAAAATAAAAAATAAGATAAAAAACTATAATATTGCATCGAAATTAAAGATAGTTATATCTAAAGGATATTTTGTGTTGGTGATGATCACAAACTACTTATTTAAAATATTCTTCAAACACGGTTATTTAGTTTTGGCTACAGACAATACAAGTATGATGTTGATGATTTAAAATTAATTAAATTTCTTTCGATTTCAGTTCAATCGAATGAAAGATTAAAGATACAGTGAAGAAATTCTCTTAAATTATTGAACAAAGGAAACATCGTTTAAAGGGAAGTTTGAACACATAATCATTGATAATTATTATTTTACATTATTTCACGATGTTATATTCCTTGAAAAACACAGTTTTTGATGTATTAGTAGTAAAGTAGCATATGCAACTAACAGAAGTTTATGTTTCTTGCGTCCTCGCCATTTGACTGTGGTTTAAAATTACGAGATTCGTCGTCAGTAGCTCTCATGTTGCTTTGAGGTCTAATATTAAAAAAAAAAACCCTAAAAGCATGTATTTTAGTGAAATCAACATTTAATACTTTACCAGAAAAGTATAGTATACGTTTTTAACTTAATGGGAACATATTGATACCATGAAGTACGTGCCTCTTAGTGAGCGATCAACACAAACATTTTGGGCTACGAGTTATAACTCTCTGAACCATATTGCGTACACTTATTTTTCAATAGAGGAGTAGGTAAATGTCTAATGTATATTTATATGAAAAAGAGACTGTTTCAGCTTTAGTTGTCTAGGTCAGGGGGTCGGCGACTTTTTAGCTGTGTCGTGCCAAACGTCTAACGATATATGACAGATACTGAGTGTCACACAGTAGGGCATTGTGGAAACAGTTCGATTCCCGCCATAACGCTTGCACAGTTAGGGAATAGAGGCTAATAACACAAATTTGCAGTTTTATTACACATTACTTTTCAATTATTTATTAAAGATACTTCTTAACATAAAAATAGACAGCGTAAAATACAAATATTTCAAACATATTTATTAGAATAAGAAATAGACAACATAAAATATAAGTATTTTCCTTCATTAAATTTAAATAAAAATATAAATGAAAAATTTAATGTAAATCTAGTGCTTGTACCGCCTTACATAGTTTCATATCGCAAAAAACAGGGGTGAAATTTGTGACTTTCAATTAGTTACGAATCTGAGCATTCAATTGTTGAACAGTTTCTTTGCGTATTTGAAATCTTTTCATATGAGGAAAAATTTTTACTTAGATATGTAGAAACAGAAGCAAAAAGCAGAATACATGCAATGTTCTCTCTTCAAACAAATAAACTTTTTCAGCAATGGCATTCAATAATTTACAAAATAGCTGTAAATTTATTTTTAGAGTTATCTTTCAGAATGTTTCTGAACTCTTTAAATATTCATAACTTTGAGGATGTTTGCCAAACAAATTTGTCCATTACAAATTTTTCAACTCAGTGCTGAGTCTCACTGAAAATTGTACCACGTGCCATATGTGGCACGCATGCCATAGGTTGTGGACCCTTTCTCAAAATGATAAACATAGGAACTATTAAGAATCATTCATAAAATTTTGAAAAACGTTTACGCGCAAATTTTTAAATAACTGGAATGAAAGAACAATTTAAAATTTCTTTGAATCAAAAACATTCTACTATTATTCAATTTTAGGATAAATTAATAACAGATAGCTTCATCCTTCTGAGTGTACCAGTATAATCTAAGAATAACAACTTGTTTTAATGACAGCATACACTCAAATATAAAACTTTTCATTTTGGGATTTTGTTAAATAGTTGCTGAATTGTTTGAATAACACAGAAGCTATTAGATCAAGAATGCATGACTGATTTCGGTAATAATGAGTCCCGTCCGATAACTAACTTGCTGCTACATTCCCGAATAACGGCTAGTAGCATTTGTGAAAATCAATTTAAAGCGAGAGTGTACATTGATCGATTGGTGAGCTTTTATGAGATTCCTAGTATGCCTTTTCCAACGAATCATTCAACGAATTTCTCAGAAGTAGTTGTAGAAATCTGTGGAACAATTAGAGGGTGGAGTTAAAGACAAAACAATCTATAATGATGTTTTTCTGTAATATGCATTTTTGTTCAAGGCATTTAAAATAGAAATATTTAATTTAATGCATGAAAAACTTTAAAAAAAGACGTAACAAATAGTAAAATAGTACTCGATAAAAAATTTAAATTCTCGTGTATTTTTCAAACATAAAAATATGAATAATCTTGAATTGTTTTGTTTTTTTGTCTTTTTTTTAAAATTTAAATTACAAAGCCAGCTTTATTCAGAAAATAAAATAATAATAAATTGTTACACCCCGTTCCAAAAAACAGAATTTGGTTATTTAAAAAAATTAAGGGAAGAACTAATCACACATTGCCATTATTATAATAATATTCTTGAAAGGCCAATTGGTTAAACTATGTTCAAATTTATTACAAATATAAAATATAAAGAAATTTAGCTACTTTATCATTTTAATAAAATGGAAGATAGCTTTATTAGCCATAATTTCTCTAAAATAAAATCCTAGAATGCTTAAAAAAATTAGTCAATCATAATTCAACCAGGAGTAGATTGCTTTCATGATTATCGCGTAATAACAGTATAATATGTGTTACAATTTGCAATAACATAGTTTATACTTATGATATAGCCGGCAGAGTAGCGTAGTTGGTTTTTTGCTAGCCTTGTATGCCTAAGGTTGCAGGTTTCAAACCCGACACGGATTTTCCTGATGCAAAGAATTGACAGCCGCATAATCATGCGACATGTAAAAGATACCTTCAGTGCATGTTTGTCTTGGCAAAATTTAAAAAAATCCTAAGTATGGTTTCGCTTTGCCAGAGCTCAGGTGCCTCCCTCTGGGTACATCAGGGTGCCAAAATTGCCTGCGGTGGTGGTATCTGCCTATATGGTGCCGCACTAAAAAGAGATACTGGATACCGGATAATGTACTAGGTATGCAATGGTAAAACCCCAACTTGCAGCTCCATTATAAATAAAAAAAAATGTTTTTATATGATATAAATATAATCGTCAAAGTATCAATATATATTTTATTGTATTTTTTTCACACATCATCCATTAGCTATCTTAGCAAATAACAAACTGTATGCATTTAACAAAGTACATTAACTGTTCTGATTTTAATACACATAAAATGAATCTTTTTATATACAACAGACAGTAGAAAATCTCCATTGTTCCATGATCTTGTATCTATACTATGAAAAAACAGAATTAGTGCCTCTTTTCTCAAAGTGCTTAAAATAAATTTCAAAAATGGCACCAAAATAAGATAAAATGATATTGAGAACTTTAAAGGTAATTTATTTTTGCTTTTATTTAAAGTAGCTTCAATTCATTTATAATAAATATCACTTACTTTTTCGAATATAAGGGCATTTTGCTTTTTATAGAATACTATGACTAAGAATTTTGTCACAACAATGTAATGTCATTTAATATATTTGAAATAACACACACACACATTCTGCTATATATATATATAAAGATTGTTATTAATTTATTATTCACAGAAAGCATTACATATGATTTAAAACTAGAATATTTTTGAAGTTAATAATTTTAAAAATTTGTCCAATAATCTGCTAAATTTCTTTATACAAATGATCCAGATAAAACCTCTCGAAATAATATATTCAATCAATGGTGCTCCAAATAATTTTATTTTCTTATGTACGCTTTCTTCGAAAAAATAAATCTTAAGGAAATATTATGATTGCATGTTTGTGCCTAAATTCACATTTCTATCATTTTGAGTGGTTATAAACTGTAATTTCCTGATAATGTATACAAAATATCACAATTCTTATAATTTCTGTTTTTCTTAAAATTCCACAAGAGTAACACATGTCACTGAATACGTACGAAAAGTAAAATTTATGTCTAAAAAGGAAACCTTTTTAAATAAAAGAAATAACTTTTATAAGCACATAAATTTATAGTTTAAACATATTTTAATAATAAATATATCAGCGTACTTTGGAACAAAAAGATAATGAATGCCATAAATAAGTCAGTATATTAAAAAAATAATAGCAAACAAATGATTCTTTAAATTTTCGTGGTATCTTACGAAACACGAAATAAATAAATTTGGAAAAACAAATATTAACGATCCACAAAGGGAAAATGGCATTCTTTAGAGAAAAAAGAATTTGGGAAAGAAATGTTAGGTAATGAAATATTCTATTCTTCAAATCTGAGCAAAAAATAATTGAAGTAAAAATCTCGTTTTATTCTTAAACAAATAAGAAACATCATTGAAAAATAATCAAGGAATCTTCACCACTAGTTCATATTAAAAGATATGTTCTAAGACTTTCCTTTTAGTTCTGAAGCAAGTTGAGTTTCTTTTTAATTTCTTTTTCTACGTTTAAATTTAACAGAAAAGGGAAGAAAAAAAATTGATCCAACTGAGAACACTTTTGGGTTGAATATATTGAAATAAAAGGGAGAGAGAAGTAATTAATTATTATTCCAAAAAATTTTTTAATTAATTTGTCTTTTGAAATCATACTGTAGCTCAGAATTTTTAAAATTAACATTTAACGATGTCCTGTTATCTTAAGCAAGAAGATTAATTAAATTAGGACACGAAAAAGTCCAATAATATTAAATTTGTAAAAAAGAAAAGTCTTCTCTATCATAGTTTTTTTAAAGGACGTAAAAAGTATTCACAAAAATGAATATTTTTAAAAAAAAAACCCCATTAAAATAATTTTTTCCTTATAAGGGAATATTACATTTTCAAAACTTGATAAGAAGTAATTATTATTTTTTATTTTTTGATCATAATTCACAAAAGTCCTTAAAAGTATTCGAGACTAAATTTTATACTTATTTTCTACTATTTTAAGATTAGAATAATTTCCGCAATTCTAATCTGACATTTTTCTATAATAGGCAGTTGAAAGGATGTTTAATAAAGATATAAGTATAGCTTGAAATTCAAAGATGCAGAAGTTATTCCGATAAAACTCATTTTTAAAAGTAGAAAGACTGAAACATTGTATATAATTATATTTCCCCAAAACAGTCAAAATGACTACATTGTGAAAGAATGATTAACGTGTAATAAAATTGGTTTAAAATTAACTTTTAATATTTTTTATATTATTTACAGGCGTATAACAAGTTATTAATAAATATTAACAGTAAAAAAAATTACTTCTCTTGGAA
Organism: Trichonephila inaurata madagascariensis; assembly: GCA_019973955.1. Classification (NCBI taxonomy): domain Eukaryota; kingdom Metazoa; phylum Arthropoda; class Arachnida; order Araneae; family Nephilidae; genus Trichonephila; species Trichonephila inaurata. Next base: position 784,799 of record BMAV01008782.1, on the reverse strand, counting down.
AAAAATATATTCTAAAAAATTCTACGAGATTGTGTACTATATATGTAATTGTTGTTCTAATTGAAATTAAAACGCAATCAAAATGACTTCCTTGGGCAATCTAATGTGAATAATCATTTTGCATGTATTCCTTTTATTTTTTCAAAGACAGAGGGAACTAATTCAACAAAGATAAATTAAAACTTTCCATATAAATCGTTTATTTGGAACCAAAAAATGCAATTTAAAAGGTATATTTTTAGAGCCATTTTGAATTAAACCAATGTATAACTGCTATTTCGTATACCTTTGTATGCACCTTTGTATAAAAATATACAGTTGAACCTGTTTTTCTGCGGTGGATAGAGACCTCATAAAAAAAAACGCACGAAAAAAAATATTCAAAAATTTCATAAATTCTTACATATAACAAACTAATTCATGGAAATTGAGTACTATCACAGGGGGAATAGGGCGGGACTCTAGGGACCCAAGGCCTGACTCTTACGCTAAATACGTATTTACCCAATTTATAAAATATTAAAGAGGAAACCTGACTTTCAGGGGGGTCCTAACATTCTCCGTTACGCCATTAGTAAATAAATAGAAAACATTACAGTGGCGCCAAAGCCATTGAAAATTACACACTGCATAAAAAAAAAATATCTCACATAAAAAATCGCACAAAAAAGGAAATCGCATAAAAAAAGACCGCACAAAAACAGGTTCGACTGTATTTAGCTCTAATACCATACTTTGAAAAAAAATGAAGAATCATTTTTGAAAAATTTCCAGTAATTTAAAAAGAAATGAAAAAAAAAAAAAAAAGATAAAATAAACATTATTAAATCACTGTGATATCAGAAGACTTTTAGATAATAAAGCCTTGATATCAAGATGGGGAAATAAAGCTTGTAAATGATATGGTATACTTAGGAAATATCTCTCGAGAAGCACAAATCTACTACAGTTTATTTAATTTTATTTCTATCTGCTTATTTTTTTTTAAATTGGAAAGAAAAAGATGCCGAAGGGCGTAAGCTCTATTCCCTACACGGCTCAGGAATGGAACGAGAAGCTATAGTTGCATCTATCTATCTACATCTGAAATATTTCCGTATATAAATGTACAAAATGAACACGAGAGAGAGGAAGGGAAAAAAACACCTTAAAATAAGCGAGAAAACTGAAATATTTGCTTTAGATATAACTGACGAAACTATATTCCCACCCCTCTGCCATTTCTTAGGCACGTCGAATACATTGTGCCAAAAGAGCCAATACCACTTTAGGAAGCAAAGCACATTTTACTTCGAGAGGGGGAGTCGAAAAGAGCAAGAAAGAAAAGATAAAATTTCATTTTCGAACGGAGAATGCGTTCTGTTCGAGAAAATATAGATAACAAAAACATATTCACTGAAATCAATTGGATTTAACTTCGGTCCTATAGTAGAGGGCAGGGAAAAAAGAATCTAAACTCTTTCACTCTACCTTCTCTGAGCATTAGGAATGTTGGAAAATGGGTGTGAGGGTGTAGAGCCTCGTCTGTGCCACAGTACACCATTTTCAAAGAAGCATATAGGAAATCTAATAGTAGCTGATAAGCTAAAACGACCTCGCATCTAGACGCAGTTTCTATGAGTGTAACTGAAATTTCACAATAGAAGAACGAAGTCAAATTTCCAGTTTCTGAAACATAGATGATGGGTTTTATAATATTGCAGCTGCAAACTTCCTTTTCTATTTACTTTACGCCAGTCCATCGGGATTGGTCGATACTTTGTTTTGTTTGTGTAGTTCATCTGGAATTGTCGCTTCTGTACATCGCTTCGTAGAACAACAGATTTTTTAGTACTATTTTTAAAATTAGAAGCTGGCATCAATAATGTTTTGTATCGGATTATAAATAAACTCACACATGCATGTAAATAGATGGTGTATTTAATTGAAGCTAACTTTTCATATGCGAAAACAGCTCTTAAATCTAATATGTATTTAATTCTTCTTAAAATTATTTCAGCATTAATAATCGTATACTTTTCCCTTAAAATAATGTAAGGAAGGCTGTTTTCAATAAACTATTTTAAGACTGCAGAACTGAGAATTTCATATTTAACTCTCAAAAGGATATCAGGCATAATTAATTTAAATTGAAATGACAATTAGATTCATGATTTTTTTTCTGATAGAATGCATTAATTTCACAAGTTGTTTTTAAAAATGCTATAATTGGATAAGATTTGGTATTATTCTCCTATGAAATTACTATTTGTCATTCAACAACATACATTAATTGCATAAATAATTTTATCCCGTTTAAAAATTCTCGTTATTTTCCTTAACTACAAATTATTATTATTTTTTTTTTGCATTGATTGCTTGTGTAATATGAATAATTTAAATTCAAATGTATTCCTGAAATTTATGCAGAGAATAAATAAGAATTTTTTTTCAACGCATAACTTCCAAAACAGTTGGAAAGGGAACAAGTATAAGATACATATAATCCTCCTTTGTTTGTTTTTTTTAAAAAAAATATGCAAGGTATTTACAAGCATTTAAAAGGGATAATAATTAATTTTTAAAAATACATAAAGTTTGCTGTTATATTAATGTACAATTTTTAATCATATTGTTTTAGAAATTTATAAGTGATAATTATTTAATCCTTTATTAAACATGTTTCGATAAATTTCTTCACTTATATTCAGTTGGTTCTCTAAAAACTCAGTTAATAATATATTAAATTAGAAATTACTTCTAGACTCCTTTATTACAGGTACCAGCCTATCTTTGAAACTATTTTTTAAAATATTGAAATAACTGAGTAATACTAAAACATTAATAACTTGTTCACAATTTTTTCCAAAGAAATGTAGAGGATAATGACTTAATGAAGTTTTAAAAAAATCCATGCGTAATGAAGTTAAGAAAATTGAAATGAGCTAAAAGAAGCTTCTGTTTTTATCTATATATAAATGTTGGTTTGTTTCTATGTGTGTAAAACTATAATAAATCAGAGTTACGCTGAAAAAATGACTATTTCAGTATCTGTTAAATGAGTACTATAAAAAACAATTCATTTAAGTAGGCACTTGTATACAGAAAACTCCACGCTTTTTATAAAACATGAGAGTTACGTCTGAAATGACTGTTTCTGTATTCGTAAAATATATACTGTAGAAAACAATTAATTTGAGTAGCCACTTGTTTGCGGAAGCTTCCATGGGTTTTGTGCTAAGCTTCTGTGTAATTTAATATATATATATATATATATATATATATATACATTAAATATATTTTCAAATTAATTATATTCTAGAGGCAGATTACCTTGTATTATAGAGACTTACATGCAATTGCACAATGATATGAAAAATTAAATTCATGTGTTTGGAGACTTAGAGAAATCAGGATTTTCCTAAAAACACACATGTGAGAATTCATTTTTCATAAATAGTATTTTTTGTTATAAATAACATTAAAAGATAACATATTCTGGAATTTTCTTATCATAGTTATCAAAACTACTCATCGAGCACTATAAATATATAATCACTAGTATCTTAAACATATATTTCTTAGTATACATTTAGTTATATATTAAAACTTTTCTATTTCAATTTAGTTATTTTTTTTCGATAAATAACTCTCATTTTGTATCAAAAAATCAATTTTATCTACATAAAATTAATTTTCCTGGTCCCTTTACTCGGGGAATGTTATGCTAGAATTCTATTCGAAGAATTCCAGAATTTTTGATCGCTTTATTCAAGACGGAAGTTTACCTGAATAGAGATATTCTGAAGAGTTTTCAATTTTAGAGTATGCACTTGTGAACTCAACAAACTTTGAATAAGGATATATTAAAGCTTTTTGGTCGAAGAGAAAGATCGAGTAGCGGAAATATTTACTGCTGTTCAACTTTTCTCACGATTTATTGCGCTGCGTTATATCAGTAAACATATGTTTCAAAATGTATAGAAACTTATATTATTCAACTGGATAAAAGACGCCATCCGTCTTTGGCAAAATGTTTATATAAGTACAATTTTAACTTGAATAAGGGAACATTATGTGATAAGGATATGCAAGTATTTTTATCAACTTAATAAAAGCAAAGTATAAAATTAACTTCATAATAATGGAATTCTTAATTTACAAAATAAATATGGGTGCACATAAATAAAAAAATTCGTAATTAAAAGAAAATTTAAGTGAGCTTTTTAAATTAATCTGACAAATAATTTAAAATCAGCAATGTAGAACTAAAGATATTGATTGCAGTAGATTGAAATGTAAATCACAAATTGTCTAAAACCTTTTCAATAAGCAAATGAATATTTTATTTATTTTTTTTAAAAAAAATCGTGTATAGGGAATGTTTAATGAGTTCATTTTCGTGTAGGAATGCAAAATATCCATTTCGGTGTATAGGTATTTAATACAGTCACTCGGTTGAATTCAGTAATTTAAAAAAATTTATTTTAAAAGTCACAAAATGTTATATGATGTTCATTTAGTGCTTCAAATTATATGTTTTCTTATTTTTTTAGTAATGTTTTCGTGATAGAATTTAGTAAAATATAGCTGACATTATCAATTTTCTTAAACTTTTAAAATGAGTTCAAAAATAAACTTTCCAAGGGAGTAAATCGCAACTGTTCTTTTGATTGCTGGTAATATTTTTGATTTAAAATTTTTTAGCAACTATCAGGTAACATTTATGCCCATATTGATGAACAAATGTAAAACTTGGGTAAAAGTCTAGTATAAACTAAATGAATTTTTCATCTCTTTTCGTTTTAGATTTAAAGAAGTAAAGTTATGTTAAAAGCAGCATGGTATATGGCAAAAAATAGTTTTCCTTATTGGTTAATTAAAATTGTCAGCATTAATTAACCTAAATTGTTTAGCAATATTTTCCCGCTGATTAAATAATCATTAATGCAAGAATATATGCATTTAATAGTGATATGCTCAAGTGAAAATAATTTAGATTTAATATTGATTTATACGAAAAATTCGCGCACTTAAACAATTCTCTTATGCTATTAATTTTCCTTACATAGTATTTCATGTATGCTAGATGTTAGTCAATAATAAATGATGATAAGTTCATATGAGTGAAGTTTTTTAATAATTTTTAAGGCATTGTATTGCTAGTAAGTGATGCTTATATCTCTTAACATCTTGTCCTAATTTTTATTTAAATATTACACTGTTCATATACACGATCAATGTGTTCAATGACATTTTTCAAGATATTCTTACTGAAATATTTCTACAAGAATGGTAGGTAATAAATTTTACGATTGTATTCTAAAGCTGAAAATTTGAAATTATTCCTTTCATTTAAATTATGTATGATGTGATTGGATATTAAAAACAATGACCACCAAAAGTGCATGTTTTTTGAAACTCTCATTTAAAAAATATCAGTACTGAATCTCTAGTCCTTTCAGATCATTTGAACACATCAGGAAGTAGAATATCTGTTACTACCATTTGGAGATATCTACTATCTTTTAGAAGACTACTAGTTATGCGTATTTCCCTCAACTGATGACAGAGATGTGCTATTTTTGTTAAGCTAGACAAAACATAACTTTTGCCAAACAGCAGTGTTCATCTATGTTCTTCCTAGATAATTCCAGGTTCTCAGGGGATAGTGATTCATGGTATCTGCTGATTTAAAGACAACAACGCTCCAGATACAACCAACCCAACACCATTGAACGACACAGTTTCTTAGGTGGTGGAATCGCGGTATAGACAGGGTGATCTTAAATATGATTCGAACACCATGAGTCTCTTGAGTCATGGTTCCATGAGTCTTTTGGAGTTCACACTGATCTACACTTGTTCCATGGTGGAGTGGTGTGAGATATTTGGAGGTGATACTGAATGATGTATTTCAATCATATTATGATGCTGCTTTTGGCAAGGAATTCACTCCGATGAATGATGATGCTCTATTTTAAGAGCTGTGCTTGTGAAGGACTGTTTTGAAGATTATGGTTTAGAGCGAATGGAAAAACTTGCATAATCATCAAATCAGAATGTGGCACAGAATATTTATGCTACCTTAGTAGTCATATTGTTGCTTTTAGTAAACATCTAAGGTCGTAAAATGAACTGGGACATGTGTTACTTCATGTCTGATCTTCACTTCTGATTTCTGGTTAGGTCGGATTATTCTGGTAGTCATGGTGATGCACTCGTGAATGTCATTGCCGAGTCCTGATGCTACTTAATATTCTCCATGCAGAGGGGTTGATGTGAGTTAAATCTGTCAAGTTGTCTGACTCAAAGACCTCACGTTGGCATGGCGTGGAAAATAAGTGTGTGAGGTTCCAGCTCAGATGAAGATCTAAATATTTGACTCTTGGTTCAGGATTCCCAGATCCTTTGCCAAAAGCTCTCGAATTGCCTCAGAGTGTAAAGTTAGTTAAAATCAAATTTCTTTGAATAGTACACTTCTATGTTTCTGTTATCCCTAATAAATGATGTCAAATGTTCCAACTTTCAAAATATAAAATATTTTTACCGCAAAAGGCAATTTTTATGGTGGGATTTAATTGTTCTATTTTTGATAGAGCTAGATTTTCTTTAAACGATTATTCTTTATAGAATCCTTAGGAGCAATAACAATGCATATGATTAGATTTCTTCCTATATTTAAAACGTAAGTAAAAAAAACATTAAAAAAAACATGAAAGCATTTTTTTTTTCAAACTCGAATTCTCAAAATATTTCGTTAAGTTTTAAAAATTGCGAGAACTGAAAACTTTTAACTAGTTTTACCAAAATTACCTTTATAATGTCAAAATATATTTAACGGATACATTATAATCTGTAGAATCTGTAGAAAATCACTAACCATGAAGACCACATAATTGAAAGAAATTTAAAAATACTTTTAAGATACAAATTTGCTACATTGTTGCATAAGATATATTTTTTGAATCATCGATAACCAATTTAAATTGATGAGCACATCTAAAAAAAGCTCACCGGAATGTAACACATTCATATTTCCAATTTCCCGAGGATATTTTATAATAAGGGACAGAGTGAGAGACAGAGTCACCTCCCCTTATAGTGTCCGTAATTACAATCCCAACCCATTACTCAAAAGAAAAATAAATGTCCTTTTATTATCTGCGAACCAATAGTCTCCGTTCCTCATAGACAGCATGGCCGTTATGAGGTAATGACGTAATTAACTAGAATGTACACCGTTCGAAGGAAAACTGATGTCGTCATCTCACGAGACGAGGGATGCCATCATGCGAAAATGACAGTGACCATACTTTCTGGGTCCATTTTTGGAAAACGCGGTATAATGGATATTGCGGCTTCTTTATGTCTTTTCTGAAGGCGAGGGAAGTAATTAAAAATAGTTCGAAATAAATAATTTCGTTCTTTTTCTGAATTTTTTTTTCATTGAGGAGATTATAAACACAGGTGTGATAAATGTACATTAGAAATAAAAGGAATATCCTCAATGAGGGTGATTTAAGTACCTTTGATGATCCTTTATTTAAATTAATCCCGCAAACAAAGCGAATCAGCTTGATTTTATATGTAATCCCTTTATAAGTTAAGGTAACTACCTACCTTCGGACCCAATTTTTTTATAAAAACAAATTTTTGAAACCAATTGAGTGTTTTTAGGAAGAAAAATAAAAAATAATATGTAAATAAATAAAAAATTTTAAGTAAATATTATACTTTTAGAAAAATTGGTTGTTTTCAAGGAAATTTTACCAAATTTTTACAAAAACGAGTAACACTGTATAAAAGTTTTTAATACAATTATCATAATTTTGTTTATAAACAAAATATATATTATGGTGTTCTTCAAAATGAACCAAAATCTAAGAGAAATATTAAAATACAAAAAAATTACAGACAATTATACATAATAATATGAAAATTTTGATATTTTTTAAGTTTTTTCTCTATAAAAACTACCCTAAATGAAAAAAATATTTAACCTACAGCAAACCTTATAATCCACTTTATGAAAAATAGTATAATTAACATTCCCAAGAAATTTTCAAACGTTATCTGGTTTGGTTCTTAAGATATCATGTATCTGGTACAGGGTTTATTTCTAAAACATAATTTTGAGAAAAACTCATTTAAAGTTTCATCTTACTGCCCTTTTGTGTAGAGTGATGTTTTTAAAATCACTATAACTTTATTTCTATTTCACGTAAATGAAACAGAAAAACTGTTTTGGAAAAAAAATGTTCAAACTATAAGATTTTGAAATTTAAAAAAATGCCTTATGTAGAAGAAAAACTATATTTTCAAGGTAGGCAGTCACTTTAAATCTTACGTTACATTTGTCTCAAGAAAAGCTTGACATTAAAATAATAATAATAATTCGCTCCTACATAAAGAATAAACTTTACAATAATATATTAAATAATCAGTTAATTGTGTTTGACTAAATCAGTCTCGTTGTGCCTGATTTAGTTGAGAGCAAGTCGCCTTTACAATAGTATGGTGTGGGATGCCAGTTTCAATGTTGTCCTAGCCATTTGACGATGGTTGAAGATTTTGAGATTCATCACCAATAACCCTGGAGTTGCTTTAGAGTACAATAGTAAACATTCAATATATCAATCAATCGCGCACAGCTTAGCTTAAAAATAGATACAAAATAAATAAAATTATACCCGCTACCGTGGTAACCGAGTGGTCATGGTCGTGAACACGTGGACAGAATTGTAGAGTCACGGCTCGAATCATGTTGCCGCAGAAAACCTACTCTGGATGGACTAATGCACATTAAATCTGTCGAAGCGCCCATTCGGTACAGTGGTTAGTGACGCTGACTGCGGTGCCTTAGGGCCTGGGTTCGAATCCAAGAAAGAAGGCATGGATCTTTGTAAATGTGTAGTGCCCTTGCGGCAGGTGGGTACTCTAAATAGCCGTCGAGCGGTATGTTCTCTCATGAAGTTGGTGGAAGCGAAAGAGATGTGGGAAGTTTCTCACCCCCCCCCCAGGGAGTTCTCTCCAAAAATTGGGGGGGGACCGAGCAAAATCGTACTGTCACCTGTATGGTGATCAAAGCTAAGGCTAAAGACAGGCGTACAAACTAACCCCTTGCCCCGATGAACTTTGTGGATCTTGATATGATGTTACTGTAGATCAGGTGACATGAATAAGACCAACAAGAAATTTATCGAGGATGAAAATCCTTTCGTTTGTGAGGTAAGGAAGTCATGCGCTGTCCTTTTCACATAACCATGGTTCAAAAACAGGAGATCTTTTGCCAATAACCATATGTTGCTTCGGAGTGCAACGTAAATTTAAAAATCAAAAAATGAAATTGCAAAATATTCATAACTCAGCCATTATCAAACTGTGGGGCCCGCCCCCTAGACGGGCGTGTTAACTCTACGAGGGGGGGGGGCGAGCATATTAAAAATTCGAAAACAAAAGATAATTTTTAAAAAGTTATTAATTAGCTGTAAGTAGCAAACAAAATGCATTTTGACATAATGAAAAATAAAATACACATTTAAACTGATATAATACACTTATAAATGTATCAGTCAATGTATCAATGTATTTTATAATTAATTTAACAATACTAAGTTTAGAACAAGTTTGATAATTACAGCGACCTTATGGGTTTGTATTAAAACTTATCTTGATAATTTGTACGGTTTATAATTAATCCCTTAAATTGCCGAATAAAAGTTACCTTTCTCTCCCCAATGCCACCGTTTTCCACGTAGATGCTCATATGGGATGTGTTTTGGGGGGAGGGGGGAGAAGAGGGATAAATAAGGAAATAAATAAATCCTTCACAAGCACTGTTAGAGTCCTTTTATTTCATTCAAAAGTCTTCGGAATAATTTTATGGACAGTAGTGCACAGAAAAGGTAGCATTTCGGAAAGAGGTATATATATGTCCAGAAAATTAATGCTTTGTCTGAGTGAGACGTTGGTGGCACTCAAGAAGTTAAAGTCGCATTGCAGCTATAGTGTCAAATTATAGTTTAATTGAATTCAATACATGGTTATTGTATGGAAGAGGGGGCTCAATGAAAATTATGATTGAATATTAGGTCGCGAATATTGAAGGTTTGAGAAGCACTGTATTAACTTAAAATCAACCAGACAACAAGATTAGAGATCAAACCTTGTTAGTAATAAATGAGTTAGAAAAAAATGGCATAATATATATGCTTTCCAAAATGTGTGCAATATTGTTTGAATGATTTTTTTTTTCATGAATTATAATTACTTTAAAAAAGAAAAAAACAAGAAATAAATTAGAATTTTATGCTCTTATTTCACGGTTTATTGGAAACTTATTTATAAAATATTTAGAAATCCATATCACATGGTCTCTACATGTTTCTTATGTGCATCATATTTTGAAATCTTATGAATGATTTACCTTCATGCACAAGTTAGGTTATTGAAATTAAGGAAAATCCAGTAATTGAGTATTAATTTTATTTTACATTTGTGTTGTATATGTTTGTTTTTTTAAATTTATAATATCTTATTCACGAAAAACACAAAAACTATTTTCCGTCGTGTTTATTCTAAAAGAAAAATAAGTTATTTATTTATCTTTCAATAAGAAAGTTTCAAGGAAACTAAATATATCACTTACCATAGTTCCTCGAACGTATCGTCGCAATTCGTCGCCAATTACTTCCATTATATCGTAAGACGTGATGGATGGTGGTGCATTCTTTCTCGCTAGCAGCGCCAAACGTGAACTGTGAGGCACAGAAAAATTTAACCTAACGAACGAAGCTTCAGGGTGACTGAAAAACGTGTTCCACGATTCTTGAGGCAAAAGTGTCCGTGAATCTTCGTTTCCTGGTAGTAATTCTTCATACTCAGATATATCGCGAGGTACTACGACGCATACGGGCTGAGGTGTTATCACATGTCCAACATCTGCAAAAATAACATTAAAACTTTTCTATAAAGCATCATACATATTATAAAATTTCATAACAAAACGTTTATGGAAATGAAAGTGGAAAATTATCAAAAATATTCATACATTCCTAAAAATTTAAAAATATATGTATTTTTATGACCACTATTTTTAAGGTATCCGGCTACGTTCTGAATCCTGACTTTGCAAAAGCTTATAATTGGGTAATATTTATGTTATTTAGTGTCACTTAGATTAGAAAACGTATATAAAATTGTTTTAAGAATAATATTACAATAAAAAAATATTTAAGTACAATATTTTGACAAAAAAATGAACATAAAATGACCAATTTTCAAAACATTCTCCTTTTATGAAAAATGCTTCTATTATAATAATATTTTGCCTGTATATATCTCAGATCTCTGTGTACAGAGGCTGAACTAGAATGTTTGAAATATATAACTCAGGAGTGGATTTATTCATATTTAACGATAACAGATGAGATAAATTTTAAGAAAAAAACGCCGATAATTATTTCAATGGGTGGTAACTATAAAAATAATGTGAATTTTTCAAAAATCCTAGTTTAGACTCTCTGGAAAAGTCGTTAATTTATATAACCACACACACACAAAATATTATTATTATAGAAACAGTTTTATAAAAGGAGAACGTTTTGTGGGAAAAGGTTATTCTAAGTTAATTTTTTGTCAAAATATAGTATTTAAATAACTTTTTTTTGTCATAATGTCCTTAAAACAATATTATATATGTATTCTAATCTAAGTGACACTAAATATTATGAAAATTATTCATTTATGCACTTTTTTTAAAATCACGGTTTCGAACGTAGTCGGATACCTTAATATAATGCCTTCTAATAGCCAGCTTTCATGCGCTTAGAATATATTTAAAAAGTGAATGGGTAATGTTGATCGACATATTTTTTTTTAGTGATGTAAATATTTGAATTTTTTATTCGACATTTGTGCCTAAGTGTAGTGGAAAATTGCCACTTTTGTCACATTTTATTTTTATAATTCAATATTCAAACTTGATTTAATAAATGAAAATTGCAGATTCTATACCGCATCGTTCTACAAAAAATTTTCCAATTCAGCATTAGTTAAGCATTTTTCAATTATTTTTGTAAAAATTATAATCATTTATCTATGAATTAATTATGCATGATTTTTAATATCAATGTAAATGTTCAATAATAACTAATTACTTATAGGATCAACAACTGGATTACCATATTATTGTTCTTTCTCAATAGTTAAAATTTCTACATATACATATACTTTCCTAAAATAGTTGCATTTTTCCCAAATTATTAACTTAAATCCATGTTTATTTATGTTGCTTTAGTTTTTAATTTTGACGTATACACTTTTCAAAGCAGAAGCAACGAGAATTACATATTTACCCTTAGTCATTTTTTTGTATCGTTATTAGCCTTTCACTCTTAGTGATCTGTAAATACACTTGAAGAAAGATCAGAATTGATGATATGTTTTAAAAATGATGCGCATCGATCTGGTAACAAAATTCAAACTGCATTACTTAGTACAATCTTTCCTTTAATATATATTTCCCATATTTTATTTTTCACAATCTTAAAGATGAATGAATACTTAAAGTTCACCTTTAAAATGCTCTATGCATCTAAATTTTTGAAATCTTGTCAATACTATTAGTCCATCTGTAGTTTAAGCGTTCAAAATTTTAATCATTTTATAAAATTGTTTATTTTTCATTTTTTTTTATCAAGAAAATATTTTGTAAGAATTAATTATTTTTGGCTATTTTTATAACAGTTAAATCTAAACCGAAACACTACTGAATCAATAAAATCAATAGCCCTTAAAATCTTCAGATAAAAGAAATCGCAAAAGATTATAATTTAAAATTATTAGTTATAATTTAACTTTAAACATTGTTGTGCATCTGCCTTAGCATTTTTTTTTAAATTTAATTTCCATCGTAATGCTTCTCTTCTTAAAATCTTCAAGTCAAAATTCATAGCTAGACTCTGAGAAGTATTCCAATTGATTTCACACTAAATGTCCATACATGTTATGTCTGACTATGACATAATGATATTTATTCATTAATAAATAAATATACTTGAACTCTCTCGAAGTCGAAAATAAAAATATGCTCGTTTAATTTAGTACAACGAAAGTGATAATTTCTATGCAAAATATGTTAAGGGAAACAGTGAATATGACTAACACATTTAAAAATTTTGTTGCATTATCCCCATTGATCTAATTGTGTTGTTTGTCTAAAATGCTTTATGCATTTCTAAGAATTATCTTATTCAAATGTACATATTTTAAATTACTTGATAATGTTAAATAATTTCTCTGAAAAATGATTCATTTGTAATACAATATTCTTCAAAAAAATATTTGATCTATCATTAATCTCTGAGCCCTAGTTCTGAAAAGTACTTATATTCTAATTAAAATAGAATATAAATCCCCTCAAAAAGAAATGTTTCCTTAAGATCCTTCCTTTCCTTTCATATTTAATCCGACATTTCTATCCTCCCTTGAAGTGATATTTTCTTTATTTTCTTCTTTCACGATTTCTTAAATCCGTCAAGTCTATTTGCCTCATCAGGCAAGTCTTTCTTGTAAACGGCACTCAAAACTAAAATGTATCCACTCGACGTCTTTTCCGGAGTACTTCTACGAACAATCTAGACATCCAAGTCATTTGCATAGTTACAAAGAAATAGCAGCAAAAAGAAACGTGGAGAAGTGTCAATATCGTGGAATTACATTTAGCGCAATCAGCATCTGATTCATTGCAAATCCTTCGACGAACAGAATTAGCAAACTCTTCTCGCCTTGCCATTGTCGACCCTTTTCACAAAAGGGAAGCCGACAAGACTTGTGCAGAAAAATTATTTCTATCAGCTTCTAAGGTCCCTGCAGTTCGTATAATGAGTCCCTGCAGTCTGGAATTATCCCTCCTTTTCAACGGGGAGAAGTTAGAAAACAGCGAAAAGTGTCAGATTAATGGGATTATCGGATCCATTTCAAGATGATCGTGTTTTGTCCTCTGTTTATGCGTTGCGACATTTCGGAGTGTTACTTTAAGGCGTTGGGAATGGAAACGTGAGATTAGACAAGTTGCATCTGCGAATCAAAGTGTAGAAGAAAAAATATTGTGTATGCAAATGCTTGAGTGTAAAATACCTAGTGTGATCTTCTTTTTAAATTGGAATTTGAAGAAGAATTTAATTTCTAGGATAAAAAGAAACTCGCGGATGAATAAAATATCCATTGAACTTTAAAAGATTCTACTCAAGTAAATTAGAAATCTCGTATTTATAAAGTGTGTGTGATTAAATTTTAAGTTAGACATTTTTCAGATGATTACAATCGCATCATTGTAAAACAAACAGATTTAAAAATAACTTTTTATGTATTTATTTTTAATGATTCAAATAAAAATAGCTAATTTTATTAAAAACCTTCAGGAGAAATGATACATCATCAGAAAATTTATGCACGAGGAATTAAATTATCTGCCTAAAACATATACAGTACTTATTCTTCTAAAATATAAATAAAAAATGAATATTTTTTTAAGAAAATATATATTTACATAAGAACTATATCATTATCTTGAAATACAAATTTTATTTCTAATGAGATTTATATATTTTTTTATTGACACACACGTACGCATGGTCTTATTTAAGTAGAAATAAATGGAGTTTATATGTGTGTAAATTGGATATTTTGAAAAAGTAATATAAATTTATTTTAGAAATATTTTGTCTTATAAAAAGGAACAAAATTGAGGCACAAGATTGTTTTTTTTATTGGTGTGAAACTGTTCTGGTTGAGACCAAATGCAATGAACAGTGCTATTCAAATTAAATGAAATTATTATTTTCTCTCCCGAATTTCACCATGTCATGGGTTTGGTGGAAGGAGACTATTTTACTCAAATTTTAACTTAAGTAAGGACTGACTCCATAGGGTGTTTAAGTAAAATATCAAATGATTGATCTTGAATGTCATTTTGACTGTTAGATTAAGTCATGAAAGATATGGAGAAACACAGGTTTATAATTCCTATACATTTTTTTTAGTGTTATTCAGGTTTAAGTGGAACGTACCAGCGAGTTAAGTTAGTAGCGGAATATAAACATGCATGTGCTATTTTTTTGTAGTCAGAAATGATACTAGCATTGTAGTAAAAGAAAGTAGACAATACTTGTTTGATTCCTCTTTTATACATTATTTGCTTAGTTATGATTTATAATCTTCTCCCAGGAGCAAAGATATCTCATTATTTATACATATAGTAAAGGGTTATATCTTTCAAAAAGTAAGATTAATTAAATTATATTTTTCATTAAATATGTAAATCATAATCTTCTATAATTCATTGTGTTTTTGGAGATGCTGTTTCTTAAGAATATGCAAAGTTAATTTAATTTAAGTGAATCGTTCTATAAAAATTAAAAATTGATTATTATTTTTAAAAAATAATAATACCCCAATGGCTATATCGACGACAGTAATCATCAGTATATCAAAAGTAATGTATTCCATTTTTTTAAAAGTTTCTTCAGTGTGTGTGTGTGGGGGGGTATTAGCTAAATTGCTCTCGGCTAATATTCCAATTTTATATGAAATAATTTTATTTAACAACGTACGAGTTTCTAAAATAAACTTATCGAGCTTTTCTTGAGCTTAATATAATTGGATTTATAATGGAATTCTGGATTATTTTGTAGAAATTCTTTCTTCCATAAAATTTTTACTTCATTGCATAAGCCATTATATAAATTGAATATTTTTTTTTAAAAACTCAAAAAATGTAAAAAGAAAATGACAAAAAAACCCCTCTTAAGGTAATATTGATTTTACGTTAATTTTATAGAAGCTCTAACATGAAAATTAATGTCTTATTACAATGATAAAAATGTGACTCTTTAAATAAATAATAAATTTGATAAAACTACATATACATTCATAGTAATTTACTATTTAGATATTTTATAATGCTTTATATTAGTAAATTATCAATGAATGCAAGCATATGAAAGGGCTGCATGTAGTTATATATATATTCTTCGTGATTACTTAAATTAGCGTAGGATGTATTTATGGAACCTCGACTTAAATAGTAAATAAATAAAAATAAGTAACAATTTTGATATTGATGACAAAATTTCAGATAAGAATAAAAATTCAAATAATAAAGGTATTATTAAAATTTTAAAATGTGATTATAAACAATACATGACTATAAGAATAGTAGTTATAAATTAGATAATTAGATATATATATTTTTACTTTGGCTACATATATAAGTAAGGGAAAATTAGTGCAAAATCGTAATAAAATTCGAGCAATTATGTGCAAAAAATTTAAATAAAAAGTCTTGATTTCCAAAAATTTCAAATATATTAAAGCAATGTGATTGTAAATACATTTTTTAAAATGAACTTTTTTTAAACTTTGAAAAAAATATGTCAGGTATTACATTTATTAATTATAAATTAATGTATAAATATATATACATATATAAACCTCTTTTACACAAATGTACTAATACTTCATATTTTTTGTAAAAATAATCCCATCTTTTTTGCTAGAACACTAAGTCTCTGATGATGGAATTACTAATACACTGTGAGTTTTTTTAGAAATTGTTATTAATTTCTGAAAAGTATCATCATTTTCACAAACATCATTTAATGAAATTTAGAAGGTACTACAAAGATTATTTTTGTTCACTTTAAGTACTTTTCTTTTAGCGATGGTAAAAATTTCGAAATTAATATCATTATAATAAAGGCCATAATGTTATATCCACAAGATACTACGGTTCAAGGTTTCATGTAACAAATATTCTACAGACTATGTTTTTGGCAAAATGAGAAAAACGTGGAATTAAACGGGTTTTAAGTAACATAAAGGGAAAAATAAAACTATTGATGTGTAAGCATTTTAACAAAAATATTTTACAAATATCTGAAAAGCTCAGATGTGATTTTTACAAAACTTTATATAACAAGGAATATAGCACTATTTTCAGTGCCTTTATAATTATTAAGTATACTATCTTCTTCGGAGAAATACATTTTTGAGAAAGAAAAGATCATTTACATATATTTTCATAAATCTTCTCAATCCTCTTATGCTGTACGGCATTAGTTGGGAACTGTTGAAGAAGCAGTTTTATCTACAGCTTAAAGTTTTGATATGCGATTCTACCTTAATATGGTACCCAAATATATCACTGAAAAGAAGATTAGATCAAAACGTCAACAATGGTGTACAAAACATATTAAAACTTTCAAAATAACTCTTTTCAATATCCAGAGCATCTCTGCCTCGTTGAAAAATGCTAAAGTTTGTATTGACATAGAAGTAAATTCATCCCCGACAAAAATTGAGTGCGTAAAATGAGTAATCTTGTACTGAGATAAATGGAACGCCATGTGAATTCCAATTCTTCTCCAGACATGTCTGCTTCGCTCAAAGTAAAAGAAACCCACAAAGAGTCTCTTCAAGAAAAAGTGCGTTATGCCATGTAGTCCATGATTGATATTCCTCCATTCATGCATAATCTTTCACGATGGTGAACTAATGTAAGTTTAATATGTTTTAGGGACCGCCGAACGCGTAGTCCCATTGGTGAAGCGGTTTTGTACAATTTGGGAGCAACTCTCTTATACTAGAAAAACCTCTTAGCGATTACTGATGCCAACGACTAAGGTTCCTTTGGGCTATTATTGTTAGATAGTGCTTCTGCTTCTAGATTGTGTTCCGCGACGACTCTCTTTTTTTTTTCGTTGCATGGATTTGCCTTGCTAAAAAAAACTCCTGTAATGGACCAGTATGTTATATTTTTCTTCTCCGTTATACTTAAGAATTTCCGATTATATTTTTCCACTTCTAAAGCTAAATATTAGGAGAAGAAACATTTTAAATAGAATAAATAAGACAGAATTTTAAGAATAATTTAATTTATTTTTAATTCTGATATCGATGAATTCGCATGAAACGTTTTTTTCAGTTGGATAATACAGATGTTTGTTATAATCTCATAGTGATAATATTCTCAGACATTTACTATACAAACCTTTTTTAAAAAAAAAAGTTTTTTTTGCAATTTTTTCTTGTTTCGAATATATATATTTAAAAGGGAAAATATATCTTATATTTGAATTAAAATTCTTTATTAATAGTAATTAATATTTTAAGGCATATGTGATAAATATATATCTACGTCATATATATATATATATATATATATATATATATATACTACTTTTCTCTTATTCATTATATTCTAATGAGAGAAAAGTGGGAATTCATTCAGTTTTTTTAGTGTGTTCTGCAAAACTGAGTTTATGACGTAGTTATACATTATATCACACATATCTTAAAATATTATTATTTATTGTGAAATAATTTTTATTTCAAAAATAGAATATATTTTTTCGCATTATATTAAAGAAATATATGCGATTTCTTTTATCTAATCAAAGAAGAAATAATTTTTTTTTACTTAAAAAATTATAATAATTTTTAATATTGCCTTCTTTATATACATAATAACTTAGAACATGCAAACATTTAAACTAAGGAAATTTATTTAATATTAATTTTAATTTTAGAGGATTAGTTTTAACTGTAAAATTGAGTTCTATTATGAAAATGATTACAACTAGAATTAAATACATATTTACTATAGGTATATTATTTCTTTAAAAAATACAGTAATAATCATTATTTGTCTTAATACATTACACTCCCGAAAACCCGACCTAATGTAAGCCGAAGGGTGGTCGAGTTATATAGAATGCGATTAAAAAAGAATAAGTACGAGTGTTTCTTCAAAAAATATTTTACTGCACTTCTGTGCATTGCTTACTTAACCCGCGATCACTCGCGCGGGGTGTTCTGTACACCCCAGCAACAAGAAAATCCTCCCAGGATTCTAAAAAGAATGCGCAGAACCCCGATTTTTTCTGTAGCTGCACATTTTAGGTCATTGAACCGTCAGGCTTGATACAATCCCTCTTTCTCGAACGATTGGAATGTAATGACTTTCAAAAGTTTATCTGCGGGGCTGAGAACTCTCGCGAGAAGTAGAGCATTTGTATACAGTCTGCTCTGAATGTTTGAAAAATGATTAAAATATTATTTTTCTATACTTTCTACTATTATTATCTCATTAATTGTAAAATATATTTATTACTGGTATATACGTTTTACTAGTTTATGAAAAAATATAAAATTATGTGTTTTAAAATGAAAATTTTGTATGTTTAGTTTAAATTAAGGTTAGTCTCATTTGTATGCAATAAATTTAACAATTTTATTTGTAAAGCACAAAAAACATCTTGTACTTTATAAATATGTATCATAATGACTTAATTTTATTTTCATAATTAAATACACGTGATAAAAAAAAAGTTTGGGGTGTTCTCTACACCCCGCGAGTGACGACGGTAGCAAAAAATGGCGCGAGTGACCGCGGGTTAAGAATATAACAGAAAAATAAATTATCCAAAGACCTTTAAATAAAGGAAAAGTACGTACTTTATGAAAAAAAAAAACATGGAATATTTATTATATGAAAATGTAAACTGAGAAATACATAGTATACAGTAATTTACTTGATCAGACACACCTCAGAAAAATAGTTTGTGCAGGCATAAAGCTGTCTATTATGAAAATTAAGTAGCCGTCTTTGAAAAAACTTTCTACTTTTTTTAACGAAATGCGTAATGTCTTGCTGTCTTTGGTATTGTACTTTGCGTTCTGCTGCTTCATCACAAAGACGATAAAGGAGAAACAAGTTCACTACCAAAGCTTCATGTTGTCTAAAACACTGAAAGGTAGCCTCGAAAGAATTTAATCTTTCACTCTGTGATATTTTAGGAGTTTGTATGGTTTCCTCAATGTTAATGTCTTGGATATTTTCCGGCATTTTTTCATTAACTGTGACAGCAGCAATTATTTCTGCACCGTACATAATGTCTTGCTGGGTGCTGCAAGTCTTGGAGATTTTTGACTTGCAAGAGTGAGACCGAGTTATCCGGAATGCCGGATTATTGAGTGTTGAGGTTTTAGGACTTTACTGTACTTATTTTTAAAAAGATGGGAGTATTGCTTACCTTTGGTTAGTAAAGACAGAGGAGTTCCTGTTGCACCACCACTTTGCCTTCCATCTTCTACAACAATACAAGGGGATGTTCCTTCTAAAGCTTCATCCATTCCTCCAACAGCTGCAATAAAAGATAAATACTATAATGAAAAATGAGTTTGCAAAAAATAAAATGTAGTGCCCGTAAGCCTCATTTTGGGTGTTTGAAAACGCTTAAGGTATTTAAATACTTATTAGTACAACGACGTTTCAAAAAAGATGCCATTATTCACAGAATATAGTAATTGTTTGTATTAAAATTGTGGTAAAAATGTATAATATGTAACATTTCTATAGTAATGTAATATAAAATTGTACCATTATAAACGAATATATATATATATTAAAGTCATTCATAACCTCCAAAAAAATAACATAGATCAAAACTTTTTAAAAAGGCAATTAGGAAAACACTGAATGTCTTTAAATCGATAAGATAGAGATAGAGTATAATTATTAAAATAACAATAAATCATAATAAACCAATATATTTAAAAAATAATTAACGTTCATTAGCAGTCATTTAGAATTCATAATTTTTTTTATTGGTATATATATGAATAAGTAATGCATTAGAATAATATATATCAATATATAATATTTATCTCCAATATAAAGGGCTCGTTGTACGCGTTTCTTCATATATAATTGAACATGTTAGGATTAAGTAGAAAATATTTTACTCTCTTTATCGAGAAATTCAATTGTATTCAAATTATTTGTTAAATTTAGGACATTTTACCTTTCTATTAATATCACAGAATATAAAAATATTATGTAAACACTTTTTTATGAATTTAAACTACATAAATATTGTGATTAATATTATTATCAAGTTCTGTTCAAATTATATTAAGCCTTTTAATATTTCTCCAGATTTCAATTTGTTGCTTAAATTAATGGAATCAGAATATAAATTCGAGATACACACAGACTTGCCACAGATAATAATTGAAAAAAAAATGCTACAAATATTTTGTTATTTATAGCAGAATCCTATATGCAGGACCTAATATTTAGTCATTGTAATTGCTACCTAAAGTGTATTTGAGTTAAGAGCATGACATGATTTGAAAAATATTTATAATGTCCCCAACAATCTAATACTCTTAGTAAAATATGATTGTTCCTTTCTTTCCTTATTAAAATATATCTTTCCTTAGTAAAATATGATTCTCAATTTACAAATCATATAGAGGAATGATGTCTTTTTTATTTTAAATAATATACTGCTTAAAAATATTGTTAAATATAGATGCAATATAAAATTCTACTGGTGAAAATGTATAATAATATGTTTCTTCATATTTCTTTACCTAAGTTAGTGTTTTATGTTTGAAAAATTATATTAAATATAGCAGTGAATGATTCGTACATGCACTAAAAGGGAAATCCTGTATAGTATTTAACACAAAATGGAACAAAAATATTTTAAAAATCCGCATTGCGATGCATTTTTCTCCTGCGCCTTTTGAGAGCAACATTTTTACAACCCATTCCCAAAATAATCGAATTACTTATGAAAGTACATACAGCGTTAACAATTACCCTTTTTTTTAATGCTAAAATAAAGCAACCGTGACACGCATGTGATGCATGCCACCATTCAAGTGTATTGCTGACACTTTCAACGCTTCATGTAGCGAGAGCAGAACAGGAGGACTTAGTTATCTCAAAATGGAATGTGCAGCGAAAGAGACCTTTCCTCCGAGGAGAAAGAAAAAGGTTTTCTGCAGCGAGGCATCCCCAGTATCAAATTTATGCCTTCCTAATTTGAGTGCTATTCGCCCTCAGGGGCAGAAAGTGAAACGCAGAAGGAGCATATGCATTAATGATAAAGAAAAATTTCGCTATTAAAGAAAACTTTTACGGCAGCCTTGATGCTTTTATAGGAAGCTCCTTTGCATATTTTATGAGTGCAAGAACTTTTATCTTCTTATGAGATAGAATTCTGTGCAAGGGCAGGCGAAGGAGGGAAGAGTGAGAGATATATCCCGTGAAGGCTTCCGTGAAAATGTGAATAAAAGTTTAGTATTCTAAAACTGTTTGCGAAAAATTAAGTTTCTTTTAAATACTTGGGAGTGTTAGCAATAGTTAAAAAAAGAAGTGCAGTTAGGGGAAAAAAATGCATCGATAGAAATTTCTACACTAGCGTTTTAAAAATACACTTCATAATATGAAAGATGAAAATAAAAAAAAAAATACATGGAAATATATTCATGAAATATTCATGGAAAATATAATGTATGAAGTTTTGTAAATATCATTACATATTGTACTAATATATATTTAAAACACGATTTAGAGAAGATAAAAACAGGGAATTAAAAATAGAGATATCCGTAAGAGAAAGATTATTCTTAACCAAAATATAAACGTGAATGAAATTTTTTGTAAAGTTAATGGAAAAAAAATTAATTTTTTAAGTCCTTAAAAGAGCTAACAGTAGATATCACGAATAAAAGTATTTTTAAATCCAAACACGTAAATAGCATTTAAAATACGAAACTACACGCAGGATATTTTACAAAATATTCTGTAAATATCAGCTAGAATTATTAATATACTTAAATCACATTATTGCACTAAAGTTAATTTTTTGTTTATGCTGTTGCGAATCTGTGATAATGAATCAATAGAGGTCAAAAATCAGCACAACGTATGAAAAAGTTGGTACTTATATAAATTAATATATTCCTCTATTATGAAAAAAAATTTTTACTACATAATTATAAATCTAAGATTATGTTTAAATATGTAGTCAATTTATTTATGTAGTAATATTATTAAAGAAAGCTGAGATTAAGTTTTGAAAGCATATCTTGTGAAAAAGAGGCATATTATTCTTTTTTTCCCCTTTTTTTCTTTTATTTTGATCTTAGATTTTACATAGTAGTTTGCAATCAAATATATTCAAGGGAACAACTAAAATTTATTTTTTTAACATCGAAGATTTTATACGAAGTTGAACTTGAATCTAAGGAAATAGCATGCAGTTTCATTTGTAACGATTTTTCAAAAAATTAAACGAGATTTATGCATAGTTTAAAGTATTAATATTTGTGTTATTAGAGTGATAAAATAAACAAGACTTTATTAAACATGTAATACATTTCTTCAATGAAAACAAATTCAGGAAGCAAAGACATTAACAATTATTTAATTTTTCCCTAAAAAATATGTAGAATACTATTTTATATACGTTGTTTTGTTCTAATACAACGATTATTAGAATACCTGAACTGAGTTATTTTCAAAATTGCAATTTATTAACTTTTTATTTTACTATAGGATTCATGAAAATACACACATTACAAAATTGCATAAATTTTTATTTACGGAAAACAACTTTGGAAGTTTTCGAATTGTTTCATAATTGAATTATTGCATTTTTTAGATAAAATTGCAATAAATTATTTTGTATTGATGTATAGGGAAAAATGCACTTAACTGATTTAATTTAACTAATAAAATATTTGTTTTTTAATATATTGAGACTTTAATAATGTACAATTATGAAAGAAAAATATTGTTGAAGCACCTACATTTATCTGTTGTAGTTATTTTATTTATTAATAAGTCTAGGAACTGGTTAAATAATATGGTTTGCATCATTTTAAAGTTTGTTTTTTAATTAACAGCTTAGTTATACATAGAATCACGTAAATATGGATATAGTTAAAATGCAAATAAATAAATAAATACATTTTTTCATAAAACCTTTTTTTTTCTTTGTATGGCTTTTCATTAATTTTCTTTTCTACGTAAATTTTAACTTTTTTTACCAGAAAGTGAGTCATTATTATGCTTCCCATTGTTTCAATTGGGAGAGTAAAATACTTTGATTCAAATAGAAGCAAAATACCCTTCAACAAATATGAATAAATTTAGTTTTACTTTGATAAAATTCTTTTTAACTCCAATAATTATTTTTTAAGTTTCATCGTACTTTAATTTATTAATGTGGGCGGATTTTTTTTCTTTAAAAAAAAGGAATGTCATATAGATAAAAAGAACAAAGTATTCAGAGAATGTAGGAATTAAAAAAAGATTTTGCAAATTAATTTAGGAAACAAATTTACTTTTTTAAGTATATTGAAGTGAAGCATATGAAGCTGATTAAAACAATTTTTGAATGTGCTTCTTATACGTTGTAATATGCTTTAATTTGATTATACCTAAAGCTTCAAAATTTCATTAGCTTTATCTTTTTTTTGTTCGAAAAACAGGGAGATTCATAGAAGAGAAGAAAAAATACCTCTCTAACGAATATTTATAACTATGATAAATGTAATACTTAGAGGGAAAATATTCTTTAAGAACGTTGATATTGCTAATTGTTATTTTTTTATGTAGAGAATATTCATAATTTGTTTTATCATTTTCTTTGAAAAGAAATCAGAAATTAAATGCACCAGTTTTTCTTTCTTTGTTTAGTTTTTTGTTGCACGCTAAACTGCTTCCTGTTTTATATTGTTTAAATTATTTTTAAAGAAAAAAAATGGGAAATTAAATATAAGTTTTGTAAATAGAAATTTAAAAATCCTGTTTAGAAATATGAAAGAAAAATTACTACAGTTTACTTCTTTCTAACCCTCTTCAAAATTACTATGCATATGAAAGGTAATTCAAAAAAGTTGACAATTAAACTGCTTTTCCAGAAAAAAATATATATTATCAAAAACCGTAGAAGAAATAGAGGTGTTAACTGAAAATTAAGAAAAAAAAAAGAAGAGTAGAGAAAGTTGTTGAAAATAATTTAGCACTGTTGAAATCAAAAACTACAACAAAAGTATGTGTTGTTGACAAAGCCCTTAAGTTGTTTTTTTAAAATTTTATAAATAATATGCATATGTATATATTACTTTTATTATTACTGCACAAAAATAATTGTTTTTTTTAAAAAAATAATTTATCAAATGTATTATTTTATTATAAAATTTCATCGTTGGTTATCAAATGCAAATTTACTTAATTTTTCTAAAAACAGAATAAAATAAAATAACGAAATAAAAATTTATTTTCAAATTTTTAATTAATACTTTATAACAATTTCATTGCAAAATTCCTGACGTATTCAAACTCCTGTCTCCGAATGCGATTTGAAAAGTATTTATATGGTAGAAATTTAAACCTATTTCCATAACGTTGTTTTTAATATCTATTTTAAGGGTAAAATATATGAATTATTTTTTTTTAAAACTAAATATACATTTAATAAGTTTGAATTGGATTGTACTAAAGTCTGCTATAAAAACAATCTCTGTCTTAGAATATCTTCAATGTTTGACTTACGAAATCGTATGCGATGATAATATCTCGAATTTGTTTCAAGTTTACTTTATTAGATTTCAGTAAGCCGCTTGCAAAATATATAGACAATATTTGTTTTTCAATATCAAAGCTGCTCTTAAAAAATTGATTCATATTGCTAGAATAATTTTCATAATCTTATCAGTACTTTAAAATTGGCTCTAAAATTTCAATCTCTGTAAAGCAAATACATTCAACCCATTTCCAAACATGGTTTTTTCAATTATATCTCCCTACACCCAATCAATTTGAAAAGATTATGAGATTATAACCCTCTCCTATCTCAGTTTTCTTCGGAAGATAAACTTTCGCTAGTTCCTAATCTCACTATCAAGATGTAAATACACTTCCTGTTTTTTCCAACTCGGTGTCGTATCTCGCGATTTAATTCGCTAAGATTTTTTTTTTTACAAAAGATGAGAAGCAGCATTTAATTAAAATGCTTCAAGTTGTTTTCCTACTTCTTCTGTTCTTGGAATTTCTTACCAGGCTATTTTGGATTCTTCGGGTGAGTGAATCTACAGAACCTATGCCCAAGCAAAGAGTATGGACTAAGGATAGCTGATGTTTGCTTAGCATTTAAAGTATTCAGAAAAGGAAATTAAAAGGTTATATTGAAAAATTGCTTGAGAAGTGTAACTGAGTGTGGAATACGTTGAGATCCGTTTACAATCCTTCTGCCTTTTGGTTTTTAAATTAAATATTATATTAAACTCTGAAAAGTCAATATTGATCGGGAATTACCCCTTGAGTGTTGTGTGATGTGCGTTGGTATGTTTCAGGAAATGAAAGAGGAATTCATACTCTTGGAAATCTGAACTTTAGAAGTGTACTTCAGAAAGGTAGGGCTAGCTTTGTAATGTTTGGGATGAGACCGTGTATATAATGGGGTAATGATATATTATGTTACTCCGGCTGTTGATAGAAATTTCAGTTGGTTTAGTGATAAAGGTAAATATAGGTTATCTGCTTATGATTACCGTATATTTCTGTGTATAAACCAAAAAAATTTGGAAAAAATTGTAAGTTAAAGCAAGGAGTCGGCTTATACACAGATCCACTTATCTCGAAAAAAAGGGAGAGAAACATAGTTTAGGAAGAACGTTCTTTTTTTTCTCTTTTTCCGTTGGCCACGTGCTGGCGAATTTAATATTTTAAATATTTGAGTATTTTGAATGGAACTTTTATTCTTAAAGAAAAATAAAAGAAATCACAAAAATGCTTTAAAGTTACTATTTCTGAATAGTTCGTAAAATTCCCATTCACTCATTGAAAAGTCTGAATGCATATGCTTATGATGTTGCGGGCCTTTTTGCTAGAGTTTGAGACATAGATCGATGATCGTGTTCTATATACAAACTTCTAAGCAAAATTTCCAATTTTACAAGAAAAAAATGATACAGAGAGTCTGATTAGCACAGACAGTGTACAGGATAACATGTATGGAAAAAACATGTTAGCTTCACAGAGGTCTACAAGGAATAAAATTATCGACATTGGCATCTGGCATTTTGCTTTATTACAGTTTGTTTTGAAAGTGTTCCATCGCTTGCAACTGTTTTGCTCTCATGGACTATTTTTAAAAATTACAATGATCTGAATTTTTCTCCAATTCGGTTAACACACCTGTTTCCAATTTTGGGCAAATTTTTGAAGAAAAAACAAACTTTTGGCTTAAAAAAAACGGATCGACATTTATTCGGAAATATATGGTATTCAAAAACTATATATATATTTATAAATCAAAGTAGTGCAGCAAAATACTAAACAGACTAAAAAGAACACAGTTAAATATGCTAAATTTCCTTAACACTCAAAAGATTATTTTCTTCAAATAACGAATATTTAAATTCACACATAATCCTTTTTTTTACTTTACAGAAAATGTATTACGCTTATATTAATAGAGTAAAATATTTAAGAATGGTTATAAATTATTTCATTAATTTTTGTATTATTTATTTCATAGCAAAAAAAAACTACATAGCATTTGAATTAATGTGCTTGAATTTAAAAATTAGAAGACCATCTATTGAAATATTACATGTATTAAATTCAGTTTGAAAGGGACTTATAAGGAAGCAAAAATTTTAAGTCCGTTTTCTCTGGTGGCAATATATTAAAAATGCTTAAATATGAAGAGAAAAAAATAATTTTTACCATGAATTAAAAATTAACTTTATTGCACTAATCAATACAAAATTCATATACAAATTTGAAAGACGAATCTAAGTTTGCAATAAATTATAATTACATGTACGAAAACGCTAAAACATATATAACCCCTATAGAGAGTTTAAATTTAGGGAATTCTGAATGAGAAAAATCGCATATGACATTGTAAAAATTTTCTTTCGGTAACGTCAAACTTTATTATTTATTGCTCAATTTTTTTCCTGAGAGAACACCGTTGTTGCTCTCAACGGTAAAAGAGATACTGTAATAGCAAACAACGAAAACCCTTTAGGTAAATGTTTACGGCTAAATTTTTCTTTTCTGAAGATGCTATAAAATCCTCTGATCGCAGCGTTATGGTGACAGTTACTGGCAACAATTTTTGTTTTCTCACCAGACTTTAAGAAAAATGTACGAAAAATAAAGGAGCATAAAGGGACACATTCGAATACAGAATTTATAAATGATGTTATTGTAATTCGTGCTTAAAATGTGCCGCAGAATAATTCAATATTATTTTGGTTATGTAGTTGTAAATAAGGAAAGACGATTCTGAATACGGGAAATGAGCTTTTATTCATAACTAATAAAAAGTATGTCATTTGTGCTTATATAAAATAGTTGAACAATATTTAATGTTATGTATATAAATTTGCTTGTACTTTGCAGTAAAAATGAACTATATGCTACAGAATTGAACGGTTTACTGGATTTAACAATGCGTACACAGCCAAATTAAAAAAAAACCCAGTTATAATAATAATTGAATAATTCTATTTCGTGTTTAGGATTGTTGATAGTTATTTTACTTACAACTCATATTACGGAGGAATTTATTTTCAAAGAGATAGAATTTTATTAATCTTCATAAACAATCAAATAAAATAGCTTATAATTAGTTTCTGGGTGTTATACTTTTGTGAGCCTCATAAACTATTAATTTATTAACGCAATTTATATTATTTAATACTTTAAACTCATTAAATGCCATTATTATATATTCAATTATAAGTTTAATTCACAAGTCAATTTTCGAAAAGGGCTAGCCAGTGCTTGCGTATATCTAAGTTCTAAATAAATTGACTATTTAAGTTTTAATGTTTTAAAATTGGTTAAAATTGAGCAAGAACATTTCTGCCATCTAACGCTAATTTCTACCCCCACTGGAATGTCAGATCGAAGATATTCATTATCGCCAGAGGGTGGGGTTTTGGGGTTTCAACACTCTCCTCGACGTTTTCTTCTAAGTGTTTTTTGCGATGTGACCCTCTCCCCTCTATTTGAGAAATGTGTATGTCACTGCTAAGTGATATTGTTAAAGTTTTCACACACACACACACGCACACACACGTTATAACGGAGAGAGGGAGAAATATTACCAATTTCTTAGTGAGTTATAATTCTCTTACACGTAATAACCTAACCCACACACACAATTGCGAACAATGGTCGGAAGTCAGATCTGTTTAATTGGGTTATTTGATAATTCTTAAATTTAAAAATAAAGTAGATATACAAAAAAAAAAAAAAACATCCTAATTTGATCAGATAATGGAATGAAAATTGCAGAGAATTTTTATTAAGTACCAGCTATGAAACATTGAAATGTAAATAAGGACATAATATAAGTATTTGCTTTAAAGCAAATGTTTGTTATACACAAGTATAATCCAATTTAGAATTATTTAATAATAATTTGGAAATATCTAATTTGCTTAACATTATAGATTAATTTTAAATTCTACGTGCTGAAATAGTTTTTAACAAAGACAACCATTTCAGAGGAAAGGCCTAATTTGAACAAAATTATTTGAAATATGTATAGAAACAAATATCACTTACCAGCAAAATATGCAACGCATGCAGATAGTATTACTGCCACTACAGTAAGAACAATAGTAGATATTTTCCATGTACATTTCCTGCTACAATTTTTCCGAAAGTGGAATCTAGATGAAGCCATTGCAGCTGAAGCTGAAAATGCTGAAGTTGTTGCTTTAAAAGGCCTTCTTCCTCCAGTTGTTGGAGGTGCTGTAGGAGGCTGAATCAGCTGAGGGTTCACACAATTTGTAATTGGAACCATAGGTCCAGTAGTAGAACTCGGTGTGCTGCAGAATACTGGTATGGGATTACTGTATGTTGCTCCAGTGTTACTAGATCCCGTACTGTTATTGGTAGTAGCAGAAATAGTTGTTGCTACTGTTGTCGATGAGTGAAGACTACCTGTAGGTAGCTCTTTAGCTGGTAGAACCGGACCAGTGTTAGAGTTTGCGTCTGCTCGAGGTAATGGTGTTGGTTGCTGCGGTGGTGAATATATCCTGAAAAATAATTAATGACAATCAGTAAAATAATGCTGCTTAAAAATATTCTTCGATTTCCCAAATTGACTAACTTCACCAACACATGTTAAAGCTATGAGTATATATTACATGATAGATACATTACTAATAGTTATACATTAATTTTTATTTCTTAATCTAATTTAATGAGACATGGTCAAGGGATTATTTAAAAAATGTCAATTAGAATAATTTTAGTGTTTTAAGGTTTTGTTTTAAATTTTTTAAAGATCATTAAATATTTTAAAATAACTTCAAGAAAATATATAAATTTCATTTTTTCAATTCCTACTATTAGCTCACACTCTCTATTTATTTATTTATCTTCATGGAATTTTCAATCGTTAATTAAATACATTTTAAAGCTCTCAATTGAGCTGAAATTTTATATGCATGATTATTTTGCATGGCAATACAATAATTTAGTTATCATTAATAAAAATTAATTGATTAAAACTAACGATTTAAATAATTACAAATACATCCTCGTTGGTATTATTTTTCTTTACTTAGCGAACCTTTTGGCGACTTGTGTCAAAACTTGAAATAGGTTTTTTTCCCTCACGTTTTAAAGCAATCAGTTGAGCTGAAATTTTATATATACGATTGCTTTGGATGACAATACGATACTTAAATGATAATGAATAAAAATTAATTACCGCTTAATGTTGTGATTCTGCCCTATGTATATACATATTTATATTAATTGTAACTATTTAATAAAAAGTAGCTGAAATAAAAATTTTCTTTGTTGATCTTAGTAGGAATTGACTTAATTTTTTTTTTATATTACTTCTTTCTTCTTACTTTTCTGAAGAATAACCAGTAAAATAGTATTAATGATTCATTTGTTCGTTGAAAATAATCAATACATTCTTTTCACATTATTTTTATCCAAGTCCGAGAGTTAAACTTCAAATTATATTGAAAAATATTTTAATTGCTCTCGCCTTTCTCGATTTTTGATGACAACACTAGAATTTCTGAAACAGATGTATATTTATCATTTAAATCCCTGTAGCTCTCCCTACCTTGGTATCTTCTCAAACCCCTTTATCAGTGTATCTCTACTCAACAAAAGGCATGCTTAGCAACTTTCGAGTTTGTAAGCCTAATAATTCAAAACAGGGATTTATTGTTAAACCTAATGCCCCCTTTATTTCCCTTGGGAGTCGATATTCGTAAAATTTGTTGTAAGTGTATCACCACTAAATAAAAAAGTCATATTTTCCCAATCTCTCAGCCGTGGGTGTACGAGTTCAAAAATGGGAATTTTGTATACCCTTTCAATTTCCCTCCTTTGAAGAAGTTGATTTCCACAACACCTGTTCTAAAGGAATCTCTTCTCAACAAAATTAACATGCTCACCAAATCTCAATTCTGTAAGCCTAACAGTTTTTTCTTGAAATCTGACAAAAATGGTATTTTTTATGAGTAGCTACGTGTTTTTTTGTGTGCTTTGTATTCTTCAATTCAGACAAGGGCTTAAATTCTTTTACTTTCCCAAAAAAATTCAAAATCATTAAAGGAAAATATAAAAAATATTTAACAAATATACAAAAATATCACAATCAAAGAAATAGCACAACAATCACGGTATACGAAATATGATATGTTATGTTTATTGAATGTGAGTTTATGATTTAGAGTTGATAGTTTAGAAAATATAGAGGGTATTATCGTTTACTACAAATTGATACTGGGCGGGTAAAGTGGTATCATAACTATTTTCTCGTGCAATTTCGTTTCATGTGAAAACTAAGAAAAAAAAATGATGATTTTTGGAGAAAATAGCAGAACATACAGAAGAAAAATTAGAGGGTATCAGTTACGTTCCGAAATATGATACATTATCTAATCGCTCACAATAACAGGAATGAAAAACCGAGCGAAACGTACTTCTCTTAACAGAAAACCAATAATCGGTCTACAGATAGACGTAGGACCGATGTTTTACTGTAGAATTTCTAAAAACACCATCTATTCTTGAAGAAATCCATTTCATTGTTCCTTTAAAAGAAGGACGATCGAACAAGAACATTAAGTCTGACACAGGCTAGAGATTCCTCCTATTTGCAGGAGAAGATGGTCAGAAGAAGGGGAAAAAAGAACTGAGAAAAATCGAGGAAAGTGAAACTTCAATAGTATCTCTACTGCTCCTTTAAACACGTTTTATCGACATTGACATTGAGAGGAAAAATGAGAGGTGAAAGAAGGGTAGATTTTCTTCTTTTTTTCTTTTCTTTTTTTTATTACTTCTGTCAAAAGTATATATATATATATTAATTCTATAAAAACGTGTGGTCAGTTTGAAATGAACAGGATTTTTTTAATGTGATTTACAACATATTATTCCTTTTCATGCATGTGTTAGATACTTCCCTTTTTAACCCGCGGTCACTAGTGCCTTTTTTTGTTACCGTCGTCACTCGCGGGGTGTAGAGAAAACCCCAAACTTTTAACACGTGTATTTAATTATGAAAATAAAATTAAGTCATTATGATACATATTTGTAAAGTACAAGATGTTGTTTTATGTTATACAAATAAAATTATTAAATTTATTGCATACAAATGAGATTAACATTAATTTAAACTAAACATACAAAATTTTCATTTTAAAACACATAATTTTATATTTTTTCATAAACTAGTATAAAACGTATATACCAGTACTAAATATACTTTATAATTAATGAGATAATGATAGTAGAAAGTATAGAAAAAAATATTTTAATCATTTTTCAAACATTCAGAGCAGACTGTATACAAATGCTCTACTTCTCGCGGGAGTTCTCAGCCCCCAGATAAACTTTTGAAGGTCATTACAATCCAATCGTTCGAGAAAGAGAGATTGCATCAGGCCTGAAGATTCAATGACCTAAAATGTACAGCTACAGAAAAAACCGGGGTTCTGCGCATTCTTTTTAGAATCTTGGGAGGATTTTCTTGATGCTAGGGTGTACAGAACACCCCACGCGCGAGTGATCGCGTGTTAAATTAAGTAGTTTTTACTCCAATAATAAAGGACTATACGCTTCTTTTTTGTGCGAATGGCAAATATATGAATCAGGGAAGAATTTGTTCTCGGTACAGAGCATCTAAAGTATATTTTGATGGTAGAAAATATGTATTAAAAATTCCACATCTAACATTAACTTAAAAGCAAATGCAAGAAATAAAGCAAATATTTTAACACCAATGGGTTTTTAGTAGTATTATCTATAAACTATGAAATTATTAATAAATTAACTGGAAACATTTAGTAGAGACGCACGTTATATTGGATTGAATTCATTAATGATTTACTCGTATATCCCAAAAGGTCTAAGGAATTATAAGAATCCCATCTGATATGTAGTAAAAGCTTGCTTCTTAATAACCATGGCATATATAAATTAATTTTCAATAGAAGTAACATATTTGAATTAAAGCAAAAACAAATTTTAAAATATGTATCAAATTAAGAAGTATTAATCCTAGGATTGAAGAATATTGAACAACTATGCCCACAGAAAGAAATGGTTTTTTAAACACAATACATGCGCGTAATGTGTAATGTTAAAAATTAATTATAATTGAGAGTATGAAACATTAATGGTAAAGTATCGGTAATATTTCTTTAAAAGCTTAAGAAAGATGTTTTGTTGCTCCGAAAATAAGAACAAAAAGTAATTGAAATTATTCTAGTTGTGGTAACTAGTTGCGGTGAATTGAAATTTAGAAGTAATATTTTCTAAAACAGTAAAATAAAATGTGTCTTACAATTGAGATTTTTACAAATATTACTATTATAATCAATAATGAAAATACCAGTAACAATTAGAATTCATAAAGTAAGGGGACTATGGATTTTATAACTCCTACTCTCATTTCTTCTTATTGTTGTACAATATAATTTATATATGTCTAGAATACTACCTGAAATTTAATTCATAAAATATTGTTTAACCTATAAAAGTTTTTTTTTAAAAAAAGAAACTGTAATTTAGCTTTCCAAGGATTGTGAATAAGATATTATTACACATGATACTCAGTGTTTGAAAAAAGTATCAATCTCAGACCATTAAAAAAGTAATAATTCGACTGCTTTGAATATAATGGAATGTATTTTAAAAATAGCCTTGCTTTCAGAATATAAGAACGTTTTATCTGTGAAACTTTTTATTCATGCACTTTTATGTTATAGCCTTTTAAATAATCTAAAGAAAGAATAGTGGTAAAACAAAATGTACTTAACCCTTACTGGACCTTAAAGTTGCGAAGAATAAATGTTAGTATACAACTGTATATTTTAGTTCGCTTAGGCTTAAAATAAATAAAAGTCGTAAGAAAAATAAATAAAAAAATGTAGTTTTTTTTGTCTATGAATGTGTTGTTTTATCATCCATTTTTGTTTTTATTTATTCAGATATATTTTATCATTGCACAAATCCATACTTAACTAATAAATTAAAATATGTGAAAACATACAGTAATATATTATTACATTACACCAGCGTTTCTCAAACTGAAGGGCTTGTCCCTTAGGGGAGGGTGTGTGAAATCCCCATGTGAAGAGAGCGAACATATTGAAAAGTTGAAAGTAAGAGATTTAAAATAAGTATTAATTTACTGAAAGGAAGCAAAACATATTGCATTCTGACATAGTAAAAAAATACACATTCACACTGATATAATTTATCTATAAATGTATCAGTACTGCACAATGTTTTTGATAAATAACGTGTTAATACTAAATTAATCAAGTTTGTTAATTACTAGTGCTTTCCATAGTCTCGTCATATACAAAACTTAATGCTTATCTTGGTAATTTGTACGGTTTATAATGAATGCTATATATTGTAGTTTTAGCATCAATGTACATTTTTATTGCATTCAATACATTGTTATAGTGTTAGGGGGGGGGGTGATGCAATGAAAATTATGATTGAAAATTGGGTCGCCAATACTGAAAAAGCACTGCATTATACAATACACTGAAACAAAGTATACGAATACAGCTCATGAATGTTTTGTCATTGTCGCCAATTAATTTGACACTTTTTTGCTTAACGTCTCCGTTTACGTAATGGCGTTTAAATCCGGTCTATTTTGACATTCTGTATAAAAAATTGCAAATAAAGTGACCAATTTGAAAATGGAAGGAATGTTTATCTTAGCCATAAATGGGTTAATGCAGTGTTTCTCAAACTGTGGAGCGCCCCTCCCTATATAGAGGGGCCAGTTAACCCTACAAGGGGGCGCGAGTACATCAAAAAGTCGGTAAACACACAAAAGATTATTTAAAAAAAAACATTATTAATTTACTGTGAAAGGAAGAAAAACAAAACACATTCTGACACAATAAAAAATAATACACATTTACACTAATATAATACATTCATAAATGTATCAGTACTGAACAATGTGTTTCACAATTAATTTAACAGTTAAGAACAAGATTAATAATTATGACATGGGCATGTCATAAAATAAAATACAAAATTTAATACTTATGGTTTATAATTAAAGTCGAATTGTAGCTTGATGTCAAAGTAAATTACTACTGAATTCAATACATTGTTATTGTATGGAGGAGGGTGATGAAAATTTTGATTGAAAATTGGGTCGCAAGTATAGGAAGTTTGAGAAGCACTGGGTTCATGAAAAAAATATCGAGTTTATAGCAGCTAGCTTTTTCGAATTATGTCTTCAAATTAACAACATCGATTGATTTCCGAAGCTTCATTAAACTGAAACTGCAGCTCTTTTGGTAGTAATAATAAATATTAAGATAAGCAAATCTTAATTCTCATTCTTCAGGACAATGCACCGAGAAAACGCTTAAAATTTACCCGTACTATATGTCTCTTTAAAGTGTTAAAATCCTCAAAATGAGTAGAAACAATATCAACAAAACTAATCTCATAAGCAGAGGAAGGGAAAAAAAGACGTTTAGAATTACAAGTGATGTAGAACAAAACTGAAAGAGTAGAAGTGCGGAATTGAGCCATTAATCTTTGATATTTCGCTTTTTTCATCGGTACATTAGTTTTCTTTTCTGTACTGTGTTTCCCGTGTCACATAATAACTATGTGCCGTAAACGCCAGATACAAATGGTACGAATTCCAGTTTCAGAAAGAAGAGAGCCCATCATACATGGTAACAGAAGAACTTTATACGAAACACAACGGCAGCTTAATCTTCAAGGAAATAACCTGTCATACCTGTAATCGGTCTATTGCGTTTTAAAATGTCTAGCAATTTAAAAATATAAGTGCATGGGAAAAAAACCCTATTTCTTTTAAGCCTTTTTTCTAGGATCTCAGGTTTAAAAAATGGCCAAAATTTAGAGTCGAGTTTAGAGGTAAAGACTGAAATTTCTTTGAAGAAAATGGTAGAAGTTCTAGCCTGCTAGGCTTGGTATTAAAAAAAATGTTGTTTTATTTTATTATAGTTATTTTCTTAGATCTTCTTTCATATCAGCTTGATCTTCAAAATGGGGAAAAAAAATTTGCTGATTTTTTTTTATCATTAAGAAAGACAGTACCTAAAAAGTTCTCCACTTTTACAGAAGTATCACCTTCCGAGATAGCATCAAAGTTATATTTAGAGATTAAAAATAAACACACTTTTTTTCGTAGTTTATACCTGATATATTTTATATATAGCCCTTTTATTTTATTTCAAGAATTCAATTCTTTTTTTATCGAAACTAATAAATTTTTTAGGGGAACAAGTTTCGATCAAGGTTTTAGTTGCTGAAGCTAGCAGTTTAATTCTTTATACTTAAGTATTTTTAGGGCATTTATATCAAATAAAATCTAGATAGTAAGAATTGAATATAAAATGAAAATTTAAATTAGAATTTATCTGCATTTTGCTTTTTGTTTTTACCGGGGCACTTAAAGCAATATCTTAATATAAACTTCCGTACAATTTCGCATCATTTTCAGAGGCTTATTTAAAATGTCGAGACATGATTCATGATTATTTATGTATTTGCTACAATAAAAGTAAATTCCTTTGTACTCGAATATACATATAAATATGTATAATGTTAAGCAGCTTTATAATTAAAAAATATTAAAAATGTCTTCATTTCTCAACTAATTAATTAAAAAAATATTTAAAACGTAAATAGGGCTGTTGGATGCGTGAAAAGCCTGTTATCTTTAGATCAATTTTTTAATCTCAAAAAGGAATTTTTTTTTATTGCTGATATTTTTTTTTCCTAAGAAGAATCCAATTTTTCTTTGAATTTATTTTTAGTTAAAAGTTTACTTTTATGTAGTATTTATATGCAATTTTAAAGGATGGGTTCTTGGAGAGAAAAATTTAGGAAGGACTCTGAATCATCATTTTAATTATATAACATTCTTTATAATGGTACATATTTTAAAAAATAATTTTTTTTAATATCATATGAGTCTACTATTGTTTTCAGAGTATTATATTTCATCCAAATTATGAATTTATAGTTGAAAAAAAACAGATTTATCTGATATAAAACTTCTTTTACAAATTGTTATTCTTATACCACATGAAAATTTAACAATTCATATAATGACGAAAAATCATGCATTTAGTGAAGATTCTGTACTGCCATGAAGTATTATAAATGTAATATGCTGAATGGTATGTGTCATGATGTAATTTGAATATACTACTTTACTTTTTGAAGATAGTTGTAGTTGCTTTTAATCGTTATAGTTCTTTAACTTTTTAATAATCATTTAAGTAATTTTAAATCAGGAATTTAAAATCATTTTAACTTTAAAGTTTACAACATTTTAACAATATAAACTTTTTATTTTTTGGGTATTTCTTGTGCAAGTGAAAGGACTGGGAGTGATAAAATTTAAATGGTGAGAATCATTATAATCAATTTAATCTTCTTTATATGATATATAACAATGATTTGATTCATCAATGTTTCGCAAATTCAAGCCGAAATTTCTGATAGCTTATTTCATGCATAAGTTATTATTTTTGACAAAAAAATATTTTTTTAAAAAATTTTATCAAACTATTATTTTTCACAAAAACATAAATTTTATAAAATTATTCTTCACACAAAAGTAATTTATATTATTTTTTTTTTAAATTTTATTGAAAATTTTTTTTGCAGCATTAATAATACCTTACAATGATGAATAAATTAGTGTAAAGTAGAACTTTTAAAATTATATTTTAGAAAAACCAACAATTTTTTTTTTTTTTTGAATTTTTAAAATAGCTTTGATTCTAAAAAAAATACTAGTGCATTTTAATAATTTGATATTTGAGAGAAAAATTATACTCATTTATTCTGTATTAAAAAATTGCAATTTCTTTAAAAAAATGCATTGCTATGCTTATATTTTCTTTCTCTTACCTTTTACTCTTATTTATTCTTGCTTCGCAAAATTTTTTGATTTCTTCAAATTAGGGAAAGGAAATAAAAATAAGCATATTCTTTTTATAATTCCGCGTCGATGGAAAATCTAATTTCTAATCCTGCTTTACATTTCAAAATGACTTTATCATACCAAATGTATTTCTTTTGATCTACACATTTAATTTTGTGTTTTACACATGGGAAAAATGAATTGTAGAATAATTTAAGTAAATATCTAAAAGCGAAGTATTATCGAAACATATGTTTGAATTTTTCTTTTTTCCTCTTAACAGATGTAAAGCAAATTATATAACTTATTTTACGTCTTTGCCTTTTTTTAATAGCAATATTTAAAAAGGAAGGAAGTTTAAGCCAATTTTATTACTTTAAATGTTTTTATAATAAAAAAGAGGGAAATTGGAATGAAAAAAATATTTTAAATCTTTTCTGCATAAGTGTTTTTTATTTCTTCTTACTTTCTTAACAAATCAAAAGTATATGTAAGATTTATTCTGATGTTTAGATTGCTTTATTATTTACTATGATATTGCAAATAAATTCATGTTTCATTAGTTTATTTATGTTTATTTGAATGTGCTTTTATTATTTGAAAATATTTAACTTTAAATTAACTCTTTTTAAATAATTCTTGGATGCAGAAATATATATTTGAAGTCTGTTTCATTTCCTATTTATTTAGTCTATTAATATTTTTTGGAACTTACTGAATTTTCAATAACATAAAATTAAACTGTCAGTATTTTCATTCCAATGTAAATTTAAATGTACCATGTAATAAAATTTTCAAAAGAAATATTTATTGCTGTATAATATATATGTGAAGATTCGCTGGAAGCAAGTAGGAGTTTCGGGAAACAGTTTTTTTAATCGTTCATTAAAACAGCCTTCAACACCTTTAGTTGGAGGCAAACCAACGCCAACTGCGTCGATTTTTGATTGGATTGTATATTTATTTGAATAACTGCTAAATAATTTATTTTTAGCTTAGGTTTTGAATGGAAAGTAAGGAGTAGGAATTGAAAATGGAATGATGTTTTTTCAGAAAGAGTTAGCTATTTAATTTTTACTCGAATAGTGGGGAGGGAAAATAAATGTTAGATGGGAAATAGAATTTCGCTCGGGTATTATATTAATTATCCTTACATATGCAACCAACTCGTTTCTTACACATTTTTTTTACACGATTTTGAAAGAACTTTGTACAGGAAGTTAAGAATGTATATATTTTTTATTTTACACGACTTCTTTTCTTCCACGAATCACAGAAATCTAGAAATTCGTCCTTTTTGGATGAGGAAGATTTGATTGGAAGTTATGACAGTTAATTATAATATAGAAGTCGATAATGACGAAGGCGAAAGAGAACTAAGCTATTAACAGCTTATTCCCCCCCCCCGCCGGCGGCTTGAAATTTGGTATAAGTATGGAACAAGATTCATTTACTCATGAATTTGATATAAAGTCTGCATTTAAGTGTCCACGTAATTTTAAGTTTTGTGTAGAAGGATATGAAGAATTATACAGGCAACTTGAGAACCCCTCCCCCCAAAAAAAGTAGTCTTTAATAACAGATTTTAAAACAATTATTTATAACTAGGTCATTAATAACGAGTGAGCTTCTTCATTTGAATCAAAACCGACAGTTGCGCTACACATTTCTAACACATCTACTGATGATAGCATTTTTCATTTTTGATTCTGTTTGCAATAAACGTGCACGCTTGCTATCAAGTAGAGATGAAAATTTGTTAATTAAAAGTTTATTCCTAATTTCAGTTTGAATTTTTATAAGTGTTGTTTACACTTATAAACTGAATTTTCAGTGTACCCTGAATTTATTTTTTTCGTAATAAAAATGAAATGTGTTTATTTTATAAATATGTAACATAAATTTCATTATTACTTTTTTTTGCATGTTTGCACGGTTTTGGGGAAAATATTTAGATATTTTTCACCTTAAACATTTTTTTAAAGTTGAAAAACATATCTCCAAATTTACTCTACGTCGCATGTATTTTTTTTTACACGTTAGTTTTTGTACTGTTTTCTTCAGAACGTATTTATCGAGTAAAAATGAGTTGGATGTATATATTGGTCAATTTTATATAATTTACCGTAAACTAATTTCTTTCTTGATTACAAATTTAAATTAACCGTTGTTCTCAATTTTCATAATTCAGAGAATGATTTTCAAAAAATTATTATAGTTCATAAATAAGCAAAAAAAGATGTTAAAATTACTTCCAAAACATCTGTTTTGTACATAAATTTAATTTCCTCTCATGTAACGAGATCTATTTTATTAATTTGTTTCCCTGAATGGAAATACAGCTTCACTCTTTCCCTTTCATCTCTTATATCTTATGTGCCAACCCAACTTCTCGATAATAATAAAGCCGCCGATGGCAATGATGACGATGATGGTGTTGCAGATGATATAATCAGTCACTTCGGTCGCTTAATGGTATCTTGATTACCTTTCTATGAAATGTCTTTCAAGCTTTTCTTTTAATCTAAGGGATCACAGATTTATAAAGTCAGCACACCTAGTCTATGTGTCTAAGTAGGTAGACATTGCCTAATAATTATAATGCTATTAATTCTGAATTTATTGGGTAAAAAGTGTGTTCCAGTATTCACTAGTTGAGGATATAAATTGAGCTATTTTATAAAGTTTGAAAGTGTAAATGAAAATTTACTTTAAAAGAATAATAGAAAAATGTTGTAATATGTCCAATCTTATCTTAGTTAGAATTTCAGTAATTTTTTTTTCTGATATGATACTGAGAAATATACATTAATATTATTTAATATATAGTATAAATGTGTCATTTCCCCCCTTTCGTTTAAGGATATTTTGTAGCTAATGTTTACGTGTGCGTGACTGATTCATGTCGGATTTTTCTTTTTTGCCCTCCATATTTTACTTTTGTTTTGCTTTGAACAATACTTTTTTTCTGCGAAAAGGAAAAATTTTTATGTGACAAATTATACGTGGCAAGAATGTTGTGGATTATTATAATTATTAAATATTTGCAGTAGCTGTGTGTGTGATAACTTGTCAGTGATTGTAAGTAATTTGTTTCATTCGAATTTAAAACTAAACTCCATCTTAATTTTTGGTTTATAAGATTCTGGTTTTTATATAGTGTCAATATGGGGTTTATCTTATTTCATGTAACTGTTTCGAAGGTAAAACTTCTTGAAAAATACATTTAACCAATATGAAATAAGAATTAAAAATATTTATCTTAGTTTGAATAAATAACTTCATAACTTCATAAATAACTTCATTCACTCTCTACTGAGAGGTAAGACAAAAATAGACTCTTACTTATTTAAGAACAAGTATTATGAAATTAACACACGGTGAAGTATAAGATATAAAAATTTCTATCGAATAATTTGCATTACTAAGCATTAAAAAACATTTGGCTTTAAATAAAATTCCTGTAAGGTTTATGCTAGTGGTTACTGACTATACATCTTTAGGAATTCGATTCATTTAACAACACATTTGAATGTAACTAAGAGTATCAATAAGTATTAATCTCGAAAAAAATATGAAGTTAAATCGAGCTCTTTGCATGTTTGTTTATAAAAAAATCAGAGACTGGATGTGAGCTAATTTGGAGAAAAAATTGAATAATTAAATTTATATATTAAAAATAAGAGAATACCTCAAAACAATTCCGTTATCTTTTTAGTATGTGAGTTTGTTTAATATTGCTATTTTTTGTATAATTAAGTAAACACATTGCTCTTCTTTTAATTTTTTTCCCTTATAATTACCCTACCATATTCCGTCTGCGCATTATTCAAAATTAACATTATATTATTTTTAGAAGATAATCATATAACAATCGAAACATATATATATATATTTTGATTTATTACAATAATCTCTAAAGAAAATATTCCAAGTCTGAAACGTGAATGAGCAAATATCAAAGATATTTTTGATGAATATTATCAAGTTATGTAATCCTAGAAGAGGAATCGGAATAGTTCAAAGATGATAAATTATTCCTAAGAACTTACTTAAAAATGGTACGCGGACACAAACCTTTAAAAGTTTTAAAGAACGTATAACGTGGATAAAAAAACACAATTGCCCTTTGAAAGATACTTTTTAATGTAATTTCATGCACAAATTTGCTTCTGTGTTATAAAACTGTCCATTAAAATTTTAAAATTTTTTCCAAAAATTTATACATATTATGTTACCAAATACAAGGAAAAAATCCATTTAAATCTTAAATTATTAATGCGTAAGAATTTTTTCATTAATTTATTCTTTTCTTCGACAATCAGCTCACATTCTTGAGCTGTTTTAATTCCTTCTTTCTCAGTTCCATCAAAGTGACAGGTTGAAGTTTCGCCTTCTAATTCGCGTAATCACGATATTTTCGGCCTCGAAATTTCAAAGATAACGCTCACACACAGAAAAAAAGTTCATTTTTTTTTTTATCTGTAAAAAATTTTTTTTTTTTGCCCTACTTTACGTTCTCAATGGCAGTGCTAGATTTTTTATTGTATAATTGGAAATGGTTTACTTTCAACTAGTTTCATTTTAAACTATACTTATATTTTTTTATACACACGACTCTGTTGAATGAAAAAATAAGCTTTTTTATTAAAAATTATGCAATCGTTAACGGGTTAATAGTATCAATCTACAAAAAATTATTTTTCACTTTAAAAATAAATGTCAAACAGATCATCAAGATTCTAAATTAGAAATATATTTAAATGTATTTGTATCAATATTAACGAATTAATATATGAAATGCAGCACTCCAGTTGAATTTACTGCTAAAAACGATCTCGCTTTTTTTTTTTTTTTCAAAATGTAAGAAAAAATACAGCAATAAAGAATGAATAATGTAAAATAAAAGAGCTTCGCACATAAAGTATAATTATTAACAGATCTACCTCTTTTTAATTACAGAAAACCTTCCTATTAAACACCTCATTAAGGGCAAAAAAAAAATGAACCATATTTTTCACCACATTTCTCTTAAATCATTTGAATAAATATACACCCCGACAGTCGTTCTTTTTTAATTAAGACCTCACACACACCCATGAATATTGATAAATACATACGACAATTTTTTTCAACACACAGAGCCATCACATCCATCTTTCATGCGTCATAAACTTCACCCTCTCTTCCAGATACCTCTCCGCACACACGCACTACCCCAGAACTTGAGCATGCTAAATTATTCCACCGCACACCTTCGATCCTGGTTCTATATTAGCGACGATACGACCATCCCCCAATTCGTCGTAGAAGCGCCATCCTTGAATCTGTTTTGCCGCTTATCACAGCAACCACCCATCTTTACTTCTCTTTCTGCATTCAAAACTTGACTTTATGGCGACGTATATCAAGTCACGGAGATATATCCGCCGAATACCAAATGGTAGATTACTGCCTTACCCCTCTTCTTCAGGCAGTGGGAAGATGGTGCAATGGGGAGTTGCTTTTGTTATGTATACTTGACGGTGCGACTCTGAATGCCAAATTAAGTTATAAGCTACGAATGCTATATTTAAAGTCGTTGCCCCTTTACGTGAATGTGGGTCTTTTTTTTTCCGGAGAGTCTCTTCTTTTTGAGATATACATTTCGCGCCTTTTGGTTATGAGAAATGGGATATTTTAATGGTTATGGCTTTGGGGTCTCAAGAGGATTTATCTGTTCTTCCCACCCTTAAAGGTACTGTTCATCTTTCTCTGAGTCATTTCTTCTGCAGAATTTTTGGAAAGCCCT
Organism: Trichonephila inaurata madagascariensis; assembly: GCA_019973955.1. Lineage (NCBI taxonomy): Eukaryota > Metazoa > Arthropoda > Arachnida > Araneae > Nephilidae > Trichonephila > Trichonephila inaurata. The sequence goes on along the minus strand of BMAV01008782.1, from coordinate 740,702 downwards.
TTTAAAAGTGTACACGTTTGAAGGAAAATATTTTAATTAATTTTGCTTTGAAATTGATTATACTGCATGTATTTTAACTTTATTTTTATTTATTTATTTTTTTTTGCATTTTGGTAAAGGTAGATTTTAATGTTAATTAAAACTTTTTAGAGACTAAAGGAATCTAAGATAAGAATTTATTTAAATATACAAATAACAATTTTCTTACAATTTTATGATCTGAATGCTTGGGAAAAATATAAGAAACCAGCATTTTATTGAAATAGTAAATGAAACCGAGAATAAAACAACATATTAAATATCAAAAATTAACAGTATTTCAGTATCCCCACCCAGATGTACCAATGCATGCGCGCGTACACACACACACACAGTGCAGCACAGTCCTGATACCTACCGTAAAATTCGGTGTATAATGTGAAACCGTAAGTTTCAATCTAATTTTTCGTGTTAAAAGTGGGTGTTATACGCCGGGTATAAACGATAGCTTTAAAAAAAAGGAACATAGAAAAAAATTAGACTTCTACATATATAGAAATACTGTTTTTTAAAAGAAAAGACATGAACTTAAATGAAAACAAATCTAGAAGTCAGTAGCGTACACAAAGCTGGAGGGAGAGGAGTAACGGGTCCGGACCCAGTCCAAATATTTATTTATTATTATTTTTATTGATTATAATCCTATGTATGTAGTATATAAAATTAAACTTAGTATTTGCAATTAAAAATTTATTTCAATAATTAATGCTAATTATGTATTCAATAAGTGAATTTTTACTGTTTCTAAGTACATGCTTGGAAGCGTATTGGGGTATGATACGAAAAGCGTATTGTAGTATGACATCCTTGACTCCCACACCCCATATCCTTGAAAAATTCCTATGTGGTGTGTGCCACTGCTATAATAAAATGTTTTCTCTAAAACTTGGAATAATACTTCGAATAAATGACTTCAAAATATAGGAGCATTACGCTCATACATTTCAGATTCCTTCATAAAAAATGGATGGTGCGAATATACCTAAAAAATTAAAGATTGTGGCTTGAAGGTATAGATGCGCGTTATACACATGATGTTACGGTATATATTATGTATATCTATAGCTTAAGCACGAATTTTTTAGTTTGTTTCAACATAAAATATTCTCAAGGTATTGAAAAAACACATTGTATGTATATTTCGATCTTTTAACTCTAAGGTATTTAACTGCTTAAGCTTCTGCGTATTCCGCATACTTAAATAAATAATAGAAATCATGAAGTGAATTTTTTTTTAAAAAAATAACAAATTGTTACTTTTAAACATTTTACCGTTTATTAAGTAGATAATTTACTTTTTTCAATACAATTTCTTCACTATATTTTGCCTGGTATTTTAATTATTTAGAATGTGGTAGTTTATTGCTTAAGATTATAAGGCCTTCCGTAAAATTAGTAGTGTTTCCATAAAACAGCGTTTTATTTATCCTGATAAATTTTTCTTCTTTTACTTTTATAACCATTTTTTGAAATAATCCTTTCTTAGAACTTAATAAAGAGTTCATGAGACTTCCATATTCTAATTCAAAACAACGTTCCAAAAATATTTTTTAAAAATAATGTTAAATGCAATATATTAGTTGTTATTTATAGAAAAGAAACTTTTAATGCTATAAATAAGTTGAACATACAGTAATTATTCTTGCAGAATCATTTATTGCACGCATTTTTCTTTATTTTTGGAACATTTTTATTACTATACTTAAAAACATCCTTAAGAATCAACTTTTATCTCCAATTTTTTTATCACCCCAATGACATTTTTGATGATTTATCTATTTAAAACCGTAGATAAATAAATTGTTTCGCGTTACATGGCAATATGGATTACATAGCATGAGTATATATCCATTCAGTTTTCGGTTTTGATTGTTGTAAAAAGTTTTACAGGAAGAATATTTTATCTGGTTGCAGTCGTTGAAAGGATGAGACTTCATAGTATTTTAAAATCCACATTTTACTGAAGATCCCAAGCATAAAGGGATAACATGAACAACAAAAACTGTGCAAGCAACCGAAAGGATAAATATGATCTTTCTTCGTTCTGGAGATCTCAGCTTTTATAGCTTATTCAACCGGAAGCTTTTAGAAGCATAGGATTTCTGTTAAGATCTTCTGTGATTGGACAGAATACTCAAATATGATGCAGTGTGTATCGTTTTGTTTTAAAAGACATAAACGTGGCAGTTTTTTAAGAGATAATGATGTGGTTAACTGTATATTTTTCGTTAGGCGTGTAAGCTAAAAGTGAATTTCACGCGAAGTCTTGAAGGGTTCAAGACCATTATGAGAATGAAGAAAATTCCTTCCAGAGATATTTTAATTGGTGAATTATTACATAATTATGCATCATTTCACTGTGGTTAAATTTCTGGATGTCCTACCTCATTGCAGGGGTAGTCAGTATTCTAATTTGAATACATAAATTTAGTAATTGATAAAACAATCAATAAATAATACACGAACAAGTAAATAGTTATAACTTTATCATTATAATGATCCTTTAAGCTAGAAAAAAAAATGCTTTATAAACCTATGATAATTTACCGGGAGCTTATAAAATCTGATTATCTTTTATGTTGCTGGATAGAAATTTGGAATTTTATTGAAAAAAATAACTAAACCAGCATTTCTTGCTTGATATGAGAACAATTCCTATGCATTACCAAATAACTTACGTCATCATAAATCTTGTTGATACGTTTTTAATATCGTTTCTAAAGATATCGCTCCTAGATTAAAATCCTGATGTAATCATTAAACATCATTAGTTTGTTTACTTTCGCGAGGTTACAGGTATATGAAAAAAGCAAAATCTGCCGTAACTAGGAGAAAAGTGGAAATGGAAAAATCAATTTTTACGACCAGGACTGAGAACTGGGTAATTTTAATTCGTTGTGTTATCATTCCGTTTAGTCTAGAAACTCATTTCGAAATTAAATGTGAAACCTCAGTTTTCATTTTGAAAATTAAATGTGTTTCACTAAGATTAGATTGCATTTCATATCATGAATATTAATCTTTTTGCTATAGAATTTAATGTATATTAGAAATGGTTAAGACAGTGCAATAAATAAACATGACATCTTTTTTTTAATGTTTACCTGAAGCTAACAAAAAGAGCAAAAAAAAAAAAAAATGATATTCTGATAAATAAGCATAAAAATAAAATTCTTTTAATCCATTAAAAGTATTTTTTGTCAGGCTAAAATAAAAAAAAAGTTATTGTTAAAAGAGAAAAAGTATTTATGTTTTTAAAACTTCTAGGCTCAAATTTTAAATATGTTGTTAGTCAATAATTATTATTTTTATTTTTTATAAAATTTTAAAATATTTACTTAAATTAAACTTTTAAAATTTGGTTTATTTTTTTTAAATTTAATAAATGTTAGGAGACCAATATATGTATCATAAAAAACAACAAAGATTATGCTTTTATATAATCCAACACATAATTTGATTTAAATACAAAGATGTACATTTTTATGTATTCCGAAATTGAAGTTAATGTATGCGGGTTTATAGCTTTATAAAAATACAAAATTTTTTTCGTCATAGCAATGAATTATAAAAAGACTCTATATGTGTATACATCCATAAAAAAACGACGTCCTTCACACACAATTAAACACTTTATATAATCTCTAAAAGTTCCTGTCAAAAATCTATGCATTTTAAATTCGCAATTCTTCATTTTAATTTCGCAAATCAGTGACTTTAAAATACTTATATTTTTAACTAGAAAATTTACATGAAATTAGAATAATTTATGCATGAAAATAAATATTAATATTGCTCTTTACAAAATATTTATAAGTTAATTTGAGTAAAGGTGTGGTATAATAAATTACATTCATTAAATATGATATAATACAGAATTTTGTCCATTTGCATAAAAGATAAAATAAAATATTTTTTAAAAAAATCGAATAGCAATTTATTGGTACGGCTTGGTTCGAATGCAGTATTTGTGTACAGTGCCATTTCTAATACATATACAATTAATCCAACTACAAATAATCTACATACAGTTAAAAAATATGTTAAAATTTAACAAGTTAATGTTGATGATAGTATATGTATTAAACTTGTGAATTAAAGTGACATTTTTGAATGCGCTTCGTAAACATTAAACATAGTAATTGCTGCCAGCGTTTCTTTATAAACAAAAATGTAAATATTCTAGTAGTATGTGATAGCTTTAACAAAATCCTGTAACATTTAGATTTTTTTAAAAAGCGTTAACTCTCAGATCTCTCAGATTTTCAAAGACGCCAAATTGTATGAGCCCGTCTAGCTGGAAGTCAGTGTGACCGAAACATCCCAACTTTTAGGCGTTTCTATAGGTACGGTGTCTAAATTCATGACCGCAAACACACAACGTGGCAAGATAAGCTCGGTAAAGCAAAATAGTGGACGGAAAGGTAAGCTTAGCTGGAGAGAACTACAAATATTGAAGTGGATTGTAATGCCTAAAATGCGAACAACTGCAGCAAAATTGATCACAGAACTCAATTAGCATCTGGATTCTCCAGTGTCAATGATTACCCCTTCATAAACATAACTTTTAAGGCAGAGCAGCAATTCTCAGCTACTTCTTCACAGATATTAATGCTAAATGTCATGTACAGTAGCGTCACACTCACTAAACCTGGTCGATTGATAAGTGGTAATTTATATAAGTAATATGGTCTGACGAATCGTCTTTCACACTTTTCCATACAAAAGGATGGGCTCACGTTTGGAGGACACCTCAACAAGCGTTTAATCCTAATTTTCTTCCTCCAACTATTAAGTATGAAGGTGGATGTGTCATTAAATAGACTGGAATGTCATAGTTTTTCTGCTGAACCAATCGCAACTCTGAATTAAAGATAAATTTAGTTGATCAGGTCCATCCTAGAATGAAATTTTGTGTCCTGCAGGAGATGGAATTTTTTAGGATGATAATGCACCTATTCGTTCAGCTGGAGTTGTCGAGTTATGGTTTGATGAACACGCGGATAAATTAAAAACCTTTTCTTTGGCCATACAGTCATCCGACCTCAATTGAATTGAACAGTTATCGTATATTTTAGAGTGTTGTGAATACGGAATCGATATCCTTCATCAGCATCTCCCCCAGAACTTTTACAATATCTACGTAAAGAATAATACAATAATTCTTTTGAACAGTATTCAGAACTTGTATTAATCGATTCCTCAGTGAATCCAAACTGCATTACATCCATGTTACATTACATTTCATGCTACATAAATTATATGCTACATGACATTAAGTTGGTCCTACACCCCAAACTATAATAAAGGATTCTTTATAAGTCTAAGATTTTCCTTTATTTTTAATACCTTGTATATATATATTTATATTCTTCAAACACTAATTAAATAAGCCAGAACAGATAAAAGAAGTATTATTTTAATTTTTCAAGTAGATCTATAAATTTATAATTATCAGACTAAAATTCCTGTACATTCATCTTTGCATTATTTGTGAGGGTTAAATGAACATTTTCAAGTTATAAATAATTAATATTTAAAATTTTACTGTTAAATCTTGATCATCTATTTTTCCTGTTTAAATATAATAGTTTAAAAGTAGATGCAATGGATGCACAGAATGATTTATTTGCTTTCAATTTAAGAGAATTTACATCCGCTTAGGCTTACTTGCTTGTTTTTAAGTAAAAATAGACAGATTGCGTAGAATATTTCACAAGAATTTTATTAAAAACATAATGCTGATTTGTAAAAGTTTTTAAATTTCTTTTAATATGTATGTTATAGTTATATATTTATTTAAACAAACAAGCACTATTTAGACAACAATAGGATTGCCCCTAATTCTCTATTTTCAGTAAATTAAGTGGATTTCTAAATAATTTAAATGTGACCTAAATAGTAGTTGTGAAAAAATCTTACCTTTCATTTTCTGATGAGTTAATACGATTAGCACTACTAAGAAGCTCAGTCTCGTCTTCATGCGGTTCTTCTATGTGTGTTTTCGAAGGATTTGAACTAGTTTTCAAATCTGTAAAACATAAAAGGAAAAAAAAAAATATTACGCATTATTTTTCATTCAAATAATTTTTGTCTTATTATTAATAAACTTAATAACAGATAGCAATGTAGGATTTATGTAAGGAATGGTAGTTCCATTTTTGTACATGTAATCATCAAATGAAATCTTCATCATATAATGCGCGCATTTGAGATGTCATGGTATTTTAATTGTAAATGTGTTTATTGTTGTTGATGAGAAATTGGAAGAAAATTGCTTTAGGAATTAAATTACTTCAAATGAACATATTGGGTTGTTCGGGAAGTAATTTTGATTTCTTCTTTTTTATGTGAAAATGGAAGACATTTTTCATATAGTGAAAAATTATTTAAATAATTTATATATAGCCCATTTTAGACAATAGCTTTATGGTAGTAGCATGATTCCCCACTCTTAAAGTTTTACTCCTTCGCTGGCAAAAAACTGAAACGGACTAAAGTGATTTTTTTTCCTCCTCATTTGAAGTAAATTTTTTACATTTCAAAATTTTTTGTAAAGACCGGAATAATAATAATCAGAAAGTGCCAGTTATGGAAAATATGGTGGGTGTGGCACTATATCCCATTAAAGCAGTAAAAGTTTTGTTACCAAACTTGTATGAGGATTTGCATTATCTTAGTGGAACATTAAAACTTTTCTGTTTATCATCCCTAGCCTTTTTTGCTTAAGTGAATCCTTCAGTTGGTCCAGATGATGGCAGTACACTTCCAAATTAATCGTTGCGTGGTCCAGTGAAAGCTTAAAAAAAAAAAAAAAAAAAGGCCGGTTCATCTTTTTTTGCTTTATGATCTCTTGCGTTTGACATCGTTATAGACAACCCATTTCTCGTTCTCAGTGATGATGCGTTTTAAAAATGGATAATGTTTGAGAAGCAAACCACATACATCAACTCTATGGCATTTTATTTCTGTGAGAACATGGTGAACCCATATGTGGGGATTTGAGGTTAAATCTAAGCCTTTCAAATGGTCATTAACAGTTGAATTCGATAAATTTAACCTCTCAGTGTTCTCAAGAGTTGTTATTCACAAGTTTGCATCAATTAATGTCTTCATCGTGTCTTTACCAGCTTCAAATTATCTTTCAGAGCTTGGTGCATCTTCAATAGCAAAATTGCCGGATTGAAAATTTGCAAGCCTGGTTTGGCACAGGCGAACTGTCAATACATGTTCTTCATTCACATACGCTAATTTTTTTCTTGCTTTAAAACTATATCTGTACCTTTTCGATAGTAAAGAAATAAAATATGACGAAAATTCTGCTTTTTAATTTCCATATTTGAAAGGGCACCAACTAGAAACTACTGCATAGAATCAATTGGACTTTTTCACAAGCAAGTATTACTATATCAGCTCTCAAAACATATAGTGAATATACGGCGTAAGTCTGAAATTGGGTGTGAGAGAATACAGTTAAATCTCCTGCAGGGAAAAAACGAAAATGGTGTCCAAGCAATCCAATAATTTATAGATGCATATCTGTATCATAGGCATAGGCAAATATTTATAAGTGTTTTATGTGTATTTGAATTATTCTTTATATAAAGAAGAATTGTACAAAAAATATCCATTTCTAATAAATTTTAAAGCAGAAAAATAAGCTTAAATATCAGAAAAAAAACTATTATATCTTTTTAAAATTGCTGTTAGAGGTAACACAATTTTTTGGACATTTGCACTAGCTTTAAGTATTCTGTATCCACGTTCGATGACAAAAATAATAATAATAATAAATTTTTTCTCTCTTGGTAAATTTACATCCTTTAAAAATAAAATATCCTAAGAGTTTATCGATTTAATATTTACAAGAAATAATTAAATTTTTTGAAATATTTGATTAACGGAAATAAAAAAGAAACCCTTTCTATCACATAATCTTCCCTTTTGTATGCTACAAAAAATTCTCAAAAAATGACATTTTAAAACTATGATTAATGTATAATGTAATGACAAAATATAAAATAATGATATATTGAACAGATTCATCTTTTCTAAAATATAATACGTCCTTCTTAACAAAAAGGTGGAAGGCACTCTAGAAGATACCTAAGGAAACGAGAGCTCAGCTTTCATGTATAATTCATCAACTTATACATTCATCATTCGCTGACGTTTTAGTATTTTTTTTTTGTATGCGGCTTAGAATTTATGCTTTAAAAGAAAAGGTTTACACAAAGGACTTAATAGATTTATCATCCTCATTGTACATATGAATTATAAGTTATTGCTTATGTAATCTTTGAGCTTTAAGATTGATAATTACTACCAATATAACCGTTTTTTTTCTTTAAACTGAGATATTTGTTCTTTCTTTTAGTTAGATACATTTGAAAGAATAGGAATCTTGACATAATTCCGGGGCAAATAAATTTGCTTATTAAATAACCATATGTATACAAGAATAATTTACAACGTTTATATGAAATATGTGTTATATATAAAATTTTAGAGTAACAACTCCGTGAATATTATTTGAGAATGAATTTGTAATTCATTGCATGAATTTGTTCAAAATAAATGCTCTTTAAAATAATATTAAATAAAATAACTTAACAATTTATTTTTAAAAATAATATGAATAGTATAAAAATATAATGCAGCCTTTATAAATTTTTTTTGTATATTTTATTATATATTTATATTGATATATATGAGCATTTGAAAAACACTTTTTCAATAGTGGAATTTTTAACCTGATTTAAGTTTTAGATAAAATGTTGCATTCTGCATATTTTACATTTTGTATTATTTGCGTTCTTAACCATAGTTTAGAAAATGTGTATAAATGAATAATATTTCTGAGATTTTTAGTGCCACTTGAATTAAAATATAAAAATAAAATTGTTTAAGAATATTATTATAATAAAAAGTTATTTAAGTTCAATTTTTTGTCAAAATTAAAGAAAAAGTGACATACATCCAAAATGTTCACCTTTTCTAGAAAACGATTCTACTATAAAAATATTTTGAAAACATATAGCTATGACTTATACAAAGAGCCAAAAATATGATTTTTGAGTTATGTTATTTATATATATATATATATATATATATATATATATATATATATATATATAATACAGTTAAAGTGTGATATCCGTTATTTCATAGAATAACTAGGAATTTCAGAATTAGACAAGTCAGTTATAGTATATGAAATTATTAAATTCTACAATTTAACTAGATCCTCTATAGAATAACGATTACTTTACCGTTAAAATATGAAATACCACTCTTGAAAGTTCTTTGAACCGGTTCTAGCTGCTTTGGGAAGGATTTTTCCGATTAGCAACTAGAGATGGCCGAATAGAAAAAATGTACTCAAGATATCAGTTCATTATATGTCAGCGAGAATTAATTTCCATTGAAGAAGTTCTAAATATTGACACAACGCCTCGATGTGTTGCAACAGCTAAAAGTTGCAGTACCGAACAAGGATTTAAAAAGTGCTTGTGTAAAAAGAAATTGTTATAAGAAAAAGTGTGCTTGTTTCAAAAATAATAAGCAGTGCAATTCAAAGTGTCATCCTTGCTCTAATAAATAATGAAGCACAAAACAAAGGCATAAAATTGTAAACAATATTCTCTTATACATTTTTGTTTTAAAAAGTTTACGCAATGTTTTTATGAAGCAACAGTTTTTCTTCCCAGCATATATTTCTTTTGATAATGTTTAAATCTAATCTATTTTTGCAACGTATTCTTTTTCTCTTTTCTGTTTAACTAATATTAGCAATATGTGGAATAATAAATTATATCATCTGATTTTTTTCCTTATCATTTATCGAGTATTCATCCGGAAAAGGGATAAAATATTTTTTTCAAGAGATTTTAGCTATTTATGATCATTTAATTTATAAAATATCTTAGATATTGTTTATCTTTCCCTTTAGTGGTCTATCCTTAGTTATTTCATAAAATTCCTACATATTTCATAGAATAACTAGGTAAAGTATGAAATATTTCCCCTATTGTATACTTTAATTGACTTGTCTAGTAATTTCACATGAAATACCTAGTTATTCTAAGAAATAATAAAATTATACACTTTAACGGTAACATATGGAAATGGATTTATTCATATTTAATTATATCAGAGTAGATAATTTTTATTAAAAACCCCGGTTATTATTTAATCTAAAGTAATTCTGAAAATAATGTGAATTTTTTGGAAATCCAAGTTCAGAATTTGTAAAAAAGTCTTAGCTCTATATGTAAACAAAATATTTCTTTTAAAGAAACACTTTGCATAAACGGAGAATGTTTTGAAAATATACCATTTCCCCCCATCTTTTTTAGGGCAAAAATGAATTTTTTTTATTGCAATAATACTCTTAAGACAATTTTATTTGTATATTCTAATTCAAGTGAAGCAAATTCATACAAAAAAATCCAAATCCGTAGGTAGTCAGATAACGTAAAAAATATTTTTTCCTAATTATTTCTATTAAGTCAAGTTAGAATTATTTTATTTGCTTAGAGGGGAAATCCTGCATTTATTGTTGATAACATTTTAAGTAATGAAGATTTAATATGCTCTTGAATATATGTATTTTAACTTATACATAATAAAAAACAAACAAGTGAAGCTGTTTTTGAAATTTTATATGGTTACGTTAAAAAAAATTAACAAAATTTTAAAACCTTCATGTAAGGAATAATATGTATTAAATTTAATTTACAACAGCATTTGCCACAACAGCAACGTGATACGGGAAAGTAAGTGTAAGCTAATACAATGATCTGTAGTTGAATAGGTGAAGGATTGACTTTCCCTAAGACAGAGATCCAAAATCACAATCAGGATTACTTAATTCAATACTTGGCCGACATTAAATATTTACTCCACAATACTAAGTCTCTGGTGTACAGCCATCACTTCACTTCTAAGTATCACCTACGACAAGGATAGTACCGGAAATAGATTATAATGATTCACTTTGAGACTGTCAGCACTAATAATGATAATTATTCGAACTGTTACCTAAACCCTTCCGTCGTTTGAAGACACCCCACTGTTAAAAGCCCCATGACCCTGTTTAAAATAAGTTGGCCGTTACGCAATAAACGAGGCGTTTCATTGCATTATACGGGCAGATTACTTCGCGTGAGATTTGAGCACCGAGTAGAATGGGCAATTCCAGTTGAACGAAGGGTTCGCATTTCATCTCAAGAAGATAACGTGGACCAAGAAGACCTTTTGGATTGTTAAATGCGTTACGCTTGGCGTTAACAATGGCGTCTGAAATATGCTCGATTAAGTCATGTGAAAGATTGTGAGATGCAGTGATAATGAATATCAACAGTCAATCCAGAATGAGATGTTTTCAAATGAGAAAGTTCATTGTGTTATTGTTTAATATTAATAGTTGTATGTCTTAAATTGTGAGTGTGTGTGTGCATTGTTTTCACAAAAATACTCTCTTTCCTTCAAAGGGTCAAATTGTTGAATATGAATTGTTTATATCAATACTTAGTTTTTGTTTTGTGCATACATTAATAGCATTTTGTATTGTATTATTTAGATTGTAAATTTTGTGTGTTTGCATTTTTTGCACATGAATATACATGTGTATATGTGTATGTGTGAGTATATGTATATATATATATATACATATATGTGTATGTGTATGTATGTATATATATATATATATATGTGTGTGTGTGTGTATGTGTGTGTATTTATATATATGTTTTTGCATGTATGCCTATGTGTGTATGTATTTTGAAAATTTTTTGTGATCATGTTTTCTTATCTTCCTCATTGTATAATTTTAATTTTTGATTATCTCCGTTTGCATGTGAGCAATCTTGTATTTATTTCTGTATTTGCTATATTTGCATCCCCTTTTTTTTCTCATCCCCACCTCCTTTTGGTTCCCATTTGTGCCTATATCCTTCTACATGTAACTTCCTATCAATATTGTTTGAGTATTGACTTACGTTTGTAAGCCTTGTGTTATACTTGTCGGCACACAAGGAGTCTACCTAGAGTCTCAAAAAAATACCTAGTTTTTATAAACACTAAAATATGGTATAAAGTTGCGTGATAAAAAAAGTCTTACAAAGACCTTAAAAGTCATCTCTCTTTCCCTATTCATATGTATATAATGCAGCGTTTCTCAAACTGTGGGGTGCGCCCCCCTAGGCAGGCATGATAACTCTACGAGGGGGCGCGAGCCAATTGAAAAGTCGAAAGCAAGAGATTATATTTATTAAAAAAAATATTAACTTACTGAAGAAAACAAACAAAACATTCTGACATAATAAAAAATGAAATACACATTTACACTGATGTAATACACTTATAAATGTATCAGTACTGCACGATGTATTTTATAATTAATTTGACAATACTAAGTTAAGAATTTTAATATTTTAATAATTACCAGTGACCCCATGGGCTCGTAATATATAAATTTGTATACAAATATTAACACTTAACTTAATAATTTGTACTGTTTATAATTAATCCCTTAATTGTTTATTAAATTGTACACAATTCGCTCCCCAACACTATCGTTTTCCACTTAGGCGCGTGTATGTGATGTATGGGGGGAGGGGCGAAAAGGAGAATAAATAGATAAAACCTTCTCTAAAATAAGTAAATCCTTCGCAAACACTATTAAGGTCCATTTATTGCATTCCAAAGCCTTCGGAATAATTTTATAGATAGCAGTGCACAGAGAAACCCGTATTTTGGTAAGACTCATATATACGTCCATGGAAATTAACGTCCTGGATGAGAGAGACGTTTATATGCGCCAGTGACACTTAAGAGATTAAAGTCTTATTGTAGCTTGAGCGTCAAAGTATAGTATTATTGAATTCAATACATTGTTATTGTATGAAGGGGGGGGGGCGATGAAAATTATAATTGAATACTGGGACTCAAGTATTGAAAGTTTGAGAAGCACTAATGTAAAAGAAGACGGTTATTCTATGTACTAAATTGCTAACAAAGTATCAAGTGGATTATCTACTATTATGAGGTCCTTGAAAAAATATTCTGAAACAAGTTTTATTGTGAAAAGGAAGCGATCTGGGCTATCAGAGAAAAACAACTTAACGTGATGACAGAAACTTCCACTCGATTTGACTTTAAATATATGACTTTATCTACCACAAATTTTGAAATAATGCATTTTGACATAGAATATGAATGTGTACCCATGAATTGAAAGAATAAAATAGCTAGAAATTGGATTAAGAAGCTTCAAAGCTCGTTCAATGTCACTACTGACTTGGCACTGCCAAAGAATTATTCATAAAGGGCCTTAAAGAATTATAAATGGTAATATTTAGTGATAATAATCAGTTTCGCATTTTAGGCATCAAAATACTGTGCTCTGTTAGACGAAATACTTATAAAGAATTCCGTGTCTGAAGCCGCAATAAAGCATCCGATGAAAGTGATGATTTTGAGCTGCATGTCTGGTGTGGTTCGAAGACTTCACATCGTGATAAAAAAAGGGGAAAACCAAGGAATACTTCAAAATAATAATACAGAATAAATTGCTAACAGCAGGAGGTCTTTTTGGAGTTTAGTCGGGGAATTTTCAGAGCAATAATACTCCATATCACCAACTAAATATAATACAGAAATGGTTCGAAGGCAACACTGTGAATAAAATGAGCTGGCCAGGACAGTCTCCAAATTTTAATTCTATATAGAACTTGCGGCAGAAAATTGTGTATGATATTTCGAAGTAAAGACCTTCAAAAATAAACTTGAGTTAATTCAAATTTTGATGTTTTCTTTCAACCGTGATTTCACGAATGAACTCCTTGTAAAATTGGTGTATTCTTAGCCAAAAAGATGTGAAACAAGCAGCTGGTCCTGAAATATTCATGTTCAAACATACAACAATAATGTAATTTTCAAAGTGCATGTTGTATCGTACTTGTAAGTTTTTGTATTATTCTACTACGCATAATATGTTTTTCTAACTTGTGCTATTCTATACAAACTACACATTCTTGTTTTCAGGCGTACTAAGAAAAAATACTTGCCGTATTGAACAATTAGCAACAGATTTGAAATTAGCATAAAAAATACATTAGAATCAATAAAAATAGTTAAGTTCATAACGAAAATTATAAGTCACAAAAATTAGGCGAGAAAATGAGTGAGTTTATTACTTTTTGCCACCATCGTAAATCAAACCATAGTTTTTTTTTTTTTTTTTTGGAAAGATGTACATAAAATTTTCTTTGAGTGTGCTTTCCACTCAGGTGCCAAAACAAGGAGAGAAATTTATCCCTTTTCTACATTTACAATGGGAAAAACATAATGGAGAAAACGTAATTACTTGTTCAAGTGAAAAGCAAAGCTAGTTATTTTTAGAAATTACTTAAGCATTTTAGAAAAAAAATTTAACCACTCTGTAAGAAACGTTTAGTCTAATAAGATATTCTCTTGCAAGTAATTGCGGTTGCGTCTGTCAAAATATATATTTTAATTATTTAATATGAAATTAAATTAGACTTATTTCGAATCCCAATAATATAATTGTATATATATACATATATTCAGGGAATTTAAAATTATAATGTTTGTTTAGTAGCATTTTAGAAAATATTCCATTGTAATAATGCTTTGCGCGTTTTTAAATTTCAGATATAAATGTGATAAAAATAGGTTTCGAAGTTCCCAGTTATTATGTAACCGTATATGTAATTCCTAGGACAGGAATTATTACTCGTGTTTTGTCTGAGAAAATTTAATTTAAAGTATATAAAGAAAATTTATTATAACCAGTTACATCAGAAACAGATGTTACATTAAATCTTGAATGTTACACATGTTAGATATAATATGCTATTTAAATTGTTTCATACACAGTATGTTACATAAAAGCCTTAAATTCTTTCAAAATACTTTATGTTTTCTGCGCATAAGAAAATAAATGTTAGTACTATAAATTAAAAAAAAAGAAAAAAGAAAAGCTAATTATGTTATTTATCATATGTGTTGGTTTAAATTAATATCCATAGTAAAAGAAAAAGAAAAATATATAATTTGATTATCAATATAGCTTAACGTATTAAATAATTATTAATGAAAAATAAAATAATTAAACAGAAATCATATATTTTGGGGGCATGTTATTGTTCCTACCATTTCATATATAGTTATATTATTAAATGCATTAAAGAAGTTGCTAAGATTCATCTGAATTTTTTTTGAAACACTGAAATCAACAATAAAGCTCATCAGATTAACTATTTTTATTATTTCACTTTGAAATTTTTAATCATTCAATTGGAAATACTTAGTTCACATACTTTTGTGATTTGATCTTATGATGCTTACACTACTGGCTTTTATTCTTCAAAGAGCACTTAACATGTATGTAATGGATACATGAGTCTCCTAAGCCGATGAAACAGATATGGATTGGCTTTTCTGCTTTTAACCCTTTGTGTACCAGACTGCGCTTTCTAGCAAAGCCTGAAATCTAGGACTTCTAGGGATACTGACCTAGACGTTATAACGTACATTTCATTTTTTTTTTCGTTTTGACGCTGACTATGGCGTACTTCCGTTCGTGTTTCATTCTGTTTTCTAAAGTTTGTAAAATTATTTTTATTGTTTATTTTTACTTTTTCAGGCCAGTATGACATTTCCGTTAGATTTCAACGAAAGTGATACTGATTGAGAATATTTGCCGAACACCCACATATACGACAGTCAATCTGATACAGATTAATCTATGTGGGATGAAGAAGATGAAGAAATGCAACGATAAGGGCAATACATTTACGTAACGCATGTGAAAAAACTTTTTGTGTAAAGGAACATTTCGATCAATTCCACAAAATTTGTAATTTTAAATATAATTTTACTATTTTTCAAATCTTTGTATCCTAAACATTTTGTAACTTAATTTTTGTGGTTTTATACAATCCGAACAAGAGAAATTCTACTTTATAATGTTTCTTTTGCTATTTACACAGCTTGTACATCTAGATTAGCAGTCTGTCCACATTAGGTTACAATGGAATTTAAGCTATACAAAACATGTCTCTATTATTGGTTACATGGTACACAAAATGTTAACTGTAGTCTTTTTAAGAACATTGAAAATTTTGCACTTCAAGTTTCAAAATTTGCAAACTAGTTAGAGAAGAAATACCTCCAATTCTAAGATATTTATGCATACGATATTGATTTTCTCTCATACATTTATTTCTGTAACTGACTGCATAGACATTTTAAAATCTCTCTGA
Source organism: Trichonephila inaurata madagascariensis (assembly GCA_019973955.1). Classification (NCBI taxonomy): domain Eukaryota; kingdom Metazoa; phylum Arthropoda; class Arachnida; order Araneae; family Nephilidae; genus Trichonephila; species Trichonephila inaurata. The sequence continues at coordinate 724,371 of BMAV01008782.1, read as the reverse complement.
AGATTTATGCTACCAAAAATATTGGCATTATTGACATATTAAAAAAAAATAACATCTTAAGGTGACTGCCTACCTTCGGACCTAAATTTTTTATAAAAAAAAATTTAGTGTTTTAAGGAATAATAATAATAAAAAAAAATATGTAAGTACGTAAAAATTTTTAAATAAATATTGTACTTATAGAAAAATTTGTTGTTTTCAAGGATATTTTACCAAGTTTTCAGTAAAATGGGTAACACTGTATAAATGTTTCTAATACAATTATCATAATTTTCTATATACACAACATACATATTATGGTGCTCTTCAAAATGATACAAAATCTAAGAGATGTATTAAAATACAAAAAAATTACAGACAATTATACATAATAATATGAACACTTTGATATTTTTAAAGTTTTTTTTAAGTTAAATTTTCTACCCTAAATTAAAAAAAATAATTAGCCTACAACAAAACTTATGGTCCACTTAATGAAAAATAGTATAATAAACATTCCCACTAAATTTCAAAACGTTATTTGGTTTGGTTCTAAAGATATCATGTATCTGGTAAAGAGTTTCTTTCGAAAACATAATTTTGAGAAAAACTCATTTAAAGTTTGATCTTACTGCCCTTTTGCATAGAGTGATGTTTTTTAAAATCACTATAACTTTATTTCTATTTCGCGTAAAGGAAAAAGAAAAATGTTCAAACTATAAGATTTTGAAATTAAAAAAAATGTCTTTATGTAGACGCAAACAACATTTTCAAGGTAGGCAGTCACTTTAAATAAAGTACATTACATGCCATTAAAAAACTCTAACTGATTGGGTGGAAGTGAGGAAAACACTTTTATGTGACGTTAGCTCTTTTAAAATAAGTCTGAATTCTAGGATCTATCTAATGCTGGAAAAATAATAAAAAAGAAAAAGAAATCCATATCAATTCAATGAAATCTTACCTTGCGATGCATAAGCACTTAGCGTAGATGTAAGCATGGTGGGAAGATAAGGAGGTTCAGATTCACATTCGCTCTCCAAATACCCCAAACGAGCTCTACGACCCAGCGCTTCCATCGGATGCATCCCGTTCATACTTCTGGGGGGTACTGCAGGTGGTGCGGGTTCTGGTGGGCTCTCTCCGAATACTACATCAAAGAAAAATTTTCTAATGTAGATATATGAATTGATATCGAAAAATATTTAAAGCTAGTTTTAAGTCATGGCCTTATGACGCAAAATATGTTTTAGTAATGGCTGAAAAAAGTTGAAAAAATGAGTAGAAAAAATTCACCTTACAGTGCTGGGTTTTTTTTTCTTCGTAAGATGATATAATAAGCATTTTAACCCGCGATCACTCGCGCGGGGTGTTCTGTACACCCCAGCAACAAGAAAATCCTCCCAGGATTCTAAAAAGAATGCGCAGAACCACGATTTTTTCTGTAGCTGCACATTTTAGGTCATTGAACCTTCAGGCATGATCCAATCCCTCTTTCTAGAATGATTGGAATGTAATAACCTTCAAAAGTTTATTTGGGGGGCTGAGAACTCCCGCGAGAAGTTTAACATTTGTATACAGTCTGCTTTGAATGTCTGGAAAATGATTAAAATATTATTTTTCTACTTTCTACTATCATTATCTGATTAATTATAAATATATTTATTACTGGTATATACGTTTTACTGGTTTATGAAAAAATATAAAATTATGTGTTTTAAAATGAAAATTTTGCATGTTTAGTTTAAATTAATGTTAGTCTCATTTGTATGCAATAAATATAATAATTTTATTTGTATAATACAAAAAACATCTTGTACTTTATAAATATGTATCATAATAACTTAATTTTATTTTCATAATTAAATACACTTGTTAAAATTTGGGGTGTTCTCTACACCCCGCGAGTAACGACGGTAGCAAAAACAGGCGCGAGTGACCGCGGGTTAAATAAGTTTTGACACACAACCAAAAAAAGAAAAAAATTAAAACAGTTTTGTCTAAAAGCAGTCTTGAAAGAATTCGTATTGGTTGAAGTATTTTTTGACATGCAAATGATAAACAAATAATGTAAATTACAAATTCTTGAAATTTAAAAAAAAAAAAAAAACTATTATTCTTAGTTTATCTTATAAATAGAAGAAAACAAATATTGGTAATTGATAAAGCATTCTAATGTACGTGTAGCACAGAACGGATAAATTGCCACAGGAGACGACGCATATTATCTTTCGATGTCAAATATTTACCATGGGTTTATTCATTTTTTTTGAAAAAAAAATTATTATATTAAGTATTTTTGTTGATCTTTGCATGTTAACAACAGAGAGAAGACTATTAAACGTTATGTATATATACATGTCAGGTTTGAAAAGTTTAGGTTCAAAATTATAAGTAAGTAAGAAATAAATATATATATATATATATATATATATATAGAGAGAGAGAGAGAGAGAGAGAGAGAGAACTCTTTATATATATACCATCGAGTAAGGATTTGTAAATAAGCCTATTTAAAGGTGGAGCGAGAGCTGCGTCGTTGACGAAGAAGAATGCATACTGGAAAAGGCTTAGCAGGTGACTCTTGTCCGAAGTATTGTTAATGTTCTACTCGGTTGTGTGCCAAAAGGCCGCCATGTTGGATTTTATGTGATTGAAGCGAAATAAAGAAGTTATTAAAGAGATGATGCCTACCTCATTTTACCAGCAGGCCTGGGGCCGGACACATATATATATTTATATCAATGTTGAAGAATGTAGCAAATTTTCGTGATATAAAATTTTACTACAAAGCTTACGAGCTCTATAATATTGTTATTGTTATTTTATGAGAAAAAGTCCATTTTGAAATTTCCACTCTACATATTTTACAAATATTAAAAAAAGGACCCTGTAATATACTGAGTGACGCTATAAATCATATTGTTTGTAGGAGGGTGTAAATCTACAATTATTTTTTTAGTATTACTTATGGAATGTTTATAGTTTCAATATTTTACGAATATTGCTTAGAGATCTGGCATTTCGTACATAATGTTTATAGTTTAAATGTTTCAAAAATAAATACTTAGCAAACTGAACAGTATAACTTGACAACGGCTTACGAAGAGACTGGAAAAATTATACTTTTTAAAAAATATTATGAAATATTTTTTTTTTTCATTTTTGCAAAAAACACAAAAATGGTGAGGAAAATTATATATTAAGATATCTTTTGAATAAATGATAGAAATAAAATTTAAACATATCCTTAACAAAACTAAAAAAAAATTAAATCATGTTTAATTTGCAATTTTAATTTTCAAAAACAACTATATAATTGAATATATTATTTGAAACATTTGCAAAATTGTATCATTTAGATAATCATGTACGACAAATAAATATCATACGGTATCCTTCAAATTTAAATTAATTTAAATTATCTCATATGTAACTGAATTATTTAAAGCGAAACATTTTAATGAATTAGTTTTTGAATATTGTATGAAATGAACAATATTGAACAACATTTCTTTGGAAGAGCATTGTTTAGTTTAAGTCAAACTATTTTAGTAGTAAAGGCTATAAACTTCATTGTTTTCAAAATGCAAATGAATTTCATATTTTCAAGACCTGATTTCATAGAAAGGTAAATTGTAAAAAAATTGCTAAATTTTGACTGTCACATGAAAAATGTAAACACGTGTTTTTTGTTGAATTCAGTTTATTAGACTAGCACTTGTGTATTGCATACATAATATATATATATATATATAAAATTCGTTTTAAGCAAAAAGGTTCTTCAAAGAGGTTCTCAAAATAATTTAAAAAACAGTTATACATTTTTAAGAAACCTTGTGTTTTTGTTTGCTTATAAATCATTATAGGAAATACATTTTGACAATATGTGTGTGTGTGTATCCAGCATGAAATATTTGAAAATTAAGTCTTATATAGAAAACTATTTGAAAAGGATTGTTTCCTATATATTAGTCATTGAAATAAATAACATGATCAGCATATTCTAGGATTTAGTATTTAAATATAATTTTATAAT